>CALYLW010001024.1:0-213705 GCA_944989445.1 Ampullaceana balthica | reverse complement strand
TTTTCATTTTTTTAAACAAACATTTGCATATTCAAAGTAGGCAAACATGACGATAATTCCGTGGTATAGACAGAAAGGTTTACAGACTAAAAGAGTCGAGACGAGTCAATAGCTGTTTTTTTTCTACCTCATGCCTGCCTCTGATTTTTCATAAAT
The DNA here is from genome assembly GCA_944989445.1 of Ampullaceana balthica. Classification (NCBI taxonomy): domain Eukaryota; kingdom Metazoa; phylum Mollusca; class Gastropoda; family Lymnaeidae; genus Ampullaceana; species Ampullaceana balthica. The sequence goes on along the minus strand of CALYLW010001024.1, from coordinate 213,549 downwards.
CACTTGCCTCGTTTTTCCTGATTAGTCTTCCCCAATATGCATCTGTCCTTAAACATCATCCCGGTTTCCTGTCTCAGCTTTTGCTCTTGCGTCTTTTAGTCTTAAGTTAATAGATTATGTAACGATGTCGGATTACCACAGACGGTCTGTTTTAACCTCCCCCCCCCGGTGTCGTGTGGCTAACTGGGGGCGGGGTTAGTTGGGCTCAAATATTCCGGATGTTGATTCCGCTTCGTCAAATGTTAGCCAATGGCATCTGCTGAACTAATTGAAAGTGATGCTGGTGGGGGTTCTTAGGGATTAATATCAATTGACCTGATTCTTGAACGCCTGGACTTTGGATATCAGGAAACAACGAGAAAACAATGGGAGGGGGTGTTTGAAGACAGAGAGAGACTATGACGAGTGTGTTGTGTTATAGACAGAAAGGGAGACAAATAACGAGTGGATTGTATTACAGACCGAAACGGAGACAATAACGAATGGGTTGTGTTATGGACAGAAAAGGAGACAACAACGAGTGGGTTGTGTTATAGACGAGAGGGAAACAACGAGTGGGTTGTGTTATAGACAGAAAGGGAGACAATAACGAGTGGGTTGTGTTATGGGAAGAAAGGGAGACAATAACGAGTGGGTGTGTTGAGGACAGAAAGGGAGACAATAACGAGTGGATTGTATTACAGACAGAAACGGAGACAATAACGAATGGTTTGTGTTATGAACTGAAAAGGAGTCAACAACGAGTGGGTTGTGTTATAGACATAAAGGGAGACAATAACGAATAGGTTTGTGTTATGGACAGAAAAGGAGACAACAACGAGTGGGTTGTGTTATGGACAGAAAAGGAGACAACGATTGGGTTGTGTTATAGACATAAAGGAGACAATAACGAATGGATTGTATTATAGACGAGAGGGAAACAACGAGTGGGTTGTGTTATAGACAGAGAGGGAGACAATAACGAGTTGGTTGTGTTATGGGAAGAAAGGGAGACAATAACGAATGGGTTGTGTTATGGGCAGAAAGGGAGACAATAACGAGTGGGTGTGTTGAGGACAGAAAGGGAGACAATAACGAGTGGATTGTGTTATAGACGGAAAGGGTGACAATAAAGTGTGAATTGTGTTGAAATCAGAAAGATGATCACATTTTTGTTGATAAATATTACAAATAATTCTGAATTATCGCTTCAAAACACATTTAAAAATCTAAGTGGCTTTAATGCTCTCTAAACTGACGATTTATTTAAAGACATGCGTCTGGAAGAAGAAAAATTAGCCATGAAACCTAGTAAATACGATTTTTTCTTCTTTCGTGTTGCCTTTCTTCCAGCAACAAAGATCTCTTATATCACTTCGTCTTGTCGGAATGCAGTTTTAAAATTTTGAACACCTGTCAAAGTCGTCTAATGACCGAATGTAGACTATAGACCTCACGGAAGCCTGAGCAAGAAAATTCTAAATAACTGTTGTGAGCCTGGGATTTAGCAGTGACTTTATTTTAACTCAAACAACCTTTCACCGTTGATAGAATTCAATTCAGAGACGGTCTCTGCGTGACGTCGTTAGCCTTGAAATTGAGTTAAATGGGTATTAAATGACAGACCACGGTGACGTAGACTACTTATGTGTTGTCACTCTTAGTGTGGTCACTTTTAGCTTGGTCATTGTCAGCGTGGTTACTGTCAGCGTGGTCACTGTCTTCACGGTCACTGTGAGCGTGGTCACTGTCTTCACGGTCACTGTGAGCGTGGTCACTGTCTTCACGGTCACTGTGAGCGTGGTCACTTTTAGCTTGGTCATTGTCAGCGTGGTTACTGTTAGCGTGGTCACTGTCTTCATGGTCACTTTGATCGTGGTCACTGTCAGCGTGGTCACTGTCTTCGGGGTCATTGTCAGCGTGGTTACTGGTAGCGTGGTAACAGTCAGCGTGGTCATTATCTTCATGGTCACTGTGAGCGGGGTCACTGTCAGCGTTGTCAATGTCTTCGTATTCATTGTCAGCTTGGTCACTGTTCGCGTGGTCATTGTCAACGTGTTCACTATCAGCGTGGTCACTGTCAGCGTGGTCACTGTCAGCGTGGTCATTGTCAGCGTCAATACTGTCAGCGTGGTCACTGACAGCGTGGTCACTGTTTGCATCATCTGTCCTCAGCCATTTATGGTCCTCCAGTTGGCCACACTATTTGTGCTGATGTTAGCTCTTCTATCTAGGCACCCTCTTTGTTATTTCATTCATGCACAAACGTCAGGAGATCTGTAAGCCTTAAGTCACAAACATGACCACAAGCGATCATATCTGCGGACTTTTCGCCTAAAATATCAAATTTAAAAACGCCAAGTGCCTCGGGGTTAAAAAGCATCAAATAAACTAAATTCTCCATTAAGTTATTTAAGTTAATAAATACGTTGTGAAACTGTATAAATATGTGGGCCGGCACGTGCCCGCAGACAGGCAGATAAACAATGTTATCTCTACTCATTATGAAGACCACATGGAATCCATACCTACAAAAAGTCTTTATTTCCCACTTAAAATTAATGTTCCTAAAATACTAGTAATTACATTATTTTAATCTTATTTTCAGAAACGTTTTAGATTTCAGACATTTTATTTGTTGGCGATTTATCAATGTCTTGTTTTTTTAAAATTCCATTGTAAGTTATACGCGCTTATCTAAAGGAGGAAGGCGGGATGACGTCATAATGGATAGATGGGGAGGGGTGATAGACGCTAATTGGTAACAAGAGACGAGGACGTGCGAACCATAACTGAAGGGTCTCATATTATAATGTGTTGAGAACTACGTTGTAAGAGACCCTTTGAAGAAAGTCAATTTGAGAGCCACTAAATACATCAACCATTGTTTTCAGCGATTAGAGAGTTTATAAAAAAAATTATCAAGTCAAAGAGATGGAGAAAACACGTGACTTCGAACTCGCCATAGAAACAGCCGTTGGGCGTGGACATCCAAGACACATACTCTCAATCCAGTTAGTAGGAGTAAATTATATAGGATTTCATAGGTAGATAGTAGGCTGGCGGGACAGGCTAGTTCACTCTAAATATATGTGCTAACGGACCTTACCATGACTGTAGACAAGGGTTTAGAGATTGGGGATTGTAAGCCGGGTTTGGTGATATGAGTTTAGATTAGTGATTGGGAAGTGGTGATTGTGGATTAGAAATCAGGATCTTGGATATACGTTTAGATTATTGATTGGTGGACAGTAATTGGGAATTAGATATCAAGATGGGGAATAAGAGATTATATTAGTGATTGTGGAGTAGTTATTTGGGATTAGTGATTGGGGATTAGTGATTGGGGGTTAGTGATTTCGGATTAGTGACTGAGGATTAGTAATTTGGGATTAGTGACTGAGGATTAGTGATGGGGGATTAGGGACTAGGGGTTAATAATTGGGGATTAGTGATTGGGGGCTAGTGATTGGAATTAGCTACTTGGTCTGTTTGGGGGACATTTGGGTGCTGCTCGGTTTTCACGAGCTCAAACAATATTGCTGACCTATGTCCCACGGGAGGCCGTTAGAAGACGGTGACCTGACAGGCACGGTGGGGAGATTGAGTTAGAGGGTCACGTGTTTAATCAGATGTTGATGATGTCACCCTTGAGCTTTGCTAATGTTTAAAACATCTTTTAAATCTATTGGTGGGTCCTTATGAAAATGCTGTATTCTATTCCAGTGCAGTAGCACGATGTGTGTGCTATATATACCAGTATATATATATATATATATTGAAACAAACCGGATGTTAGCCCCACATGATAAAGCTGAAAAACTTTATACATCCGGATTAGAAAGAAATCAAATCACTCTGTCGTTATAGCCAATATTTATCTATCACTCTGTCGTTATAGCCAATATTTATCTATCACTCTGTCTTTATAGCCGACCTTTATCTATCACTCTGTCTTTATAGCCGACCTTTATCTATCACTCTGTATATATAGCCGACCTTTATCTATCACTCTGTCTTTATAGCCGACCTTTATCTATCACTCTGTCTATATAGCCGACCTTTATCTATCACTCTGTCTTTATAGCCAATATTTATCTATCACTCTGTCTAAATAGCCGACCTTTATCTATCACTCTGTCTTTATAGCCAATATTTATCTATCACTCTGTGTAACCAAATTATTTTTCACAACACAGTAATAGAACTTAATTAATGCTCCACAAAGAATTTTAAAAAAAATTATTATTTGGAATTATATTCATAATATACATTAGAGCATGGATGGCCAGACCTGTAGTAACTGAGAGCCATTCACAAAATGAAATAATTTATTGAGAGCCGCGGTGTAATTTTTGAAAATAAAAATAAATTTTATTGGAACTTAATTACTTAAAATTTTCAACCATATGTTTAGGAAATATTTGCTTTACAGTTTACAATTAACAAATACCTAGATGTGTAAAATTTATTAACATAAACGCACTGCACAAAGACTCGTAATTATTCTAAACATTAATTGTTATGATTCAGCTGAGAAGCCTTTGAGCTTGCAAGTTTCCTTACATCTGGTTGGTATCTTGTATTGGTGGTGCAAAAGTCTGTCAGAATAAGGTTGTTTAGCACGAACTGTATACCTAACAATGAAACAACTTGCCTCAGATGAAGTGACACCTTCTTTGCTGAAAGCAGAAAGCAGTGTCTGGTGGTGAGACATTCAAGCCTTTTACTGAGCAAGCTTGCCTTTTCCTTAATTCAGATCATGCCCAAAATATTTCAACCTTTTGTTTCAGTCAAGACTTTTCTTTTTAAATGTTCATTAATTTTTATATTGTATGTTTCTAACACAAAGTTTTAATTTCATTTATAAGTGTTCGCGAGCCGCTATGTCAACACAGAAGAGCCGCATGCGGATCGCGAGCCGCTATGTCAACACAGAAGAGCCGCATGCGGATCGCAAGCCGTTATGTCAACACAGAAGAGCCGCATGCGGATCGCGAGCCGCTATGTCAACACAGAAGAGCCGCATGCGGATCGCGAGCCGCTATGTCAACACAGAAGAGCCGCATGCGGATCGCGAGCCGCTATGTCAACACAGAAGAGCCGCATGCGGATCGCGAGCCGCTATGTCAACACAGAAGAGCCGCATGCGGATCGCGAGCCGTTATGTCAACACAGAAGAGCCGCATGCGGATCGCGAGCCGCTATGTCAACACAGAAGAGCCGCATGCGGATCGCGAGCCGCTATGTCAACACAGAAGAGCCGCATGCGGATCGCGAGCCGCTATGTCAACACAGAAGAGCCGCATGCGGATCGCGAGCCGCTATGTCAACACAGAAGAGCCGCATGCGGATCGCGAGCCGTTATGTCAACACAGAAGAGCCGCATGCGGATCGCGAGCCGCTATGTCAACACAGAAGAGCCGCATGCGGATCGCGAGCCGCTATGTCAACACAGAAGAGCCGCATGCGGATCGCGAGCCGCTATGTCAACACAGAAGAGCCGCATGCGGATCGCGAGCCGCTATTTGGCTATCGTTGCATTAGTATTTAAGAGACTCCTTTCAATTAAATTATAAAGCCTCAGTTATTGAGCCGTTTTTTTGTGGTCAATCCGCTCTTTACGACCACCCCTCCCCCTTTTTCTGCAACAATTTTTTAAAAATTTTCCGTGATGGAGAGTTTTATTTTATGTTTACTTCTCTAAACAGGTTCACTAACTCATTCGATGACTTCCCTGGAGCAAAGCGGTGATAAAATCAGAAAATTACCATGACGTTTCCCCGAAGCAGGAGAAAGATATAGTTCCCTTGATGTGTCCTTGAACGTGCGTGGGGAGGGGGTGGTGGCTATGGAACATTTAATGTATGCAAAGGATAACAACCAACACCCTATCAACAGAAAAAACCATCTGATCAGTGGTCCTACATTACCCTATACACTATACACCACCTACAAGTGTGTAGATGGACTAAGAATGGGCAGGGTTAGGAGAATTGGCAGAGTTAGGAGAATAGGCAGAGCTAGGAGAATGGGCAGTGTTAGGATAATGGGCAGTGTTAGGAGAATGGGCAGTGTTAGGAGAATAGGCAGAGCTAGGAGAATGGGCAGTGTTAGGATAATGGGCAGTGTTAGGAGAATGGGCAGTGTTAGGAGAATAGGCAGAGCTAGGAGAATGGGCAGTGTTAGGAGAATGGGCAGTGTTAGGAGAATGGGCAATGTTAGGAGAATGGGCAGGGTTAGGAGAATGGGCAGTGTTAGGAGAATAGGCAGAGCTAGGAGAATGGGCAGTGTTAGGAGAATGGGCAGTGTTAGGAGAATGGGCAGTGCTAGGAGAATAGGCAGAGCTAGGAGAATGGGCAGTGTTAGGAGAATGGGCAGTGTTAGGAGAATGGGCAGAGCTAGGAGAAAGGGCAGTGTTAGGAGAATGGGCAGTGTTAGGAGAATGGGCAGTGTTAGGAGAATGGGCAGTGTTAGGAGAATGGGCAGTGCTAGGAGAATAGGCAGAGCTAGGAGAATGGGCAGTGTTAGGAGAATGGGCAGTGTTAGGAGAATGGGCAGAGCTAGGAGAATGGGCATAGCTAGGAGAAAGAGCAGTGTTAGGAGAATGGGCAGTGTTAGGAGAATGGGCAGTGTTAGGAGAATGGGCAGTGTTAGGAGAATGGGCAGTGTTAGGAGAATGGGAAAGTGTTAGGAGAATAGGCAGTGTTAGGAGAATGGGCAGTGTTAGGAGAATGGGCATTGTTAGGAGAATGGGCAGTGTTGGAGAATTGGCAGTGTTATGAGAATGGGCATTGTTAGGAGAATAGGCAGTGTTAAGAGAATGGGCAGTGTTAGGAGAATGGGCAGTGTTAGGAGAATTGGCATTGTTAGGAGAATTGGCAGTGTTAGGAGAATGGGCATAGTTAGGAGAATGGGCAGTGTTAGGAGAATTGGCAGTGTTAGGAGAATGGTCAGTGTTAGGAGAATGGGCAGTGTTAGGAGAATGGGCATTGTTAGGAGAAAGGGCAGTGTTAGGAGAATGGGTAGTGTTAGGAGAATGGGCATTGTTAGGAGAATGGGCAGTGTTGGAGAATTGGCAGTGTTATGAGAATGGGCATTGTTAGGAGAATAGGCAGTGTTAAGAGAATGGGCAGTGTTAGGAGAATGGGCAGTGTTAGGAGAATGGGCATAGATAGGAGAAAGGGCAGAGCTAGGAGAATGGGCAGTGTTAGGAGGATGCGCAGAGCTAGGAGAATCGTACTTGTTAGGAGAATGGGCAGTGTTAGGAGAATTGGCAGTGTTAGGATAATGGGCAGTGTTAGGAGAATGAGCAGTGTTAGGAGAATGGGCATTGTTAGGAGAATGGGCAGTGTTAGGAGAATAGGCAGAGCTAGGAGAATGGGCAGTGTTAGGAGAATGGGCAGAGCTAGGAGAATGGGCAGAGCTAGGAGAATGGGCAGAGCTAGGAGAATGAGCATTGTTAGGAGAATGGGCAGTGTTAGGAGATTGTGCAGTGTTAGGAGAAAGGGCAGTGTTAAGAGAATGGGCAGTGTTAGGAGAATGGGCATTGTTAGGAGAATGGGCAGAGCTAGGAGAATAGGCAAATTAGGAGAAAGGACAGTGTTTTCGTTTCCTAAACCTGGAATTGAAATTTTCAATAAATTCATGAAAACCATTGTAACCACTGTCAAGGTTTGTCTTAAACCATTCCAAGAAAAGAGGCTCAAATCTCTGTGACAAGTCGCTTGGCTTCAAGGCCTGAACCCTTGTGGAGATATGTAATCGATGTGGACTAGCGAGACAACGATGTAACTTTTATAGCGTCTAATTTTATTTGTGGACTCTGATGCGCGATCGATACACGGGGACATAATCCTTTGGAGATCCCTCTTGAACAGGGATGCAATGAATTGTAAAATATGATGTCGAATTGGCGCCATTTTATTGCAGACGTAGGAGGGATTTTCTTCTTGATGATCTTCCGTTCTAGGATTAACAACTGGCTGAACAACGCGGAAAGCGGCCTTGACTTCTGAAATTGAACTTTGGCCGAAAGATGAGAACACCGGCCTTGACCTCTGAGATTAACCTTTGGGCGAAAGATGAGAACACCAGCCTTGGCCTCTGAGACTAACCTTTGGCCGAAAAATGAGAACACCGACTTTTACATCTGAGATTGACCTTTTGGCCGAAAGATGCGAACACCGGCCTTGACCTCTGAGTTTGACCTTTTGGCCTAAAGATGAGCTCACCGGAATTAGCTCACTGAGATCAACAACTAATAGAAAGATGAGTCAATCCGTCTTGACTTATTGAGAACTTGGATAAATTAGGGGGGTAAATAAATGATACATTTCCAAACGTTTTTGAAATTATGGAATTTGCAAAAACACTCACAATCTGGTATAAGCTCACCGAAGTAACAGACAACATTTCACACTCGCTTCACAGTGACTTGATATTTTAGATTGGGAATGTTATGTTTGTGTTCCGTATATCACGGGAATAACTGATTGCACGAAAATTTCGTATTAAATACACCTTTTTAAATCCCTTATATTAACTTCACAGTCTTGCCGTGGTCAAACCAGCAGAAAAACAAAAGTAAATAAATAAAGGTAAAAAAAAAGGGATTTTTAAAATCCACGTTTTTATAAGTGGACTAAAAAGAAGAAAATAATATAAAACTTATAAGTTCAAGTACTTCGATTTAATATGACTAAAAATGTGGGGCGGGCTCTTATGAGGTTTAACATATGCGGTTCACTCATTTTCTCACTTATAGATCTCTCTTTTGCCTTCTAAATTAGAAATCTGTAATTTTTATACCAAACACCCGCCCCACGTTTTTAGGATTATTAAATCGAAGTACTTGAACTTATAAGTTTTAAATTATTTTCTTCTTTTTAGTCCACTTATAAAAACGTGTCTGTCGAGTACTTTCACGGGCTGTCTATCTAGTACTTTCACGGGCTGTCTATCTAGTACTTAACGGGCTGTCTATCTAGTATTTTCACAGAATGTCTGTCTAGTACATTCACGGGCTGTCTAAGTAGTACTTTCAAAGGCTGTCTATCTAGTACTTTCACGGGCTGTCTATCTAGTACTTTCACGGGCTGTCTATCTAGTACTTTCACGGGCTGTCTATCTAATACTTTCACGGGCTGTCTATCTAGTACTTTCACGGGCTGTCTATCTAGTACTTTCGGGGGCTGTCTATCTAGTACTTTCGGGGGCTATCTATCTAGTACTTTTACGGGGTGTCTATCTAGTACTTTCACGGGTTGTCTATCTAGTACTTCACGGGCTGTCTATCTAGTACTTTCACAGGCTGTCTATCTAGTACTTTCACGAGCTGTCTATCTAGTAATTAACGGGCTCTCTATGTAGTACTTTCACGGGCTATCTATCTAGTACTTTCACGGGCTGTCTATCTAGTACTTTCACAGGCTGTCTATCTAGTACTTTCACGGGCTGTCTATCTAGTACTTTCACGGGCTGTCTATCTAGTACTTTCAAGGGCTGTCTATCTAGTACTTCACGGGCTGTCTATCTAGTACTTTCACGGGCTGTCTATCTAGTACTTCACGGGCTGTCTATCTAGTACTTTCACGGGCTGTCTATCTAGTACTTGCCGGTATGTCTGTCTAGTACTTCACGGACTGTCTGTCTAGTACTTTCACGGGGTCTCATCTAGCTACCTCAGGATGTCTATCTAGTACTTCACGGGCTGTCTATCTAGTACTTAACGGGCTGTCTATCTAGTACTTTCACGGGCTTTCTATCTAGTACTTCACGGTATGTCTATCTAGTACTTTTACGGGCTGTCTATCTAGTACTTCACGGGCTGTCTATCTAGTACTTTCACGGGCTGTCTATCTAGTACTTCACGGGCTGTCTATCTAGTACTTCACGGGATGTCTGTCTAGTACTTCACGGGCTGTCTATCTAGTGGTTTTACGTTCTGTCTATCTAGTAATTTCACAGGCTGTCTATCTAGTACTTCACGGGCTGTCAATCTAATACTTCATGGGTTGTCTATCTAGTACTTTCACAGGCTGTCTATCTAGTACTTCACGGGCTGTCAATCTAATGCTTCATGGGTTGTCTATCTAGTACTTTCACGGGCTGACTATCTAATACTTTCACGGGCCGTCTATCTAGTACTTAACGGGCTGTCTATCTAGTACATTCACGGGCTGTCTATCTAGTACTTTCACGGGCTGTCTATATAGTTCTTTCACGGGCTGTCTATCTAGTACTTTCACGGGCTGTCTATCAAGTACTTCACGGGATGTCTATCTAGTACTTTTACGGGCTGTCTATCTAGTACTTTCACGGGCTGTCTATTTAGTACTTTCACGGACTGTCTATCTAGTACTTAACGGGCTGTCTATCTTGTACTTTCACGGGCTATCTATCTAGTACTTCACGGGCTGTCTATCTAGTACTTTCACGGGCTGTCTATCTAGTAGAACTTAATGGGCTGTCTATCCAGTACTTTCACGGGCTGTCTATCTAGTACTTAACGGGCTGTCTATCTAGTACTTTCACTGGCTGTCTATCTAGTACTTAACGGGCTGTCTATCTAGTACTTTCACGGGCTGTCTCTCTAGTACTTAACGGGCTGTCTATCTAGTAATTTCACAGAATGTCTGTCTAGTACATTCACGGGCTGTCTAAGTAGTACTTTCACGGGCTGTCTATCTAGTACTTTAACGGGCTGTCTATCTAGAACTTTCACGGGCTATCTATCTAGTACTAACACGGGTGTCTATCTAGTACTTTCACGGGCTGTCTATCTAATACTTTCACGGGTTGTCTATCTAGTACATTCGGGGGCTGTCTATCTAGTACTTTCGCGGGCTATCTATCTAGTACTTTCACGGGCTGTCTATCTAGTACTTCATGGTCTGTCTATCTAGTACTTTCACGGGCAGTCTATCTAGTACGTTCATGGGCTGTCTATCTAGTACTTTCCTGGAATGTCTATCTAGTACTTAACGGGCTGACTATCTAGTACTTCACGGGATGTCTATCTAGTACTTCACGGGCTGTCAATCGAATACTTCATGGGTTGTCTATCTAGTACTTTCACGGGCTGACTATCTAATACTTTCACGGGCCGTCTATCTAGTACTTAACGGGCTGTCTATCTAGTAAATTCACGGGCTGTCTATCTAGTACTTTCACGGGCTGTCTATATAGTTCTTTCACGGGCTGTCTATCTAGTACTTTCACGGGCTGTCTATCTAGTACTTCACGGGATGTCTATCTAGTACTTTTACGGGCTGTCTATCTAGTACTTTCACGGGCTGTCTATCTAGTACTTTCACGGACTGTCTATCTAGTACTTAACGGGCTGTCTATCTAGTACTTTCACGGTCTGTCTATCTAGTAGTACTTAATGGGCTGTCTATCCAGTACTTTCACGAGCTGTCTATCTAGTACTTAACGGGCTGTCTATCTAGTACTTTCACTGGCTGTCTATCTAGTACTTAACGGGCTGTCTATCTAGTACTTTCACGGGCTGTCTATCTAGTACTTCACGGACTGTCTATCTAGTACTTCACGGGCTGTCTATCTAGTACTTTCACGGGCTGTCTATCTAGTACTTTCACGGGCTGTCTATCTAAACTAAACACATATTCTGTAGGCCTGAGACTAATCTCTTAAGGCCTTGGCTAGAACCTGGGCAATCTGCTCCATCTGCTGAGCATTGCCATACAACATTGTCTTTACATGGGACTCGCCCGCCTCCCTCACCCCCCCGGCTATATCGAGCGCCGGGCAAGACGTCACCAGGTGTTCGACTGTCTCAGGGGCTTGGCTGCAATGACGGCAGTTCGAGTCCCTGTTGTGGTCTAGCCTGTGAAAGTAAGAGTTGGTTGGGCAATGTTCTGTCCTCATCTGAGTCACCAAACCCTGGTGTTTGCGACTCAGGTTCCACCACTGGTCTGAACGGCTTGGCCTGGGCATGTTAGCGAATACCCCTCTGGCTGTTGTGTTGTCAGCCCACTCCTGGTACCACTTATTCCGAAAGTGGTCCTTTAGCCAGTTTTTTGCCCCGAGATAGGTGACTGGGGTCTCTGGTTGGGGCAATGCTGCGCCTGCTTTGGCCAGGGAGTCTGCTTTTTCGTTGCCATTAACATTCACGTGGCTCGGGATCCACTGCACTGTTACCTTACCTCCAAGTCTTTCGAGTCTACCCACGTCTTCCAAGATGACGTCAACCAAGTGGGTACTACGATTCTCACTAGCCAGGACTTCGAGGGCTGATCTCGAGTCACAAAACAGTACCGTGTCGAAACCAAATATTTCCGACCCCTGCAGTGTCTGGTGCACACTTTCCAGGGCCCTGTGTATAGCCTCGAGCTCCGCATCGTAGTTCGATGCCATAGTCCCACAGGGACCTAGAAGTTCTTCTCTTGGTGGCCCTCCTATTGGGTATAAGATGAGCGCACCGTATCCTGCAATTCCTTCACTCGAACTGGCAGACCCATCCGTGAACACTTTCACTTGGGTTCCCGCGAACCCTTCTATCGTCTCAAGGGCAGCCGCTTTCTGTACATGTTCAGGGCTGCGTTTCGTCACCGCTGTGTCAGTCAGAGACAAACGTATTTCGGGACGTGAGCATTCCGCATAGGGCGGTTTGAGTGGGACACTTATAATTTGTCTTCTATTTTGTGGGGGTTTGACGTTCCTATCAAGTTCCGTTACTTGATGCATAAATGAGGAACGTTTCAAACACCCACGTCCGCCCCAGTTGTGCTGCATCTGGTAGCAGGGCTCCCTATAGTCTAACCTGCGATACCTCTCTGCAGTCGTTATGATTGCCTTGTCCCTACGAATATCGAGCGGTTCTACGTTTGCAATGACTTCCACAGCAGCTGTGGGTGTCGTTCTGTATGCGCCACAGATAAATCTTAAGGCCTGGTTCTGGATTCGACCCAGTTTTTCCAATGCCGTTTTGCTGGCAAAGGCTTGGACGGGCATGCTGTAATCCATAATCGACCTCACACTACCCAGAAAGAGAGCTCTGAGTGTACTTGCTCCAGCGCCCCAGTTCGTGCATGCAAGCTTTTTCACCAGGTTGAGCTTGGCGGTAGCCTGGGAGCACAGGTCTTGTACAAAGTTATGCATTTGCACCTTTTGATCCAGTTTGACTCCCAGGTATACCGGTTGTTTGTCCCATTTGAGCGCCACATCGTTTATTTTGAGCACTATCTCCTCTTTGAGAATGGTTCTGCCGTTAGTGAAAAGGGAATAGACCGTCTTCTCGGTATTGATTTCTATCTAGTACTTTCACAGGCTGTCTATCTAGTACTTAACGGGCTGTCTATCTAGTACTTTCACGGGCTGTCTATCTAGTGCTTCACGGACTGTCTATCTAGTACTTCACGGGCTGTCTATCTAGTACTTTCACGGGCTGTCTCTCTAGTACTTAACGGGCTGTCTATCTAGTATTTTCACAGAATGTCTGTCTAGTACATTCACGGGCTGTCTAAGTAGTACTTTCACGGGCTGTCTATCTAGTACTTTCACGGGCTGTCTATCTAGAACTTTCACGGGCTATCTATCTAGTACTAACACGGGTGTCTATCTAGTACTTTCACGGGATGTTAATCTAATACTTTCACGGGTTGTCTATCTAGTACTTTCGGGGGCTGTCTATCTAGTACTTCATGGTCTGTCTATCTAGTACTTTCACGGGCTGACTATCTGGTACTTTCACGGGATGTCTATCTAGTACTTAACGGGCTGTCTATCTAGTACTTTCACGGGCAGTCTATCTAGTACTTTCACGGGCTGTCTATCTAGTACTTTCATGGGCTGTCTATCTAGTACTTTCCTGGAATGTCTATCTAGTACTTAACGGGCTGACTATCTAGTACTTCACGGGATGTCTATCTAGTACTTCACGGGCTGTCAATCGAATACTTCATGGGTTGTCTATCTAGTACTTTCACGGGCTGACTATCTAATACTTTCACGGGCTGTCTATCTAGTACTTAACGGGCTGTCTATCTAGTACATTCACGGGCTGTCTATCTAGTACTTTCACGGGCTGTCTTTATAGTTCTTTCATGGGCTGTCTATCTAGTACTTTCACGGGCTGTCTATCTAGTACTTTTACAGGCTGTCTATCTAGTACTTAACGGGCTGTCTATCTATTATTTTCACAGGCTGTCTATCTAGTACTTGCCGGTATGTCTGTCTAGTACTTCACGGACTGTCTGTCTAGTACTTTCACGGGGTCTCATCTAGCTACCTCAGGCTGTCTATCTAGTACTTCACGGGCTGTCTATCTAGTACTTAACGGGCTGTCTATCTAGTATTTTCACAGAATTTCTGTCTTGTACATTCACGGGCTGTCTAAGTAGTACTTTCAAAGGCTGTCTATCTAGTACTTTCACGGGCTGTCTATCTAGTATTTTCACAGGCTGTCTATCTAATACTTTCACGGGCTGTCTATCTAATACTTTCACGGCTGTCTATCTAGTACTTTCACGGGCTTTCTATCTAGTACTTCACGGTATGTCTATCTAGTACTTTTACGGGCTGTCTATCTAGTACTTCACGGGCTGTCTATCTAGTACTTTCACGGGCTGTCTATCTAGTACTTCACGGGCTGTCTATCTCGTACTTCACGGGATGTCTGTCTAGTACTTCACGGGCTGTCTATCTTGTACTTTTACGTTCTGTCTATCTAGTAATTTCACAGGCTGTCTATCTAGTACTTCACGGGCTGTCAATCTAATACTTCATGGGTTGTCTATCTAGTACTTTCACAGGCTGTCTATCTAGTACTTCACGGGTTGTCTATCTAGAACTTCACGGGCTGTTAATCGAATACTTCATGGGTTGTCTAACTAGTACTTTCACGGGCTGACTATCTAATACTTTCACGGGCTGTCTATCTAGTACTTAACGGGCTGTCTATCTAGTACATTCACGGGCTGTCTATCTAGTACTTTCATGGGCTGTCTATATAGTTCTTTCATGAGCTGTCTATCTAGTACTTTCACGGGCTGTCTATCTAGTACTTTCACAGGCTGTCTATCTAGTACTTAACGGGCTGTCTATCTATTATTTTCACAGGCTGTCTATCTAGTACTTAACGGGCTGTCTATCTAGTACTTCACGGGCTGTCTATCTAGTACTTAACGGGCTGTCTATCTAGTACTTTCAAGGGCTGTCTATCTAGTACTTTCACGGGCTGACTATCTGGTACTTTCACGGGATGTCTATCTAGTACTTAACGGGCTGTCTATCTAGTACTTTCAAGGGCTGTCTATCTAGTACTTTCACGGGATGTCTATCTAGTACTTTCACAGGCTGTCTATCTAGTACTTAACGGGCTGTCTATTTAGTACTTTCACGGGGTGTCTATCTAGTACTTTCACGGGCTGTCTATCTTATACTGTCACGGGCTGTCTATCTAGTACTTCATGGGATGTCTATCTAGTACTTCACGGGATGTCTATCTAGTACTTTTACGGGCTGTCTATCTAGTACTTTCACGGGCTGTCTATCTAGTACTTTCACGGACTGTCTATCTAGCACTTAACGGGCTGTCTATCTAGTACTTTCACGGGCTATCTATCTAGTACTTCACTGGCTGTCTATCTAGAACTTAACGGGCTGTCTATCTAGTACTTTCACGGGCTGTCTATCTAGTAGTACTTAATGGGCTGTCTATCCAGTACTTTCACGGGCTGTCTATCTAGTACTTAACGGGCTGTCTATCTAGTACTTTCACAGGCTGTCTATCTAGTACCTCAAGACCTTATGTTTATAAACTCGCGACATTCTTGCTAAGGTCGCTCGTGAGGAGGGGGGTGTTACGGTCAGATGTTGTGGTGTGGGGATGACTACGCATAAATGGGGTGGTGAACACTTGTCCTCGTGGAACGGGGGCAAGTGAACTCAAGGTACGTGCAAGTTGTAATGAATTGACAGGACCACGGTCAAAGGGAGACATGGTGATTGACCCAGGGTCCAGTCAAAAACCGGTCGGACAAGACGGGGGTATAATAGGGGTCACATTGTGTGTCGCGGGGAGATTGTTAAGTTGCCGAGTAGCAGGCAGGTGAAAGACGTACGATAGAGTGTGGAGTTTTTGTGAACGTGGTCCAATCCGGTCAAGCTGGGCCGAGGACTCTGGATGGTATGACCATCAACTGTAAACTGCCAATTGTACTGTACCATAAATATGTTCAAAGCTTCTGGATGTCATTAAACTTATGTTGAAAGAAAACAACCCAGCGTTGCTAAGTCTTTTACCCGTCTACGTGGTAAATATCTGTGGCCAAGGGGGGACCTCAACCCCTAGACAACGACTCCGCCACAGCTGTCTATCTAGTACTTTCACGGGCTGTCTATCTAGTACTTTCACAGGCTGTCTATCTAGTACTTAACGGGCTGTCTATCTATTATTTTCACAGGCTGTCTATCTAGTACTTAACGGGCTGTCAATCTAGTACTTCACGGGCTGTCTATCTAGTACTTAACGGGCTGTCTATTTAGTACTTTCAAGGGCTGTCTATCTAGTACTTTCACGGGATGTCTATCTAGTACTTTCACAGGCTGTCTATCTAGTACTTAACGGGCTGTCTATCTATTATTTTCACAGGCTGTCTATCTAGGACTTAACGGGCTGTCTATCTAGTACTTAACGGGCTGTCTATCTAGTACTTTCACGGGCTGTCTATCTAGTACTTTAACCGGCTGTCTGTCTAGTACTTTCACGGGCTGTCTATCTAGTACTTTCACAGGCTGTCTATCTAGTACTTCACGGGCTGTCTATCTAGTACTTCATGGGATGTCTATCTAGTACTTTCACGGGCTGTCTATCTAGTACTTCACGGGCTGTCTATCTAGTAATTTCCCGGGCTGTCTATCTAGTACTTCACGGGCTGTCTATCTAGTACTTCACGGGATGTCGGTCTAGTACTTCACGGGCTGTCAGTCTAGTACTTCATGGGCTGTCTATCTAGAACTTTTACGGGCTGTCTATCTAGTATATTCACAGACTGTCTATCTAGTACTTTCACGGGCTGTCTATCTAATACTTTCACGGGCTGTCTATCTAGTACTTTAGCTGGCTGTCTATCTTGTACTTTCGCGGGCTGTCTATCTAGTTCTTTAACGGGCTGTCTATTTAGTACTTTAACGGGCTGTCTATCTCGTACTTTCACGGGCTGTCTATCTAGTACTTTCACGGGCTGTCTATCTAGTACTTCACGGGCTGTCTATCTAGTACTTCACGGGCTGTCTATCTAGTACTTAACGGGCTGTCTATCTAGTACTTTCAAGGGCTGTCTATCTAGTATATTCACAGACTGTCTATCTAGTACTTCACGGGCTGTCTATCTAATACTTTATTGGTTGTCTATCTAGTACTTTCACGGGCTGTCTATCTAATACTTTCACGGGCTGTCTATCTAGTACTTTAGCTGGCTGTCTATCTTGTACTTTCGCGGGCTGTCTATCTAGTTCTTTAACGGGCTGTCTATTTAGTACTTTAACGGGCTGTCTATCTCGTACTTTCACGGGCTGTCTATCTAGTACTTTCACGGGCTGTCTATCTAGTACTTCACGGGCTGTCTATCTAGTACTTCACGGGCTGTCTATCTAGTACTTAACGGGCTGTCTATCTAGTACTTTCAAGGGCTGTCTATCTAGTACTTTCATGGGCTGTCTATCTAGTACTTTCACAGGCTGTCTATCTAGTACTTAACGGGCTGTCTATCTATTATTTTCACAGGCTGTCTATCTAGTACTTAACGGGCTGTCTATCTAGTATTTAACGGACTGTCTATCTAGTAATTTCACGGTCTGTCTATCTAGTACTTCAAGGGCTGACTATCTAGTACTTCACGGGCTGTCTATCTAGTACTTAACGGTCTGTCTATCTAGTACTTTCACGGGCTGTCTATCTAGTACTTTCACGGGCTGTCTATCTAATAATTCACGGGCTGTCTATCTAATACGTCATGGGCTGTCTATCTAGTACTTTCACGGGCTGTCTATCTAATACTTTACGGGCTGTCTATCTAGTACTTCACGGGCTGTCTATCTAGTACTTCACGGGCTGTCTATCTAATACTTCACGGGCTGTCTATCTAGTACTTAAAGGGCTGTCTATCTAGTACTTAACGGGATGTCTATCTCGTACCAGACGGGGGCTGTCTATCTAGTACTTCACGGGCTGTCTATCTAGTATTTAACGGGCTGTCTATCTAGTACTTAACGGGCTGTCTATCTTGTACTAAACGGGCTGTCTATCTGGTACTTAACGGGCTGTCTATCTGGTACTTATCGGGCTGTCTATCTGGGACTTGACAGACGGACTGTCAAACATCGATCACTAGGGTGTGCTTGGAGTGACCATGACATTTTTCGTTTGGACATTAGGAGGCGTACACGTATACCACATATGCTCTAATTAGTCGTACACGTATACCACATATGCTCTAATTATAGTCGTACACGTATACCACATATGCTCTACGTATAGTTGTACACGTATACCACATATGCTCTAATTATAGTAGGGATTTGACGATAGTTCATCGGTTGCAATGTCAACTGTTATATGCAAGACTCAATTAAAAACAGCAGTAGAACTAGTAACCATGAAGTTTGCTGGAGAGATTTTGCGTAGAGTTTTTTTGTTTGTTTGCTTTTTAAATCAAGATTTTAATGTGAACCAAACAAACCAAAGAATAGCCCAACAGTTTCCTGCAAATAGCAGTGTCCACGCTAAGGACTAAGTCCTGCCAACTAAATGATAGCAGTGTCCACGCTAAGGACAAAGTCCTGCCAACTAAATGTTGAAACATGAAACAAAAGTCGACATCTTGAAATATTTATTGTTGAGGGTCTAGGGAAGAGCTTAATTCTTTCAGCATAGTCATTTCTTGTAAAGAAACACATACACACACAGACACACACACACATACATACACAGAGACACATACATACACACACACACAG
This sequence comes from Ampullaceana balthica, assembly GCA_944989445.1. Lineage (NCBI taxonomy): Eukaryota > Metazoa > Mollusca > Gastropoda > Lymnaeidae > Ampullaceana > Ampullaceana balthica. The sequence goes on along the minus strand of CALYLW010001024.1, from coordinate 194,586 downwards.
ACACACACACCTTGATGACAATTGATCTTAACTTGGGGATCTGGCAAATCCATTTTGAGTGATGTGTTCGGATTAAGATAGAGATGAATATTTCACATGATTGAATGGGCATAAATGAACATTGTTTGGGTGGTACCCCTGCACATAAACATAAAAAACACCACCCATCACACCCACACCGACAGCACCCATTACATCCACACAGACAGCACCCAGCACATTCACACAGACAGCACCCATCACAGCCACACAGGCAGCACCCAGGACATCCACACAGACAGCATCCAGCACATCCACACAGACAGCACCCAGAACATCCACACAGACAGCACCCAACACATCCACACTGACAGCACCCATCACATCCACAGAGACTGCACCCAACACATCCACACTGACAGCACCCATCACATCCACACAGACAGCACCCAGCACATTCACAAAGACGGCACCCAGGACACCCCCACAGACAGCACCCAGCACATCAACACAGACAGCATCCAGCACATCCACATATACACCACCCAGCACATCCACATATACACCACCAAGCACATCCACATATACAACACCGTGCACATCTACATATACACCACCCCGGCACATCAACATATACACCACCCAGCACATCCACATAAACACCACCTATCACATTCACATATACACCACACACGACATCCACATATACACCACCCAGGATATCCACATAGATAGCACCCAGCATATCCAAATATACAGCACCCAGCACATCCACATATACACCACACAGCACATCCACATATACACCCCTAGCACATCCACATATAAACCACCCAGCACATCCACATATACAGCACCCAGCACATCCACATATACACCACCCAGCACATCCACATATAGACCAAACAGCACATCCACATATACACCACCCAGCACATCCACATATACACCACCCGGCCCATTCACATATAAACCAGCCAGCACATCCACATATACACCACCCAGCACATCCACATATACACCACACAACAAATCCACATATACACTACCCAGCACATCCACATATACACCACCCAGCACATCCACATATACACCACCCAGCACATCCACATATACAACACCGTGCACATCTACATATACACCACCCCGGCACATCAACATATACAGCACCCAGCACATCCACATATACACCACCCAGCACATCCACACCACCCAGCAAATCCACATATACACCACCCAGGACATTTACAAATACACAACACAGCACATCAATATATACACCACCCAGCACATCCACATATACACCACCCAGCACATCCACAAATACACCGCCCAGCACATCAACATATACACCATCCAGCACATCCACATATACAGCACCCAGCACATCCACATATACACCGCCCAGCATATCCACATATACACCGCCCAGCATATCCACATATACAGCACCCAGCACATCCACATATACACCACCCATCACATCCACATATACACCACCCAGGACAGCCACATATACACCACACAGCACATCAATATATACACCCCCAGCACATCCACATATACACCACCCAGGACATCCACATATACACCACCCACTACAACCACACAGACGCCACTTAACATACATAAGCCAAAGAAGATGATTAGTTTGGCTATAACAGCTAATATTACAAGCAGCTTTTAGCCTTATCTCCATATTTTGCTGGATGATTCCTAGTTGGCCAAATGTTGCAGAGGTCATAAGAGATGTCTCTAGTGGGAAATGTTATCATTTTGACCCCACCTCTCTCCCGCCCTTTACACACGTGTTCCTCGCCCCATTCTCAATTAGGCCGATGGAAATAATTAAAATTGATGAGTAATTCAAATTTGCATAATGGAGTCAATTATTGAATGGAATTCATTCCAGTAGAATAATTCAGATAACTGGTTCCATGTTTGTCAAAAACTTTCATTTTTGTGTCCCCTCGCCGACCCCACTTTGGATTGATTAGCGATTAGTTTTGGCAAATTTTCCATTGTAAAAGTGGCTGTTATACAGGAATTTTGAACCATTGTTATTAGACCCAATAAAATATACAATAATTAACATTTAAATAACTAACAACTAAAACAACAACACTTAAAACCGCCCCAGCAGCTTAGCATACAACCGCCTTAAAACACCTTTAAAACACCTGTCAATGATTTACTTATTAATGTTACTCTTGTAGGCGTTCTCTCAATACAAAACCTTTTACACAATAATCCTCTGAAGAATTGATTTCAATAAAACAACTTTAATATTATACTTTGTACAAGAATTATAATTTGAGGTTATTCAACGTGGAACACACTGGCATAAATCCTGCCACGACACCAGCCAACTCTAACACTCATTATCCAATCTCCTTGGCCAATGGGAACGACCATTTCTTCCCGCGCTTTTACTCACATGACCTCTCCGTCATGCAATCACGTAAAACACTCGTGATTCACCCGTGACAAAACCCCCTGACAACCCGTGGCCACACCACAGACACCACCTGACATCACCTGGAATAGGCAGACACAGAGGACGTTAACTCGCTATTGGTATGTACTTACATCCGGGGACTCAGAGTAAAACTGACCTGCGTGCATCTATGCCGTCGGCCAAAAGTCGATAGAGGACCACCGGTGACATAGCGCAATCCTAGCATCCCTACAGTCGTCTGCCGCTGGCCCTAGCACTTCTGTCACAGCAGGACTCATCCCTGTGTACAAAACGGTATTGAATGCCGGGACCGACCGCAGGACGCGACTCCCCGTGAGTCCGGACAGGAGAAAGTTTAGGCTCAACATCGCTTCGTGAAATAAGTTTTCTAGGTGCGACAGCAACTCGCTCACCGCAACAGCTGGAGGTCGTGGCGAGGCATTACCCAGAGTTTCTCAAACAGTTCAATTTGATGTACCACCAAGAATGATCACCAGAGCAACGTCGCGGCGTGTCGAGCGCCAAGAGATTGCCTTTCAGTCTGGATGACTTTAACTGTCTCAATCTCAAAGACCTTTTTTTCTTTTATGACCCACGCATGCAACTGTATCGATCAGCCAACCCCTTTACAGTTTGAGAAGCTCTGGTTAACTGTCCTGTGAACAGTGGCGTAGCGAGGGGGGCAGGGGGGACATATGTCCCCGGGCGCCACGTTAGGGGGTGCCAAAATGAGTATTAAAACTAATTTCTTAATTTTATTTTGATGTAAACTATTGTATCCCAAATACGTTACCAAGATTGAGTTTTGGAGCTCCGAAAATATCTTTATTACAAACCAGTTGCAAAGCATGATTTTGGCGCCCCCATTGATCGTTAAGGGGCGCCATTCTACTCATAATTAAATGACACATCCACAATGAAGAATTGCTAATGGCGTTTAAAAATAAACTGTGAGTTGCTAGGTGTGAGACTAGGGGAGCAGGAAGAGGCAAAGGCGATTCTATTAATAGAACAGACAGAGACGACACTAAAAGTAACCAAAATGACCAAGTCAAGAAAAAGGAGTGGCTTAAAGCAGTGGTTCTCAACCTGTGGTCTACCGAGCACCACTAGTGGTCCGCGAAGATGTGCCTGATGGTCCGCGAGAAAAGCATGAAATTTACGCACTGTATGATTCATCGAGAAATACTAGCAAGTAAAAGAATTAACGCAGACTTAAAATATATTTTTGATCTGGCCTAAATAGCTTTTAAATTATATCATGGCTCGTCCATTAAATTCTCGTCTCTTTGATTTCCTATGTTCGAATATAAATCTTGAACATTAACAGTTACTGATGTATACTGAAGTTCGCTGGTTATCAGACTGTTTGAATAACGTGATGAAGTAAGAGAGTTTCTTGTAGAAAAAACTCAAAGCTTGTTGATCATTTGAACCATAGCTTATGGGTTGCTGTTCTGACTTATTTGGCTGAAATTTTTGAAGAACTCAATAAACTTAATTCAACTCGGCAAGGAAAGCAGACACATTTAATTACTCTCATTTAAAAAGTGGTCTCCTTTTACGAAAAATCTTGATCTTTGGAAAAGAAGATTATTTCAAGGTAGCTTTGACATGTTTGATCAATTGTACGAAACCACGGAGAAACCAGAAAATGCTAAAATAAATTAATAAACTTTTGATAAATTTGATTTATGGTCATATTCAATCAATGCAGAACCAATTTGTGATTTTTAACGTTCAGTGGTTTTTCGTGGGTGTCCAGTCCTAACCTCGAACACATTCATCATCAGCATCATCAGTCCCGTGACGTTGCGGTCGTTGGGGGGAGCGCATGGACACATCAACAGATAACGATCTCCACATATGCCTATTTTCAGCGGCTGCCAATAATTCATGCAATTTCAGCCTTGTCCATTCATTTATGTTATCCAGCCAGCTTTTACGTTGTCGAGCTCTTCGCCGGCCCCCTTCTACAGTGCCTTGAAGGATAATTTTTGTCAGGGTATCATGTCACAGTACATGACCGATTTATGGCATCTTGCGTCTCTAAATTGTTGTTATGATGGTTTCTTGATGATCCGCAATAGAGTTTATTCTGTCCCAGATATATTCATTGGTCTTATGTTCTAAATAGGAGATCTGGAGAATTTTCCTCATGCATTTATTTTCAAATGCCTGCAGCTTCCTTTCATTGGCTGCCATTAGTGTCCACACATTCACCCATCAAATAAAAAATGAACAACATCGTAATTAAACCAATTCATTGAACTTACCAGCGATACCACTTTGAATTTGTTGCATCAGAAAGTGGGCTTAATGAAATTTTGAGTACTCCTAAATAGGGCTGTCAATTTGTTGAAAAAAGCTGCCCGGGTACCCGTGAAAATTTCGAACGGGTACCCGGGTAACCCGGTCTAAACGTCGCATAATTTTCCCCGTCATGACCGCTATACATTATACAGTGCAACCTAGCCACCCTCCATGCACCTCATTTCACACAGTAGTAGTAGCCAACGGCTTGCTTCCAGTAACCCTATTGCTAATGCACTACAATTAACTATAATGCACTAAAAACTTTTATTCAATTCCTGCTGCAAATGCTTTCGTCATAATCATAAACTAAAACTACAGTAAACTGAACATGCAAACAAAATGACAACAGCAATGACGTAACGTTCAGCGTCATACGACTTATACCTTTAATGTTAATATCCACTTGGCGTCGGTGGTCAATGCTAAGGGCGATGACGGATGCGATACTGCGGTAAATCTCAACTGATCGTGCTTTGGTCAGTATTACTGCTTTTGCTATTAATGATAACACCAACATATTTCTGATATTGGGTGGGTCGGCGGTTTGTTTATCAATATCAATTTTATGAATAGCGTTCAGGTGGCGTTTTATCGTGCTGGGTTGCCACCCTTCGCAGACACAATTTCATTACAATGTTGCATTTTGCCGTGTCACTGTCAACTCACTTGGCATGACATCTTACCCATCTTATTAACTTTAAAAACTGACAACTTTGGGTGTATATCAATTTTTGGGCTAGGCAAACACGTGTTAATGAACACAAGAAACACACGAGAATGCGAGGGGTGGGGGTTATAGCAGTGCTTCTCAAAATTATGGTCCGCGGAAGTTATCAAGAAAGGAGAGAGAAATATAATTTTAATAATCCAATTGCTACCAATAATACTAACACAATAGAATTTGCCATTTTTGACAATAAGCATATAAATGAAAGAAATAAAAGGAAATAAAATACATTTCGCTACCATGTAAGTACCGGGAAAATAGTGTACCGGTTCCTGGTGCAATGGAAAAAATTCAATTTCTGCCGGTCCGCCATACTAAAAAATTTGAGAAGCACTTGGTTATAGGAGTGAAGAGAGATTGGGAGGGGGGGGGGTAAAACAACATAAGATAGTATCAATCGGTGACGCACTGTCGGCTATTTCAAAGCAAAGTTAGTGTCAAAGCCAATGTGCTTTTATGAAAATAAAAACACGGCCTCTTTCTTCTCTGTGCAGTCCATCCTCACAGTGACATCTGCCCATCCTACACTGTTAGTAAGTATTTAATTTATTAAATGTAAATACTGATAACCTTGTACGCATTAATAACATCAGTTTTTCTAGATCACCACGTGTTACTGAAGACAAGAAATATAAGCGAATGCAAGGAGTGAAGGGAGGAGTGAGGGGTAGATAAGCAACATTAGCTAGACCAGTGCTTCTCAAACTTTTTAGTATGGCCGACCGGCAGAAATTTTTTCCATTGCACCAGGGACCGGTGCATTATTTTTCCTGCACTGACAATTTTTTCTGTCCTTTTTTTGAGAACATCTGCGGACCGGCAGCGGATGGCCCACGGACCGGCACCGGTCCGCGGACCACCACTTTGAGAAGCACTGAGCTAGACTACTAGTATCAATCGACGTATTTCAAAGCAAAGTTAGTGTCAAAGCAAGAGTTGTTTTTTTTTAACAAACATAGCGTCCTTCATCTCTAAGCAGTCCATCCTTATCTTTGGCAGAGGACTTTTGTTTTCTTTATATGATTCTTTTAAAGAACCAAAACCTTTTTGTGTTTTGCGATTTCTGTTTCAAGTTGAGAGAAAAAAGGTGTATTAAAATACATTGCAATTTTTTGGGACCGTATTTTATTTCCCATTGACAGATACTTCCCGTTGACAGAGTCTGATATTTCTCCATAGATGTACTTCACTGCTCATTTTAAAAAAACCAAAATTTTCATTTGATAAATTGTTTCGCGAGCCACAATGTAAACACAAAAAAGCCGCATGGGAGCCGAAGTTTGGCCTCCGTTAATATAGAATATAGACACTGAAGCCACATTTTCACGGGTACCTGGTGGGAATTTTACTACCCGGGTAATCACACGGCAACGGCGAATATGTGCCATAAAGCACTAACTGTGACAACCACAGCTTAAACTTAGCAATAAACAGGATACAGTTACTATCACGTTTTATTTGAACAGTTGAAAGTTTAATTTTTTTCCTCTCGTTCAACAACTCGGGAAGAATTAAAAAGAGGTGTGCTAATCACAATGAAGAGGGAGTCTGAAACACGTTGGAGTGCACGATCAGAAGCTGTTAAAGCTATTTATGAGGACTAGATGAACTGGTAAGGCTGTTGAAAAATTATTAGAACATACAAATATAACGCCTGACACCAGATGTGATGCAGAAGCTTTGCGTTTAGGTATATTAAACTTTAACTTCATATTTTTGTTACATTTCTGGAACATCATACTTGGGAAAATTGATTGTGTCCAGAAATAGTTGCAGAATCCTACTGTGAATTTCATGGAAGCAGCATCTGATCTTGAATCGCTTGAGTCAGAAATTGTCAACATTCGTGATAATTTGAGCCAGGTTGCGGTAGACAATGGAAAAGAAGATGCACAACTTTTGGAATCGAGGTTGACAGAAGGATTAGACGATATCGGAGGATGCCTGGAGAATTAACACGAGATGCAGGACTTTCTGCAGAAGAAGAAATTTCACGTGATATGAACAGCGTAATTGATAGACTGCAAAAAGATATATCAATACGGTTTTTACCTCTAAAAAACCTAAACAACAAATTTGGATTTTTAATAAACGTCAAAACTTTTCTTGCTGAGACAAAAGTCGATACACTTCGCTAAAATTGCTTAGATTTTGCTAATTTCTACGACACTGACGTCAATGGTCACGAATTGTGCACAAAAACTGTAGACTGAAAAATGCTAATCAGTTCTACAGGAAACTCCTTTGGATCTTCTTGGTTTTATTGTTTCATATGAAGATGACGTATTTCCGAATCTGCGCATTTCACTTCAAATACTTCTAGCAATTACTGTTTCAACTGAAACTGTGCGCGGTTCTTCAGCAAATTGAAGCTTATTTTGTCTTATTTACGTGCTTCAATGGGACAAGATCGTTTGAGTGATCATGCACTCCTTAGCATCGAAAGAGAAACACTTGAGAATATTAATTTTGACAACGTGATTGATGAGTTTGCGCCATTCAAATCAAGGAGGATCAATTTTTTGTAGACTATGTCTATTCAATTCATGTATAATTAGTGTCATCATCAACGAAAACCTCTGGCAACGCACACAACAAGAGCCAGTGGATGAGCTAATACGCCAGCGCAGATGGAGATGGATTGGCCACACTCTCAGAAAACCTACATCCAGCATTGTGAGACAAGTCCCTCACATGGAACCCCCAAGGCAAGAGAAAAAGAGGTCGTCCCAAAATGACCTGGAGAAGGGAACTGGAGGCAGACACCAAAATGAGTGGGCACAGCTGGGGGCAGATAGAAAGATTGACGCAGGACCAGGATGCCCGGAGAACCTTTGTTCGTGGCCTATGCCCCAAGATGGGACGAAGGGCGATGATGATAATTAGTAGAGTTGTTTTTTTTTCAAATAAATTGTTTATAACCGTATAGAGAAATATTAGTCTGTATTATATTTCATTGAAAACCAAATGCTTCGAAAATGAACCATATAAACCGTAAAATTTCAAAAAATTTGGGGGGCGGGCCTCACTGAGCCCCTAGATCTTTCGGTCCGACAAGGGGTGCAGATTTTGTATCATGTCCCCGGGCGCACATGACCCTAGCTACGCCACTGCCTGTGAATTCATAACAACATGTGACCTAACGAGACGACGAGAGAATGAGATGTGTTAAACAGATTAGTTGGAGAACGAGGCCGCCATTTAGTGCTGCTCAGCGCCGCTTGGCTTAAAAACAAATTAGTGTTTGAAATATTTGAGTTGGTGTTGTTTATGGTTAGTCGGTTTGGACATCAACAACAATGTTGATCGAATTAACAGGAAGTAAATGTATCTATATATTTATTGGTGGGGATTTAGGGGTAGGTGAAGGGAGGCATTACATTTTAAAGAATTTCCCACTAAGTCCACTTCAACATAAACTTTGGTCAGAGTTTTGATAGCTGATGAGTTCATTCAAATTCAATATTGTGAATAAAATGAACAAACAAAACTTAAATTTAAAAAAAATGAGGCCCAGCTGCAGTGAGGAATGTAGAATCTCGCATGAAAAAGCAGAAAATTTTTTTTTAGTCACAAACTAAGTAGTCACACAGGGAGTACTAACTAGATAGATAGCCCGTGAAAGTACTAGATAGACAGCCCGTGAAAGTACTAGATAGACAGCCCGTGAAAGTACTAGATAGACAGCCCGTGAAAGTACTAGATAGACAGCCCGTGAAAGTACTAGATACACAGCCCCCGAAAGTACTAGATAGACAGCCCGTGAAAGTACTAGATAGACAGCCCGTGAAAGTACTAGATAGACAGCCCGTGAAAGTACTAGATAGACAGCCCGTGAAAGTACTAGATAGACAGCCCGTGAAAGTACTAGATAGACAGCCCGTGAAAGTACTAGATAGAGTGCCCGTGAAAGTACTAGATAGACAGCCCGTGAAAGTACTAGATAGACAGCCCGTGAAAGTACTAGATAGACAGCCCGTGAAAGTACTAGATAGACAGCCCGTGAAAGTACTAGATAGACAGCCCGTGAAAGTACTAGATAGACAGCCCCCGAAAGTACTAGATAGACAGCCCGTGAAGGTACTAGATAGACAGCCCGTAAAAGTACTAGATAGACAGCCCGTGAAAGTACTAGATAGACAGCCCGTGAAGTATATATATAGATGGGGTGACTAAAAAATTGTTTTCTGCTTATTTTCTAAAAATGTATTAAATTAATTTTTCGAGCGATCTGAAAATTTATTAGCATAATCCTCCCCACAAGCCAAACCAACTGTGAAAATTTCAGCACTCTTGCAAGTACGAAAACGTGTTTACGAGCGTTTTTGAAAAAGTTGAAATCATGACGACATATACAGATCCGCCTACGTGCACGAGTTAATAGGATAGGGGCCTCAAAAAGAAAAAAAAATCCCCAAAGAGAGTTTAAACGCGTTGCTGCCCAGAGACGGCACTGCCGCTATTGTTTGGTTGACTGGAGTACCTCGGCCCTCGATACCCGTTTGAATGTGTCGTCAAGGACTAACTGCTATCTGAACATCGATGTAGGTAATCGGCCTGCAATTAACGATTTCCCGAGACTTAGATTTAGATACACCAACAAGTAAACGGAAAGACCCGGTTCTCACTTGTCTCGTCTCCACGAAATCACCTTTTCATAATTCTACTGATGTAGGTGAAGATCGTGATAAAAATTCTAATAAGTTACATCGTATATTTTATTTGGAGTCAATTATTGTAAGTAGACTGTTAGGAAAGCACACATCTTTTTTTCCGGTTACCTTCCCCACATAGAAAGGCAAGCCCCGTATTGGCAAGAAGCCTTACTTAACGAACATAGATACACAACATTACTGTATCCTTCACACAAGGCAACAAAAGTTTAACATTCGTTTGTGACGTATTCTCATGGCAACACTGGTCACTTTATTCTCATACCTTTAGTGCAAGAATAGGGCTAGTAAGCCACCAGAGGACACACGTGGCTGCCTAAGCACAGGACTAACACGATAAGGGGGGTACTCGTCGATTGCGATGGACAAACAATTCATATACCTCTAAACCCCCATGACCCACTGAATTCGAAAATATCTTCTTACCCGACATAGTCAACAGAATGTTGCTGACCTCTCGGTTGTAGCTATGCATGAATGTAAGTCATCAGACTTTGAACCAATGGAGAGTCCACGCTTAATAACGACCGCCCTAACTACGTCGAACTCTGGGCGATCCGATAGACCATTACGAAGGCTGTTGGTGAGGTTTTATCCCCCTGTCACGAGCTGTCAACAAGAGTCTTAGTGACAAGACGCTGGTCGAAGCCGTGACATAATAATTGTTATCACAGCTTAGAGGCCAAATCTCGTGACATCGTGTTGTACGAGATTAAAACCAAGAGCTGGATTCAATCATTGGGGATATAGTAACTAGGCGGCTTAGAGTTGCGTTGCGCTGAGCACCAGGATTGAACTGTCTATATTTAAACATACAAGTTGATTGTAATGAATGTAAGACATCATTTGGTCGCTTTAGCCGAGTTCTTTATTATTTTAAGTTCGTTTACATAATTGAAAAGATTTTTATTACTTACGAGCAACAAAGCCTGTCCAAGGACGTTGCGCCACAATTCGGTGGCATGTTGTAACTCCCCTCCAACAGCCGTCTCGACCGGCATACATGTGCATCACGTCAAAAATACTATTCATTATAGTTAAAATAAATAACTCGTAAAAACAGAGCTTTTGACTATAAATCCCAACGTGCATAACTCAAAATAAAGACTTGGAATAAATACTGCACCAAAAATAGCTCGTTTTGAAGGTCCGCGTAAACGTGTTCAATATGATTGGCTGTAGGAGTCATATGTGTTTGAGGGACCAATCGCTATCGATGACGCACAGGAACATAGCCTTTTATTACATAGGATTATTACATATTCACTTTTTAATAGTTGTTGTTTTTGCGTTTGTTTGTTTCTCTTGTAGCAAAAGTTTTAATTTTCAGCTGAAATCCTAACAATAAAGCCACTTATCGCGCCGGGTGGAAGGATGTGGTGGTGTACCGGATTTTGGCTTCGGTTCCGGCGGTTCCGGAATTCGGCCATTTTTACAAATCTGGCTCAGTCAGGATTTCACTTCATAAATCCGGCCAAATCAACTGGCCAGAAGACCCCTATAATATTATATATATATATATATATATATATATATATATATATATATATATATATATATATAATATTATATATATATATATATATATATATATAAATATATATATATATATATATATATATAATGTCTCCAGCTCTGGCAAATCCGGAATCCGGCCATTTTTACAAATCCGGCTTCGGTAGGATTTCATAAATTTGAATCCAAGTACAGCCCTACAAAAATATCAATGATATCTCGTCTGCCGGGCCGTGAGAGCTCATAGACCTCATAGACCGTCAAAGACAAATGTAAGTTTGACCAAGAGCTGATGGATTGAATGCCGTGTACAGCCTACCCGTGTGTGACATGCACCTTCTTGCTCTGTCCAGCGTTTCCTATCTGCCTTCGCGAACGTAACCTATACAGCATGAACTCTTGTTTCAACTTGATCTTTATGGGGTGCAATGAGTACAGGCTGAGGGCCGTTATGGGTCCTCGCCGGATGCAATGCGTACAGGCTAAGGACCGTTATGGGTCTTCACGGGGTGCAATGAGTACAGGCTGAGGGCCGTTATGGGTCTTCACGGGGTGCAATGAGTACAGGCTGAGCATTCCTAGCTTGAAGCCCTACAGAAATCCACTTGCCTGAGGGGATCTGAACAGAGGCCAACAAGGGGAGCTCACTGATGGTGCTGTCATTACCTTAATTTGATTAATCTTGTTTTTCCAGATCGTGGTGACGTTACAAATGATTTTTGTGTGACTTGTTTCAATCTTAGTTGTGATCTTTGCTTCAGTGGGAGTTGGGCTAGATTTTTTGTGGCTGGTCTATTTGTAGTTGTGGTCTATTTGTAACTGTGGTCTATTTTTAATTGTGGTATATGTGTAGTTAAGGTCTATTTGTTGTTGTAGTCTATTTAATTTTGTAATTGTGGTATATTTGTAGTTGTGGTCTATTTGTTGTTTTGGTCGATTTGTAGCTTTGGTCTATTTGTAGCTGCGCTCTATTTGTTGTTGTGGTATATTTGTTGTTTTGGTCTATTTGTTGTTGCGGTCTATTTGTTATTGTGGTCCATTTGTTGTTTTGGTGTATTTGTTGCTGTGGTCTATTTGTTGTTTTGGTCTATTTGTTGTTGTGGTTTATTTGTTGTTTTGGTCTATTCGGCTGTGTTGTGTGTGGGTTTCTGTAGACCGGGGTATGTGTCACGTCATTAGTGTTCACACTGTCGATACTAATTAATTTTTGATAAACTTTAGTTCACAAATCACCTCACATAGCTGGCATTACTAAAGGCCATTGAAAGGAATATTTGAATCAATCGTGTCTTTTTTTATTCAATTGTCCATCCTTATACAAGGTTGGTTTCTAATTTCTTCCATTTGCAAACGTTTTCCTTGTGTTAAAACATTTGATTCTTGAATGGCTGATTTGGGATTTAGTTTCTGGCAGTTATACAATCCGTCAGATGATCTCATATGCTGCGCAACGAGGGACACTGAAATCAAAATAAAAACACATTTGAAGATCAGTAAGCCATAATAACGGTCGTGACATTTAGTCCCACTTTTTTTCCGTCGAAAGGGGGAGGCCTCTACGGGGCTCGGCGGATGAGTAAGGGTCGCGGGGCACGGACCTGACCGCGACTCGGCGACCTGAAACCAACATCTCCCGGCAGGCAATGCCAAAGTCCGATATGTTAGGGTTAGGTGCTAGTCACATATGATTACAGTCGCTGTACGGATCTTAGACAAAGCATCTTAAATGCATTGTCGATGATGAAAACCAAAGTACCCGTTGAGGGTCGGGTAAATCCGAAGCGACCGTTTCGTCCCCCTCAATTTTACTAGCAACGCCATTGAGCGGTGCCGGTTTAGGGCCAGGAGCGCCAGTACGGATTAGCAAAAGGTACCGCGAAGAACGCAGCGGACGCCAGCTCTGAGGAAACCTTCCAGTGGGGGTTGCACCCTAGGTAGGTCATTGATGATCCCCCGCATAGCGGCGATCCTAACCATTGAGACTCGTATGCTTTGCCGGGGTGGCGCCGAAGTGGTAGCGGGTCGTAGTAAGGCAATTCCACCCCTCCTTGTGAGGTCAACTTAGTGGGAGGCATCCTCGACTTTCTGTCTTAGATGCCCAGGTGGCCGCTTCAGAAGCGACCGCTCCGGGGGGTTTCCCAGCTGTCAACGTCCTTTTCTGGGGGAGGGGGCCAGATAGCTGGGAGGGTCTTCCAGGAAGACTCATGAAGAGCACTAGGCTCGGGGCTTCTGATTTTCTTCCACATGTAGGATCATTAGTCCCACTTTTTCCACATACAGTGAAATCTTTCTCAATTTTCCCTCTGATTTTGGTGTGAAGTCCTTGTCTGATTTGTTGACGATAAATCTCAAACACTTTTCCAAACTCAGTGCACTAATGGTAATGGCACATTTCCATTTATATTTTATGCGTTCAGCTCATTTACTTATATCGTTAAAGTCCCTGTATGCTGTTGAAATTTGATCAACAAAGTAATTTTCTAGATTCTAGAGCAACGGGAGCCGCTGGCAAACATGTACAATCGATTTCAGGGGGCCAGCGCACTAGTGTCACGTTCTCACAGTACTTCAGCCTCTTGGTTTTTTCAGTTCAGTAGCATTGTTAGCAGGAGATGGAGTCTGAAGTTTTACGACTAAGAGAGTTCACACATTTTAGAAAATGTTATTTTCTTCTTGGAATTTTCTTTTTGTTTGGATGAAGACATACCCTTTTTAAAAAAAATAAATTCATTTTTATTTTTAAAAAATATAAATAGTGATGACTTTGCCTCTCTTAAAAAAGTGCCGCCCTTCGCTACGCCGCTGGGTGTATTTGTAGTTGATATCTCTGTTTGTTGGTTTGATCTTAAAATTATTTACATTCCCACATTAATTAGACATAGTTATCAATTATTTGTATTTATCCATAGCTATTTGGTTTAATTTTTTTCCTGATATCTACAAAATAGCCTATTTAAGCAATACCAACATGATTATAATGATTGTCTCACTAGTGTTTGTGCTGTATAAATAAGAACGCTCTTAGCCAATTATTCCCACGAGATGAACTTTGACCTATGACACAGAGACCTTTGTTAGCTGGAATGTTTGTATAGGTTCTTTCACTGTCTCGTTTCCCAAATTATTCAGGTGCATTTTTTTTTCAATGACGGAATACAAAAATTAAGAGTAACGTTTACAGGAACTGACGTCAAAGAGATGTAAGCCATGTCCTTGACTTTTACGACCTTCCGTTCTCGTGGAATTCATTTTGTCAGCGTGAAGTGACGTAACATTATCACATTACCTTAATTAGAACACACTTTCCGGCGACGATGAGTTTGACGAACTGAAAACGGGAACAAAACTTTATAAATAGAAGTTAAAAAATTAAAAAACAAACAAACACGTTTTTAGAAGCGGACTAAAAAGAAGAAAATAATTAAAACTTATTAGTTCAAGTACTTCGATTTAATATGACTAAAAACGTGGGGCGGGCGCTTATGAGGTTTAACATATGCGGTTCACTCATTCTCTCACTTATAGATCTCTCTTTTGCCTTCTAAATTAGAAATCTTTAATTTTTATACCAAACACCCGCCCCACGTTTTTAGTCATATTAAATCGAAGTACTTGAACTAATAAGTTTTAAATTATTTTCTTCTTTTTTAGTCCGCTTCTAAAAACGTGGTTTTTAAAAATCTTTTTTTTTACTTCTATTTATTTTATTCTTTTTAGTCCACTTATAACAACCTGGTTTTTTAAAATATTTTTTTACCTCTATTTATTTTACCAAACACCTCACAAGCGCCCGCCCAACGTTTTAAAAACATTGTGATGTGGTCACGGGGCGAACTCACAGATGTCAACAAAAGCCGACGGTACAGATGCTTTTATATAGACTATAGATAAACTTAAAAGTTCAATAATTTAATAACGGTACATTTGATCGATCTGAAATTTAGATACAATGCATTGTCATCCAAGATCTATCTGTGGTAAAATTTTCAGATCTCTAGGACCATCAGAAGTGGTTCAATTTTACGTTGGCCGATTTGAAAAAATCTTGGAAAATCCAACAAACAAACAAACAATGCCCAACGAAAGCGAGTTAATAAAAACGTGGTAATAAAACAAACCCGTAAAAACAAAGTTTTTGAGTATAAATCCCTTATATATGAGACATAACTAACAGTATTGATTATTTTCAAACATTTACAGACTGAATCTGTCTTAACTCAAGTTTGCTTCATAACCCTAGGGGGGGAGGGGTGGGTGGGAGTGGGGGGGAGAGGGGAAAAGTCTGGTCACCGATTCGCTTGACCGAGCTCAGAGTGACACGTAAAATGTAAACAAAAGCGCACCGTCGCTTCGTTGGGTCGCCTCAATGCGTCAGCTCAAAACTTTCACGTGGCAAAAAAACAATAACAAACCGTGAATTTAAATTACATACCTCATATAAGGATAAACTAAAAATGCATTAATTTAATTACGGTACGTTCGATCGATCTGAAATTTTGATACGATGCATTGTTAGGTCAGACGGGTCCGTGTGCCAAATTTCAGTTCGATCGGATCATGGGAAGTGGGTCATTTTTGACTTCTGTTTTTCCGCCCGCCGAGCCCAGAGAGAGAGAGAGAGACAGAGAGAGACGCCGGTGAAGTTAATATAAGGGATTTAATAAAACAAACCCGTAAAAACAAAGTTTTTGACTATAAATCCCTTATATATGAGACATAACTAACAGTATTGATTATTTTCAAACATTTACAGACTGAATCTGTCTTAACTCAACTTTGCATCATAACCCTAGTGGGGGGGGGAGGGGTGGGTGGGGGGGGAGAGGGGAAAAGTCTGGTCACCGATTCGCTTGACCGAGCTCAGAGTGACACGTAAAATGTAAACAAAAGCGCCCGTCGCTTCGTTGGGTCGCCTCAATGCGTCAGCTCAAAATTTCACGTGGCAAAAAAACAATAACAAACCGTGAATTTAAATTACATACCTCATATAAGGATAAACTAAAAATGCATTAATTTAATTACGGTACGTTCGATCGATCTGAAATTTTGATACGATGCATTGTTAGGTCAGACGGGTCCGTGTGCCAAATTTCAGTTCGATCGGATCATGGGAAGTGGGTCATTTTTGACTTCTGTTTTTCCGCCCGCCGAGCCCAGAGAGAGAGAGAGAGAGACAGAGAGAGACGGCCGCGAAGTTAATATAAGGGATTTAATAAAACAAACCCGTAAAAACAAAGTTTTTGACTATAAATCCCTTATATATGAGACATAACTAACAGTATTGATTATTTTCAAACATTTACAGACTGAATCTGTCTTAACACAAGTTTGCTTCATAACCCTAGGGGGGGAGGGGTGGGTGGGAGGGGGAGAGGGGAAAAGTCTGGTCACCGATTCGCTTGACCGAGCTCAGAGTGACACGTAAAATGTAAACAAAAGCGCACCGTCGTTTCGTTGGGTCGCCTCAATGCTCAAACTTTCACGTGGCAAAAAAACAATAACAAATCGTGAATTTAAATTACATACCTCATATAAGGATAAACTAAAAATGCATTAATTTAATTACGGTACGTTCGATCGATCTGAAATTTTGATACGATGCATTGTTAGGTAAGACGGGTCCGTGTGCCAAATTTCAGTTCGATCGGATCATTGGAAGTGGGTCATTTTTCGACTTTTGTTTTTCCGCCCGCCGAGCCCATGAGATGATGAGAGAGAGACGAGAGAGAGACGAGACGCCGTGAAGTTAATATAAGGGATTTAATAAAACAAACCCGTAAAAACAAAGTTTTTGACTATAAATCCCTTATATATGAGACATAACTAACAGTATTGATTATTTTCAAACATTTACAGACTGAATCTGTCTTAACACAAGTTTGCTTCATAACCCTAGGGGGGGAGGGGTGGGTGGGGGAGGGGGAGAGGGGAAAAGTCTGGTCACCGATTCGCTTGACCGAGCTCAGAGTGACACGTAAAATGTAAACAAAAGCGCACCGTCGTTTCGTTGGGTCGCCTCAATGCTCAAACTTTCACGTGGCAAAAAAACAATAACAAATCGTGATTTTAAATTACATACCTCATATAAGGATAAACTAAAAATGCATTAATTTAATTACGGTACGTTCGATCGATCTGAAATTTTGATACGATGCATTGTTAGGTAAGACGGGTCCGTGTGCCAAATTTCAGTTCGATCGGATCATTGGAAGTGGGTCATTTTTGACTTCTGTTTTTCCGCCCGCCGAGCCCATGAGATGATGAGAGAGAGACAGACAGAGAGAGACGGCCGCGAAGTTAATATAAGGGATTTAATAAAACAAACCCGTAAAAACAAAGTTTTTGACTATAAATCCCTTATATATGAGACATAACTAACAGTATTGATTATTTTCAAACATTTACAGACTGAATCTGTCTTAACACAAGTTTGCTTCATAACCCTAGGGGGGGGAGGGGTGGGTGGGAGGGGGAGAGGGGAAAAGTCTGGTCACCGATTCGCTTGACCGAGCTCAGAGTGACACGTAAAATGTAAACAAAAGCGCACCGTCGTTTCGTTGGGTCGCCTCAATGCTCAAACTTTCACGTGGCAAAAAAACAATAACAAATCGTGAATTTAAAATTACATACCTCATATAAGGATAAACTAAAAATGCATTAATTTAATTACGGTACGTTCGATCGATCTGAAATTTTGATACGATGCATTGTTAGGTAAGACGGGTCCGTGTGCCAAATTTCAGTTCGATCGGATCATTGGAAGTGGGTCATTTTCGACTTTTGTTTTTCCGCCCGCCGAGCCCATGAGATGATGAGAGAGAGACAGAGAGACAGAGAGACAGAGACGCGGTGAAGTTAATATAAGGGATTTAATTAAACAACCCCGTAAAAACAAAGTTTTTGACTATAAATCCCTTATAGATGAGACATAACTAAAAGTATTGATTATATTCAAACATTTACAGACTGAATCTGTCTTAACTCAACTTTGCATCATAACCCTAGTGGGGGGGGGAGGGGTGGGTGGGGGGGAGAGGGGAAAAGTCTGGTCACCGATTCGCTTGACCGAGCTCAGAGTGACACGTAAAATGTAAACAAAAGCGCACCGTCGTTTCGTTGGGTCGCCTCAATGCTCAAACTTTCACGTGGCAAAAAAACAATAACAAATCGTGAATTAAAATTACATACCTCATATAAGGATAAACTAAAAATGCATTAATTTAATTACGGTACGTTCGATCGATCTGAAATTTTGATACGATGCATTGTTAGGTAAGACGGGTCCGTGTGCCAAATTTCAGTTCGATCGGATCATTGGAAGTGGGTCATTTTCGACTTTTGTTTTTCCGCCCGCCGAGCCCATGAGATGATGAGAGAGAGACAGAGAGAGAGACAGACAGAGAGAGAGAGACGGCGGTGAAGTTAATATAAGGGATTTAATTAAACAACCCCGTAAAAACAAAGTTTTTGACTATAAATCCCTTATAGATGAGACATAACTAAAAGTATTGATTATATTCAAACATTTACAGACTGAATCTGTCTTAACTCAACTTTGCATCATAACCCTAGTGGGGGGGGGGTGGGGTGGGTGGGGGGGAGAGGGGAAAAGTCTGGTCACCGATTCGCTTGACCGAGCTCAGAGTGACACGTAAAATGTAAACAAAAGCGCACCGTCGTTTCGTTGGGTCGCCTCAATGCTCAAACTTTCACGTGGCAAAAAAACAATAACAAATCGTGAATTAAAATTACATACCTCATATAAGGATAAACTAAAAATGCATTAATTTAATTACGGTACGTTCGATCGATCTGAAATTTTGATACGATGCATTGTTAGGTAAGACGGGTCCGTGTGCCAAATTTCAGTTCGATCGGATCATTGGAAGTGGGTCATTTTTGACTTCTGTTTTTCCGCCCGCCGAGCCCATGAGATGATGAGAGAGAGACAGAGAGAGAGACAGACAGACAGAGAGAGACGGCGGTGAAGTTAATATAAGGGATTTAAAAAGACAGTGTGTAATGTTAGCGATGTACATGCTTTACATTACAAGGTGTACATGATGTACAAAATGTAAATGGCGTGAAGAAACTGTTGTGATAGCCAGAGGCGTAACAACGACTTGGGATCGGGGCAGTTGCCAAGGGCAACGCGGGTTAATCCTTCAATTTATTCAAATTTAGCATTTTCCTACCTTTAGAATTATAATTGTCAAAGGCGCCAAAAATAAATTAGCAAAGGGCGCGTGTCACGTGTGAATCACGAGTTTGATGACAGAGAGGTCACGTGAGTGAAAGCGCGGGAGAATGTTCTAGAGTGTTTCAAGATGGCTGGACTGGTGTGATTGTTTCCACGAAGTGTAACCTCAATTTGATATTTGTGTATATAGTGTTCATATTAAAGTTATTATGTTGACAACAGTACTTCAAGGATTTATTGCACGAAAGTTAGTGTTATGTGAGAACGCCTACAACACATATATAAAAGCAACCAGTTACATTGGTGTCAGTTACAGCGCGGAAAACCCAGTTACGCTTCTGGTGCTAGCCAATGGTAATTAAATCTATTAATGTTGACCACTACAATTATGTCATGCATAAATAAAGTTCATGGCCGTGGTAAAAAAAAAGACCGTTGATAAAAAAAAACGCATTTATTGAAAAACAAAGATATAAAACATGGGGGTGGGGGGGGGCGGAATAATTATCCAATTTAGTTAATCAATTCTGCAATTATGGAGAAGAAAGAAAAAACAACAATTAGTAATGACACACTGTTATTAAACAAATCTATGAGCGAAGCTAAAGAAAAACTGAATCTCATAAAAGGGAAAGGCGAGCCACGCAACATTGGAACAATAAATCATACATACCTTCTGTCCCATGTCAGAACAAGTGACTGCTGCACCATGTCAGAA
Organism: Ampullaceana balthica; assembly: GCA_944989445.1. Classification (NCBI taxonomy): domain Eukaryota; kingdom Metazoa; phylum Mollusca; class Gastropoda; family Lymnaeidae; genus Ampullaceana; species Ampullaceana balthica. The sequence goes on along the minus strand of CALYLW010001024.1, from coordinate 174,000 downwards.
CAAATGACAGATGCCCCATGTCGGAACAAGCGACTGCTGCCCCATTTCGGAACAAGTGACTGCTGCCCTATGTCAGAACAATTGACTGCTGCCCCATGTCGGAACAAGCGACTGCTGTCCCATTTCGGAACAAGTGACTGCTGCCCTATGTCAGAACAATTGACTGCTGCCCCATGTCGGAACAAGCGACTGCTGCCCCATGTTGGAACAAGCGACTGCTGCCCAATATAGGAATAGCACAACGCTCAGATCAACAAACCCCAAGGGTTGAAGCGAAGACCTGGGTGGGTTAATTATTAACGCCGAGATTTTTTGTTTGTTTGTTTTGTTTTTGCAGTTAATGTAGTTGGGGTTGATGAAAGGTCGTATTGTTGCCGTCGTGTTGTAGGAGTAGGGGTGGGGAGTTGGGCAATGACGTTATTGGGATATTATTCTATTCACATGGCCACGTCAAAGTTTTAGTCACTTTAGTCTTGCCATTACTATTATATATTGATTATATATCTACTTTGGCATTTCTACATTGCCATATCTATCTACATTGATATAGCTATACACATTGACATATCTATATACATTGGGATATCTATCTGTTTTCAGTATGGGTTATAGATTGATTAACTCATCAATGTTTCCATGTTACGTGTTAGGAATGGCGGCACTAATGAAATCAATGCAACCCTGGCTTCATTGCCGAAAGTTCCTGTTGGATTGATTATGCAATAACGAATAATACTATAGATTGGATGCAGATCACACAAAAATAATGGTTGCGATAGGCGTGCAGGTCAAAGAGAGACAAGTCAAGTCAGCTCAAGTGTCACAGACATTTTAATAAACACGTTATGTGTTATAAACATTCCAATAAACAATTTATGTGTCATAAACTTTCTTATAAACACGTTTGTGTTATAAACACAACTATGAGACTCAGTGTTTCTACCATCTTTCTGTCTTTTTAAATATGTATGTGTTTTAAAGAGTTTATGCGTTATAGACATGTTTCTGTGTTATAAAGAGTTTATGTGTTATACATCTTTCTGTGTTATAAAAAGTATGTGTAGAGAACATAAATCTGTGTTATAAATAGTTTATGAATAAATAAATAAATAAATAGTTTATTATTGACATATTTCTGTATTAAAATTGACGGCTGTTGCCAATCTATGGCGTACATTTAATTGACATACGGTGAACAAATAGAATGGTACCGAGTCACATACAACAGTTACCTAAGTTAAATAATATTCACAACCATCGAGCGCAGCTGTGCATGTACTTGCCTCGAGAGAACTGCGAGGGCCAATTTGAATACAAGTTGAAGTGCAGTTGTGGATTAAATTAGTGCATGTTATTGATAAAAAAACTGTTGATATTATTTAATTGATAGAATGTCACTCATACACTCATACAACTAGAAATCTTTGACTTGACTGCGAGGACAGAAGGAAGTCATGAAGTGACTACATGGACACAAGGACGTCATGAAGTGACTGCATGGACAGAAGGACGTCATGAGGTGACTGCATGGACAGAAGGACGTCATGAAGTGAGTGCATGGACAGAAGGACGTCATGAAGTGACTGCGTGGACAGAAGGACGTTATCAAGTGGTCAGGTTTCAATCATGAACCATGACGCCATCATATTAGTAGGAGCACTGCTCATTAAGTTCTCACTAAACTCATCTTCGCCTGAATCTTCACAATCATTACAATCTTCAAAATCTTCGCAATCATTACAATCTTCAAAATCATCACAATCTTCAGAATCGTAATTACAGATTTTTCGAGCATCAGTTTTCCAGATCATTACATTTTCATAGGGGGAAAAATGTACGAAAGCAAAAATTCCATGATCTTTTTAGCGTTGCATCGAATCTCTTTGTTTGAGAAGGAAACCTTTCCATTAAATGATTCCTTTCAATGGTGAGCCACACGTCATGGGTCGGTGTCAGTAAGTTCATGAACTATGACCTTTTGGAGTGGTCCTCAGAAACAATAAACGGGTCTCAGGGAAAAAAAACAGTAATCATTAAAAACAATCATGATTGTTAGCATATTAGCATCTCAATTTAGCTAAAGCGACAATCGTGATTTTCCAAATCTAAGATTATTAAATATTACTTTTTAATAATGTTTTCAAACTTCCACCTTGTTTTTTTCTCTCCGATCCTTGTTAAAAAAATATTTAAAAAATACCGAATCAAGTTATGAACATAATCAACTGTCTCTAAAAATAATGGCTCATTATGACCAGACTAACGTAATTATAAACAAATGTGATATCCCCAGTGTACTGACCAAGTGATGTCCCATAGAGATCCACAGTGTACTGACCAAGTGAAGACCCATAGAGATCCACGGTGTACTGACCAAGTGATGACACATAGAGATCCACAGTGTACTGACCAAGTGATGACACATAGAGATCCACAGTGTACTGACCAAGTGATGACCCACAGTGTACTGACCAAGTGATGACCAATAGAGATCCACAGTGTACTGACCAAGTGATGACCCATAGTGTACTGACCAAGTGATGACCCATAGAGATCCACAGTGTACTGACCAAGTTATGACCCATAGTGTACTGACCAAGTGATGACCCATAGAGATCCACAGTGCACTGACCAAGTGATGACCCATAGAGATCCCCAGTGTACTGACCAAGTGATGACCCATAGAGATCAACAGTGTACTGACCAAGTGATGACCCATAGAGATCCACAGTGTACTGACAAAGTGATGACACATAGAGATCCACAGTGTACTGACCAAGTGATGACACATAGTGTACTGACCAAGTGATGACCCATAGAGATCCACAGTGTACTGACCAAGTGATGACCCATAGAGATCCCCAGTGTACTGACCAAGTGATGACCCATAGAGATCCACAGTGTACTGACCAAGTGATGACCCATAGAGATCCCCCGTGTACTGACCAAGTGATGACCCATAGAGATCCACAGTGTACTGACCAAGTGATGACACATAGTGTACTGACCAAGTGATGACCCATAGAGATCCACAGTGTACTGACCAAGTGATGACCCATAGAGATCCCCAGTGTACTGACCAAGTGATGACCCATAGAGATCCACAGTGTACTGACCAAGTGATGACCCATAGAGATCCCCCGTGTACTGACCAAGTGATGACCCATAGAGATCCACAGTGTACTGACCAAGTGATGACCCATAGTGTACTGACCAAGTGATGACCCATAGAGATCCCCAGTGTACTGACCAAGTGATTAACCATAGAGATCAACAGTGTACTGACCAAGTGATGACCCATAAAGATCCATAGTGTACTGACCAAGTGATGACACATAGAGATCCACAGTGTACTGACCAAGTGATGACACATAGTGTACTGACCAAGTGATGACCCATAGAGATCCATAGTGTACTGACCAAGTGATGACCCATAGAGATCCCCAGTGTACTGACCAAGTGATGACCCATAGAGATACACAATGTACTGACCAAGTGATGACCCATAGAGATCCACAGTGTACTGACCAAGTGATAAGCGATAGTGAACTGACCAAAGTGATGACCCATAGAGATCCACAGTCTACTGACCAAGTGATGACCCATAGAGATCCCCAGTGTACTGACCAAGTGATGACCCATAGAGATCCACAGTGTACTGACCAAGTGATGACCCATAGAGATCCCCCGTGTACTGACCAAGTGATGACCCATAGAGATCCACAGTGTACTGACCAAGTGATGACCCATAGAGATCCACAGTGTACTGACCAAGTGATGACCCATAGAGATCCACAGTGTACTGACCAAGTGATGACCGATAGTGAACTGACCAAGAGATGACCGATAGTGAACTGACTAAATGATGACACATAGAGATCCACAGTGTACTGACCAAGTTATAACCCATAGAGATCCACAGTGTACTGACCAGGTGATGACCCATAGAGATCCACAGTGTACTGACCAAGTGATGACCCATAGAGATCCACAGTGTACTGACCAAGTGATGAGCCATAGTGAACTGACCAAAGTGATGACCCATAGAGATCCACAGTCTACTGACCAAGTGATGACCCATAGAGATCCACAGTATACTGACCAAGTGATGACCCATAGAGATCCCCAGTGTACTGACTCAGTGATGACCCATAGAGATCCACAGTGTACTGACCAAGTGATGACCCATAGAGATCCCCCGTGTACTGACCAAGTGATAACCCATAGAGATCCACAGTGTACTGACCAAGTGATGACCCATAAAGATCCACAGTGTACTGACCAAGTGATGACACATAGAGATCCACAGTGTACTGACCAAGTGATGACACATAGTGTACTGACCAAGTGATGACCCATAGAGATCCACAGTGTACTTACCAAGTGATGACCCCTAGAGATCCCCAGTGTACTGACCAAGTGATGACCCATAGAGATCCACAGTGTACTGACCAAGTGATGACCCATAGAGATCCACAGTGTACTGACCAAGTGATGAGCCATAGTGAACTGACCAAAGTGATGACCCATAGAGATCCACAGTCTACTGACCAAGTGATGACCCAAAGAGATCCCCAGTGTACTGACCAAGTGATGACCCATAGAGATCCACAGTGTACTGACCAAGTGATGACCCATAGAGATCCCCCGTGTACTGACCAAGTGATGACCCATAGAGATCCACAGTGTACTGACCAAGTGATGACCCATAGAGATCCACAGTGTACTGACCAAGTGATGACCCATAGAGATCCCTCGTGTACTGACCAAGTGATGACCCATAGAGATCCACAGTGTACTGACCAAGTGATGACCCATAGTGTACTGACCAAGTGATGACCCATAGAGATCCACAGTGTACTGACCAAGTGATGACCCATAGAGATCCCCAGTGTACTGACCAAGTGATGACCCATAGAGATCAACAGTGTACTGACCAAGTGATGACCCATAAAGATCCACAGTGTACTGACCAAGTGATGACACATAGAGATCCACAGTGTACTGACCAAGTGATGACACATAGTGTACTGACCAAGTGATGACCCATAGAGATCCACAGTGTACTGACCAAGTGATGACCCATAGAGATCCCCAGTGTACTGACCAAGTGATGACCCATAGAGATCCACAGTGTACTGACCAAGTGATGACCCATAGAGATCCACAGTGTACTGACCAAGTGATGAGCCATAGTGAACTGACCAAAGTGATGACCCATAGAGATCCACAGTCTACTGACCAAGTGATGACCCATAGAGATCCCCAGTGTACTGACCTAGTGATGACCCATAGAGATCCACAGTGTACTGACCAAGTGATGACCCATAGAGATCCCCCATGTACTGACCAAGTGATGACCCATAGAGATCCACAGTGTACTGACCAAGTGATGACCCATAGAGATCCACAGTGTACTGACCAAGTGATGACCCATAGAGATCCACAGTGTACTGACCAGGTGTTGACCCATAGAGATCCACAGTGTACTGACCAAGTGATGACCCATAGAGATCCACAGTGTACTGACCAAGTGATGAGCCATAGTGAACTGACCAAAGTGATGACCCATAGAGATCCACAGTCAACTGACCAAGTGATGACCCATAGATATCCACAGTATACTGACCAAGTGATGACCCATAGAGATCTACAGTGTACTGACCAAGTGATGACACATAGTGTACTGACCAAGTGATGACCCATAGAGATCCACAGTGTACTGACCAAGTGATGACCCATAGAGATCCCCAGTGTATTGACCAAGTGATGACCCATAGAGATCCACAGTGTACTGACCAAGTGATGACCCATAGAGATCCCCCGTGTGCTGACCAAGTGATGACCCATAGAGATCCACAGTGTACTGACCAAGTGATGACCCATAGAGATCCACAGTGTACTGACCAAGTGATGACACATAGAGATCCACAGTGTACTGACCAAGTGATGACCGATAGTGAACTGACCAAGTGATGACCCATAGAGATCCCCCGTTTACTGACCAAGTGATGACCCATAGAGATCCACAGTGTACTGACCAAGTGATGACCCATACAGATCCCCAGTGTACTGAACAAGTGATGACACATAGAGATCAACAGTGTACTGACCAAGTGATGACCAATAGTGAACTGACCAAGTGATGACCGATAGTGAACTGACCAAGTGATGACACATAGAGATCCATAGTGTACTGACCAAGTTATGACCCATAGAGATCCACAGTGTACTGACCAAGTGATGACCCATAGAGATCCACAGTGTACTGACCAAGTGATGACCCATAGAGATCCACAGTGTACTGACCAAGTGATGAGCCACAGTGAACTGACCATACTGATGACCCATAGAGATCCACAGTGTACTGACCAAATGATGACCCATAGAGATGCACAGTGTAATGACCAAGTGATGACCCATAGAGATCTACAGTGTACTGACCAAGTGATGACACTTAGAGATCCACAGTGTATTACCATGTGATGACCCATAGAGATCTACAGTGTACTGACCAAGTGATGACCCATAGAGATCCACAGTATACTGACCACGTGATGACCCATAGAGATCTACAGTGTACTGGCCAAGTGATGACACTTAGAGATCCACAGTGTATTACCATGTGATGACCCATAGTGTACTGACCAAGTGATGAGCCATAGAGATCCACAGTGTACTGACCAAGTGATGACCCATAGAGATCACCAGTGTACTGACCAAGTGATGAACCATATAGATCCACAGTGTACTGACCAAGTGACTCATAGAGATCCACAGTATACTGACCAAGTGAAGACCCATAGATATCCACAGTGTGCTGACGAAGTGATGACCCCTAGAGATCCCCCGTGTACTGACCAAGTGATGACACATAGAGATCCACAGTGTACAGACCAAGTGATGACACATAGAGATCAACAGTGAACTGACCAAGTGATTACACATAGAGATCCACAGTGTACTGACCAAGTGATGACCCATAACGTACTGACCAAGTGATGACCCATAGAGATCCCCAGTGTACTGACCAAGTGATGACCCATAGAGATCCACAGTGTACTGACCAAGTGATGACCCATAGAGATCCACAGTGTACTGACCAAGTGATGACACATAGAGATCCACAGTGTACTGACCAAGTGATGACCCATAGTTAACTGACCAAGTGATGAACAATAGAGATCCACAGTGTACTGACCAAGTGATGACCCATAGTGTACTGACCAAGTGATGACCCATAGAGATCCACAGTGTACTGACCAAGTGATGACCAATAGAGATCCCCAGTGTACTGACCAAGTGATGACCCATAGAGATCCACAGTGTACTGACCAAGTGATGACCCATAGAGATCCACAGTGTACTGACCAAGTGATGACACATAGAGATCCACAGTGTACTGACCAAGTGATGACACATAGTGTACTGACCAAGTTATGACCCATAGAGATCCACAGTGTACAGACCAAGTGATGACCCATAGAGATCCACAGTGTACTGACCAAGTGATGACCCATAGAGATCCACAGTGTACTGACCAAGTGATGACCCATAGAGATCCCCCGTGTACTGACCAAGTGATGACACATAGTGTACTGACAAAGTGATGACCCATAGAGATCCACAGTGTACTGACCAAGTGATGACCCATAGAGATCACCAGTGTACTGACCAAGTGATGACCCATAGAGATCCACAGTGTACTGACCAAGTGATGACCCATAGAGATCCACAGTGTACTGACCAAGTGATGACACATAGAGATCCACAGTGTACTGACCAAGTGATGACACATAGTGTACTGACCAAGTGATGACCCATAGAGATCCACAGTGTACAGACCAAGTGATGACCCATAGAGATCCACAGTGTACTGACCAAGTGATGACCCATAGAGATCCACAGTGTACTGACCAAGTGATGACCCATAGAGATCCCCCGTGTACTGACCAAGTGATGACACATAGTGTACTGACAAAGTGATGACCCATAGAGATCCACAGTGTACTGACCAAGTGATGACCCATAGAGATCACCAGTGTACTGACCAAGTGATGACCCATAGAGATCCACAGTGTACTGACCAAGTGATGCCCCATACAGATCCCCAGTATACTGACCAAGTGATAATCCCATAGAGATCCACAGTATACTGACCAAGTGATGACCCATAGAGATCCACAGTGTGCTGACCAAATGATGACCCCTAGAGATCCACATTGTACTGACCAAGTGATGACCCATAGAAATCAACAGTGTACTGAACAAGTGATTACACATAGAGATCCACAGTGTACTGACCAAGTGATGACCCATACTGTACTGACCAAGTGATGACCCATAGAGATCCCCAGTGTACTGACCAAGTCATGACCCATAGAGATCCACAGTGTACTGACCAAGTGATGACCCATAGTGATCCACAGTGTACTGACCAAGTGATGACCCATAGAGATCCACAGTGTACTGACCAAGTTAGGACCCATAGTGTACTGACCAAATGATGACCCACAGTGTACTTACCAAGTGATGATCCACAGTGTACTTATCAAGTGATGACCCACAGTGTACTTACCAAGTGATGACCAATAGTGTACTGATCAAGTGATTACCCACAGTGTACTGACCAAGTGATGACCAATAGTGTACTTACAAAGTGATGACCCACAGTGTACTTACCAAGTGACGACCAACAGTGTACTGACTAAGTGATGACCAATAGTGTACTGACCAAGTCATGACCCACAGTGTACTGACCAAGTGATGACCCACAGTGTACTTACCAAGTGATGATCAATAGTGTACTGACCAAGTGATTACCCACAGTGTACTGACCAAGTGATGACCAATAGTGTACTTACCAAGTGATGACCCACAGTGTACTTACCAAGTGATGACCCACAGTGTACTTACCAAGTGATGACCCACAATGTACTTACCAAGTGATGACCCACAGTTTACTTACCAAGTGACGACCCACAATGTACTTACCAAGTGATGACCCACAGTGTACTTACCAAGTGACGACCCACAGTGTACTGACCAAGTGATGACCAATAGTGTACTGACCATGTAATGACCCACAGTGTAGTGACCAAGTGATGACCCACAGTGTACTGTTCGTTCGTCCGTCGATACGACGAGGACCACTCTAGTCATCCGAGGGTTGTAGACCGCTGGTATGGGATGGATGACAAAAGTGACTTGCGCGGTGATTTGGATTAAAGTGAGAAGGAGTTGCGCAGTTCGTCGATCTCACTCTCTCGCCCAAGGCCATCTTATCCAGCGGCAGGACTAAGTCGAGACGGCTGGTGATGGAGACGGGTGCAGTGGATGGCCATGATGTCCTGTGTGTCTTGTCATGCCCTTAGCGTTCCACAACGCTTTGCTGAGATTCGCCTTTTTGACCGTTGACCAACTAGTGGTTCCTCCGCTCTGTCCACCGAATCCAGTCTTCACGTGCATAGATAGACATATCTAGATCACCGAGGGTTTGAGACCCGTCGGCTACCCTCACCAGGTTTAGCCAGCCAGTCGAAGCCGTTGCCCGGGGTGTGGCTACTGCGCACGTTGCAGTTTCTATGAGCCACTGGAGAGAGCTGTGAGACAACTTCCGGATTAATAGTTATTGTATTAACAGCCACAAAATGACAAAACCAAGTAAAATACAACCAGACGAGCATAGAGGGAATTCATTTCGAAGATCAGTTCCTTGATAACTTTAATTTCCTTAATTTGCATTTGTATGTTGTATATTTCTCCAGCGCTTGATTGTTTTTGTCTTTTAATGACAGCAGAGAAATTTAGGTTCCGCCATTTTGAACAACCGGAAGTAGTTCTAACCAGTGTACTAACCAAGTGACGACCCACAGTGTACTTACCAAGTGACGACCCACAGTGTACTTACCAAGTGACGACCCACAGTGTACTTACCAAGTGATGACAAATAGTGTACTGACCAAGTGATGACCCACAGTGTACTGACCAAGTGATGACCAATAGTGTACTGACCAAGTGATGACCAATAGTGTACTGACCAAGAATGACGTCTGTAATGACTTTAAAATTGAATTGTAACAAATAATTCCCTGAATATTTTTTTGCCTCGTACTTGGGGGATGTGATCTCCCTAGATATTGAATGAGCCCTGGACGCTAGGTGGTCAAAGGATCTATTTCCTGGTAAATAGCCCAAATCGTGGCCGAATCCCTAACCCCACACCCCCTCCACCCAACCCCATCAGCTTTCCCGCCTCCTGATGAGAAGCATTAAAAAACGATACTGATTTAAGGAATTTTAAAAAACGAAATTAAAATTTCCTCCAACTTGAACTCTTCAATGTTGAGAGGAGGTCGATACAATTTTCATAGCTTTTATCCATTTTGGTTTTCAAAAGCTGTTTTTAGAAATATGTAAGTCATCATTTTTGAATGGACATAAAATAGCACGATGGGGTTGATTTGAATTATAGTAGAGCTAAAAGGATTTAATGTCAATGAAGTATTGATACATCTTTTAATGACTAGTGGAAGAAAGAGGTGTTAGAATAGCTAGCTGTAGAAATAGATTGATGTTAGAATAGGTAGGTGTTAGAAGAGATAGGTGTTAGAATATATAGGTGGAGGAATAGCTAGGCGTAGAAACAGACTGGTGTTAGACTAGCTAGGTATTAAAATAACTAGTTATTTGAAAAGCTCGGTGTTACAGTGACTAGATCTTAAAATAGACTATTGTTAAATAGCTAGGTTTTAGAATTTCTAGGCGTTAGAGTAGCTTTGGAACGCCAACACGATAGAGTTATTTCTGTTTACTGCAACTAGACATTCTAAATATTGACACATGCCAACTTGTGGATGGAGTGGTTGATGCCCGGGCCCGGGGGTGCAGATGAGTGCAGGGAGAAGATAAAAGGGTGGGTGGAGAGAGGTGGGCGGGGGTTTAGCAGACGACAGCAATTTGTTTTAAAAGTGTTGAGACGGATGACTGACGAGGAAATGATCGATCTTAATACAAAATCAATCACCTTGGCACAATATGTTTTGACTTTGGACATCGAAGAAGTGTATGTGTGTGTGTCTGTCTTTGTGTGTGTTTGTGTTTCTGCTAGCATCGGTGTGTGTGTGTCTGTCTTTGTGTGTTTGTGTTTCTGCCAGCATCTGTGTGTGTGTGTGTATGTGTGTGTGTCTGTTTTTGTGTGTTTTGTTTCTGCCAGCATCTGTGTGTGTGTGTGTGTGTGTATGTCTTTGTGTGTTTGTGTTTCTGCTAGCACCTGTGTGTGTGTGTGTGTGTGTCTGTGTGTGTGTGTGTGTGTTTAAGATTCTGGAATGTGTGGCGGGGGAGATTAAATGTGGGAGCTGTTATGAGTTAGGGTTCGTGAGGGATCCACTCATTATTTCCCATTTTCCCGATCGGCTTACACCCCTCCATCCGCTCTTCTCGATTAGATGTGAAATTCCCCCTACCCAATCTTTTTTCGATTCCGAAATATTTAGAGAAAATAATTGATGAGGGGAAAAAAACAACAGAGATTAGGGGAGTGGAGGTGGTATTTGTGCAATAGGCTTGCAGTCAGGGGTGGGGGGGGACAGGGGTGAGGTCCAATATTGTGCTTGAATTGTTTCCACGGAGAATATTGGCTAGTCTATTTTAAAATATGGTTTTCTGTCGGGCGAAATCGGTGCCGTTGGTAATCGATTACCTCATGATAAACTGCTTTATCAGTAGATCTTGGTTATGGTGACGTCACTCAGGGGATTTCTTTTGACTTGCGCATAAATTTAATGGAAAGAGCAATGCAGCCCGATGAAAACTTCCAAAAATTGACTTTATTTCACTGCTCTTAGAAATATTTAACATAAACAAAAAAAATACGGAAGTTTGACTGGGTAAAGAAATTAGATTTTGAATGTTCTCTTGGCACCATCCCAGGATATCAGATTATAACATCTACCATCCTAGGATATTAGATAAAATATCTACCATAACCAGAATATCAAACAATGATTTCTACCATCCTAGGATAACAGACCATAAAACCTAACACTGTCTTATCATTTTATAACCGCGGAGATATTAGACATTAGACATTAGACACAGCTTTTCACCCATTTGTCCTGAGAAGCAATTCATATTTTCAAAATGAATAAAGATTAATTATGTGTTGTTAGGCCGCCGTAATGTTGTTATTGTTGTGCTGTCCTACATTTGTGTTCTCCTACCATTGTGCTGTTCTGCCACTGTGTTAATTTCACTTGATGTAACAAAGATGTTATCTCAGGTCATCGGGTTGCCAGTCTTTCATAACGAGGCTCGCGACCGTTGTCATTAGTTTCGATGACGTGTTATCGTACTCTCTGGACCATCATGTCCCGAGGTGACTTTGATTTTTAATTATGATAGCGGCTTCATCAGTAGCCAACACTGATTTTCGTCGGTAGTGAAAAACTGAATTCCGTTAGTGGGAAAAACTGAATTTCGTCGGTAAGCAAAACTGATTTTCGTCAGTAGGAACACCTTAATTTCCTCAGTAGGCAAAACTGGTTTTCGTCAGTACGAAAATCTGAATTTTGTAGAGGGGCAAATTATCTTAGGGCCAAAACAGTTGTTTTTTTTATGTAGATGAAAGTTATATCGTCTGTAGACAAACTAACTTTTATCACTTAGAAAGGATTGCAAGCATTGACACGGAGCAATACTAAATTCTCGCTTGTGGTCAGATGTCAGCAAATTGTGGTTAGACGTCGGAAATCACAATGAACAAAATTGCTTCTCAATTTGATGACTTAGCTTCATGGTCTGACCAATGTTCGATGGCTCGTCAGCCGATACCATGATTGACTGAAGTTATGGTCACGCCAGATAAGTGGATGACAACGACGGCTAGAAACAACTGGGCTAAACAATTCGCAAAGCCACGCCGTAACTATGTCACCTCGACACACCACCGCTTATTTTATTTCTCGGCACTGAACTATATTAATATTAATGTCCCCACTCTACCTTTTTCACCGCAGATTTTAACATTAATAAATTATATTCATTAAGATAAAACCACTAAAAGTTATTGTAATACTTTTAAAGATATCATTTTTCTTCAGATTTAAGGATTTCTTTTAACCAATGCTGTTTTCTTTAAGTTTGCATTACTTAAAGAGACCCCAAGTCCAACCCAAGAAATCATATATTTATGTGTACACTCAATACCATAGCTTGCTACATAAGTCGATGCAGGAACTAAGTAGATATAAATGATCTTATTCAATGACGCATCATATATTTATCTCACTATATAATTCTTGTCTGACTGCTCTTACTTTGCAATATTCGTGTTTTTGTTTTCGTCGTTTGCTTGATTGTTGTGCGCACCAAAGAGCACTCTCTCCGATAACATTCAGCACTTCATAAGCAAACCTTTCTAAACTAGTTTGTGCTGCGGCACCGTGGCGCCTGCGGCGCCCCCTTTTTAAGGGCACCTATGGCGCCCACCATTTTCAAAAGCCCAACTAACTTGTCCTTGTTTAATCATAGTGTGCTTTGAGCGTTACGGAATGAGTGAGTCAGTGATAAAAGAGGGTGTTGTGCTGGGGTGCCAGCAAACTAAATACGATATATTAAATTTCCTGAAATGTACACAAAGTATTTCATAATTAACAATCTTCAAATCCTCTTTTTACATCGTTCCCTTTTCCAAATTTAAAATATGAGCTAAATCAATGACGTCATATAATATCTTTTTACGGCGAGAAATATTAGAAAGCAGCGCACCAAATTACTGCACCAAAAAAAAACTCTAATCGAACGTCCGCATGGGGATACGGTGGTCGAGAGGCAGCGCGCTCGACTGGCGTACCGATGGTCACGGGTTCGAATCCATGGGATTCCCATGGATATGTTCCCGGGGCCTAGGGCGTCCCCGAGTCCACCCAGCTTCGAGTGGGTACCTAACACATAGTTAGGGAAATAAAAGGCGGCTGGGTAATGCGTGGAACCCTCATAGCCGTGGCATGTGAACGAAGCACATCCAGAAAAAACAGCAGGCTGAAGTCGGAGACCACGGGCCAATTGGCGCAAAACTCGTCGGCACGCAAAACTCAAATTGAGAACGAAGAAGAAGAAGAAGAAGAATGTCCGCATGAAATTGTTCAATTATTAATAACTAGAAAAATACCCGCACTTTGTAGCGGGAGTGTGCTGACCCTTTATCCAAGTATTAGTTGCTGGTTATTACAATTTTTATTTGCCAAGTTAAATTCTAGATTCATCTATTTAGCACGTGGGTTGTTTTCACTTAATGCAGTGCCTTTTAACATAACCTTACTATTTAAAAGATATGATTTATTAAATAATGATTCTTGCCGACCATAATAACTAAATTTACAATTTCATTCCCACTTGTACAAAATTAACATAACTTATAGGTTTTCCGAAAGAGCTCTACCACCCTCGTCACTCAAAAATGTAATGTATAATTACGAAACTGCATCGTATCACAATTGTAAGTTATATAATATTTGTAACCACGTCTATGAGATAAAGAACATGTGGCACTATCCCTTTAAAATGCAAAACCTTAGTGACTCATAGCGCAAATAAACAAAATTATAAATGTACTTTCTAAAAATACCTTTTTTTTTAAACGGTCGTATTAAATGATATCGAAAAAATGTGCACACCATATTTAGACAATATAGAAAGCTGGCCGCATAAAATAAAGTCTTGTTATAAAGTAAATGTACTGGACCAAAATAACTCCTCCTTTTGACGTATTCATAATTGATTGCACAGGGAAATAATATTTAACATTTTTATGTCTCTATATTTTACGATTTATATTTACGGTTTATAAGCAATGTATATAATTTCAAAAAGGAATCTTTTTTTTTCGTTCCCTTTTTCGGATAAGGCATCATATTTTGTAAATTATATTCAATGCACACACACACAAAAGATTTTATATCTTAAAATAAAATAAAAATGAAAAAAAAAGATTCAACCGTCTGTTAATAAGCGAATCTTAAAAATGATTAAAAGGGAATTTTAGAAATGGACTGTGCTATTCTGAATACAAAGGAATGAACATAAAAACATATTCAATTCGCAATTCATATTAATTAAGCGGTTTCAGGATCACTTCATTAAATTTAGTCAACTTTTGTTAATACGTTCGGTATCGAAAGTTTATAATGTATAGTGTATATAAAGCTTAAGTAAACAGTTTTAAAGTGTAAGTTTATTTGACATAGGCCATCACTTTCAACATAAAATAAACTCGCTACATCTATGGTTTTTAATTAAATGTCGAGTTATCAATTAAATTTTTAAAAAACCCAATTTTATTCATTGCATGTAAAATATTAATACAATGCATCGTGAAAATAATTGAAATAAAACAATTTAAACGCATATGTAATATAAAAAGCTCAGTTGATATTTTTATGTTTGTTTCTTTGTATCCATTAAAAAAAGGCCACTGCTTTGTTGACATTTTTCCAAAAGATCTCTGCCACTGTCGTCACTAAAAAAGCTCTTATATATTTACGACACTGCAATGCAACACAATTGTAATTATAATTAATACAATATTTGCAACAGCGTCTATGAGATAAAGATAATAAAGATAAATTAAAAAAATTAGGCTATATTCCTAATTAAAAAAACAACAAACAAAACAAATTAATTTTATGTTAAAAATACATGTGAAACCATTACAATAATCATGCCTATGTTAATCCAACATCAAAGGAATGAACATAACATATTCAATTCGCAATACAAAAAAATTAAGAGTTTTCAGGATCACTTTATTTAGTTTAATCTACTTATGTTAATAGGTCCAGTAGCCTAAGTTTAAATAGTATAAGTGTATAGGTTATGTAAAAGGCAATGGCTTATGTAAAAGACAAACAAAATATAAATGTTATATTAATAGGACACAGCTAAATTTAAGATGCGTACACGAAAATGTGCGCACAGTAAACAGGCGATAAAAGATTTTAAAACGTGCACCGCTTAAAATGAAGCCTTGAAAAAAATACGGACACAATTATTACATAAATAGGTTTTTCATTAAATGTCGAGTTATGGAACAGAAAATAATTAAAACAAATTCGCAATTAAATTTAAACGTGTAAACAATTAAATCGAATGCATCGTGTGGCAGTTGTAATTAAATATGTTTTACGTGTCTATCTAATATATAGAAAGTAACAGTAAAGAAAATGACAATTCTTTGTACTACACAGCTCAAATTATGAAGCGTACATGAAAATGTGCGCACCGTAATTAGACATTATAATATTTTTTTCAAATGCGCACGGCTGAAAATAAAGTATTGGCATTGGGGAAAAAAAACGTCACCAAAAGAAACTCCCTTTAAACGGCATTTGAACGTCCGCGTAAATTTTTTCAATACAGAAATGAGGTTACATATTTTATTCTTTGTCTCTGCATTTTCTGATTATTTAATTTACGGCATTCGGGCAAAAGGGACAATTACAAAAATTAACTTAAAACCACCTTCAGGGTAAAAGGAACCGTCCTGCCAAATTTGGTCCCCGTCCGTCATTTGGTTTTTCCGTGATTGTCTAACAGAAAGTCGAAAAGTGAAACATACAAACATACAAACATACAAACATACAAACATTTGAGCTTTATATATTAGAAGATAGTGTGGAGGGTGTTTAATGTTAATCTGGAAACCGAAATGATTATCTAATTTTTTAAAAAAGCAGAGTGATGTCCCTTAGCGTTTGGCTACATAATTGAGCGTAAATATATATATAACTAGTAGACCCGTCGTGCGTTGCAACGATCAAAGTAAAAAGGAATAAATTTAAAGAAAACAATGAGTGGTATGTTTAAAAATAATCCTGAAGAAATCTTCGTGGAAGTGTGAAAAAAAATCCAAGTTTCATAGCAAACGGATAAATAAATTAATCATTAAATAGCGTACAAAAGAAGAAACGACATTAAGGGCCCCGGCCCCAAAATGAGTGATATTATAGTTTTTTTTATTGCCATTGTACTCATTTCTTAAACGTTTAAGATTTTTTTTCACTATTCAGTCATTAACAATCTTGACAAATAATGACACATGTATCCATTATTATACAAATTGAAATTAGCAGGTGTTTTGAACTATATATCTTTGCCCAGAATGGGCCCTGGGGCCCTTAATGTTGTTTTTATCTATTGTACTTAATATATATTCCTCAATATCGTGTAAAATTGAATAGGGAATACAATGATTAAAGTTCAGTAAAAAGACTTTTTCGAAGGAATGGACATTAAGAGTTCAGTGCCCTATAGTAATATGGGCTCTTAAGTTTTTATATTCTAAGTTTTGTCAAAATCCAGTTTATTTCTCAATATCTAACTCTTAAACTACTTTTTATATACCTACAATAGGGGGAAAATAGCCTTAAGGGGCCCTGGCCCATTCGGTGCAAGAGGTCAATTTCAAAAACCTGTTCATTTTAGTTCATTTTTATTGTGGCTATATTTCTCAAGCTCTTTAAAAAGTAAATAGGAAAAATGTCTTAAACATATACGAAAAAAGATATTTGGGGCCCCGGCCACGAAGATATTGGCATTAGCAGTGCAGTGTCTATAGTATTTTAATATAGGCTACCAAGTTTTTGTGTGCAAAGTTTGGTGAAGATCTATTAATTTACTAAGTAGCTAACGTAGAAAATATTTTTTTTATAGCTCATATAAGATAAAAACGACATTAAGGGTCCCTGGGCCCATTCTGGGCAAGATATAAATTTCAAAACATCTGTTCATTTCAATAAGTATAATAATTGATACATGTGTCATAATTTGTCAAGATTGTTAATGACTGAATGGTGAATAAAATCTTAAACGCTTAATAAATGTGAATTTTTGGGCCCCCAGCCCCAAAGGAATGAATATTAGCAGTTTAGTACCCTATATTATTTTAATATTGGCTATCAAGTTGCCATATACACATTTTGGTTAAGATCCAATAATTTACACAGTAGCTAAAGCTTAAACTAATTTTTATATAGCTCGTATAAGCAAAACATGACGATATGGGGCCCCGGCGTCCCATGAGTGTTAAATTTTGAAAAAAGTGATAGTTACCATCCCGGGAGCATACTCAACAGTCTTGAAAAGTTTCATGACGATCGGGTGAATGGTTTAGACAGCTATAAAGGACATTCATACACACACAAACATATTTAAATATTTATATATATATATATATACTTGAAAAATACCCGCACTTTGTAGCGGGAGTGTGCTGACCCTTTATCCAAGTATTAGTTGATGGTTGATTACAATTGTAAGTTATATAATATTTGTAACCACGTCTATGAGATAAAGAACATGTGGCACTATCCCTTTAAAAGGCAAAAGCTAAGTGAATCATAGCGCAAATAAACAAAATTATAAATGTACTTTCTAAAATATTTTTTTTAATAAAAAACCGGTCGTATTAAAATGATATCAAAAAATGTGCACAGCATATTTAGACAATATAGAAAGCTGGCCGCATGAAATAAAGTCTTGTTATAAAGTAAATGTACTGGACCAAAATAACTCTTCATTTTGACGTATTCATAATTGTCTAATCAGGGAAATAATATTTAACATTTTTATGTCTCTATATTTTAAGATTTATATTTACGGTTTATAAGCAATGTGTATAATTTCAAAAAGGAATCATTTTTTTTGTTCCCTATTTCGGATAAGGCATCATATTTTGTAATTTATATTCAATGCACACAAACACACCAGATTTTATATATGAAAAATAAAATAAAAATGAAAAAAAAAGATTCAACCGTCTGTTCATAAGTGCATCTTAAAAATGATTAAAGGGCAATTTTAGAAATGGCCTATGCTATTCTGAATACAAAGGAATGAACATATAAACATATTCAATTCGCAATTCATATTAATTAAGCGTTTTCAGGATCACTTCATTAAATTTAGTCAAGTTTTGTTAATAAATTTGGTATCGAAAGTTTATAATGAATAGTGTATATAAAGCTTAAGTAAACTGTTTTAAAGTGTAAGTTTATTTGACATAGGCCATCACTTTCAACATAAAATAAACTCGCTACATCTATGGTTTTGAATTAAATGTCGAGTTATGAATTAAAATTTTAAAAATCCCAATTTTACTCATTGCATGTAAAATATTAATACAATGCATCGTGAAAATAATTGAAATAAAATAATTTAAAAGCATATGTAATATATAAAGCTCAGTTGATAATTTTATGTTTGTTTGTTTGTATCCATCAAAAAAAGGCCACTGCTTTTTTGACATTTTTCCAAAAGATCTCTGTCACTGTCGTCTCTAAAAAAAGCTCTTATATATTTACGACACTGCATCGTAACACAATTGTAATTAATACAATATTTGCAACAGCGTCTATGAGATAAAGATAATAAAGATAAATAAAGAAATTAGGCTATATTACTAATTTTAAAAAAACAAACAAAACAAATCAATTTTATGTTAAAAACACATGTGAAACTATGACAATAATTGATTTTAAAAATGACCTATGTCTATGTTAATCCATCATCAAAGGAATGAACATAACATATTCAATTCGCAATACAAAATACTTAAGCGTTTTCAGGATCACTTTATTTAGTTTAATCTACTTATGTTAATAGGTCCGGTAGCCTAAGTTTAAATAGTATAAGTGTATAGGTTATGTAAAAGACAATAGCTTATGTAAAAGACAAACAAAATATAAATGTTATATTAATAGGACACAGCTAAATTTAAGATGCGTACACGAAAATGTGCGCACAGTAATCAGGCGATAAAAGATTTTAGAACGCGCAACGCTAAAAATGAAGCCTTGTTAAAAAATACTGTCACATTTATTACATAAATAGGTTTTTATTAAATGTCGAGTTATGGAACAGAAAATAATTAATACAAATTCGCAATTAAATTTAAACGTGTAAACAATTAAATCTAATGCATCGTGTGGCAGTTGTAATTAAATAAGTTTCCGTGTCTATCTAATATATACACAGTAACAGTAAAGAAAATGACAATTCTTTGTACTACACAGCTCAAATTATGAAGCGTACACGAAAATGTGCGCACCGTAATTAGACATTATAATATTTTTTCAAATGCGCACGGCTGAAAATAAAGTATTGGCATTGGGGAAAAAAAAGTCACCAAAGGTAACTCGCTTTGAACGGTATTTGAATGTCCGCGTAAATTTGTTCAATACAGAAATGAGGTTAAATTTTTTATTCTTTGTCTCTGCATTTTCTGATTATTTAATTTACGGCATTCGGGCAAAAGGGGCGATTACAAAAACTAACTTAAAACCACCTTCAGGGTAAAAGGAACCGTCCTGCCAAATTTGGTCCCCGTCCGTCATTTGGTTTTTCCGTGATTGTCTAACAGAAAGTCGAAAAGTGAAACATACAAACATACAAACATACAAACATTTGAGCTTTATATATTAGATGATAATCATAATTTTTTCAGACTATCTATTATATTAAAAGCCCAAGTCACTGACTCCGTAACGCTGAGGGACATAGCCCATAGCAGTTTAAAAAACTAAAGTATCATTTTGGTTTCGAGCAGTGGCGTAGCAACGGGTTTGCATCGGGGCAGTTGCTAAGGGCGCCGGCTCAAAAGGGAGCCACTAAATCACTAATTTTTAAATTTGTATTTAAATAAATACAGTCGAACTCAAAAGGACCCAATAAAAAATTGACTTACTGAGTTCTTGAGTTAGGGAGAATGGCGTAATAGGCGCCGATTAATCAAGGACAATGTAGATATTGAGAGGTGGGGGGAACAGCCATACCGGCTAGTAGGCTTTTCAGGAAAGAGATGCGGTATCTATGTTTCATATGAAAGCAAGCCAACTTGCTTTGACATGCCGACACAAGCCCGTGAGAGGAGACACCTTCCTTCCCCTCCCCCACTTTACTCCCTCAACAGTGGGATGGGGGGAGTAAGATTTTTCTTTTTAAAAAGAGTCACAGCATGCAGCAAAGGGACGCAAATTAGTTACCACTTACCACTCCTTTTTCTTGTCTTTGTAATTTTTTGTACTTGCAAGGGTCGCTTAATCCCTCGTGGAATGCACTAAGATAAGATTTTACGCCCATTTACGTGGCTTTATGGAACACGTGTTCTGAAATGTCACTCCAGAATAATAACCCAAACGCCTTAGAAAATTCGACTAAGAGAGGTTGAAAGCCAAAAATCTTAGAGTTAAGGAGATCTAAAATACATTAGTCTTATGGAGTTTGGCCGGGACCTAACAATAAATTGATATACGGAGGTTTTCCACTTAAGGAAGTTCGACTTAGCGAGGTCCAACTGTATTTCACTTTTATCCTTGATAAAAAAGTGAATAAATAATTATATTTAAATATATTTCATTTAAACCATTATAATATTTTTTATTACGTTTGTGACCTTTGCGGGGCTTCTTATCATACAAATTTCAATTTGAATTTACAGTCTTCTTTTAAAAAGAAAAATCTTAGTATCCTCATCCCACTGTCGGGGGAGTAAAGTGGAGGAGAGGAGGGAAGGTGTCGGTATGTCAAAGCAAGTTGGCTCCTTTCATATGAAACATCACTGCCCCTCTTTCCTGTGATCCTGTCAAGCCTTCTATGCCGCTATGGCTGTTTCTCTCCCCCCTCTCAATATCAACATTGGCCTTTATTAATCTGCGCCTGTTACGTCAGTTTCCCTTACTAGAAAACTCCATAAGTGGAATTTTTTTCCCTTTGAGTTGGACTTAAAAAAGTCCGACTGTATTAACAACACGTCAATACGCCAGCTAACGGAAGTGCTGAGCTGTAGTCGGTGGAGTGTTATTTAAATTTACTTTAAATTGTGAGTTTCTATCGTTATGTATGATATAATGAGTATGACACTTTGACACTAATGTTTTTATTTATAATACTTGTTAATTCAAGTTTTGCCGTATTCTTTATTAACGCAACAATAACCAGTTTTATCCACCAATTTATTTGGTATTATTTAGTAAATAACAAACTACAAATTAGTATTGTTCCCGTCTTATGAATTTTTTATATTCACGTTGTATGGCTGTCACTGTCAGACTACGTAATAATTTTCATAAATCATAAATAAAATAAGAAAAATTCAAATATTTTTTCTAACAAATGAAAAAATCGCAAAGCTGAAACTTGTCAATTTATCAAGGGCGCCGAAAATAAATTTGCCAAGGGCGCCAAAAACCTAGTTACGCCTCTGGCGTCAAGGGCCGAAAACAGCCTTATAAATTAAAAAGCCTTACAAATTAGCGCTATAATAGCTAAAATATAACATTTATAAATGCATTTAATAAATTAAAAACGAAAGTTCTCACGAGAAAATTAAAATTCGCAGTGAAATAATATACGTGCTAAGACTGCAGGATTACCTTTTTACTTTACACCATTTCTAATGTAACAATTCTTTATGACTATATGATAATTTTAGGTGAACTCAAATGTCAGCAAATGTCATCTAAACCGGGAAGAAAGGCAGTTCATTAAAAACCTACAAGTAAAACATAAACCGCTTTGCCTACATGGAAATTCTAAAGCACAATGCTGGAAATATTTTGGTGACCTGTTCTCTGCAATTTTCAGAAATGTAGACGAAGATCGAGTTTATTGTCAGCTGTGTCTCACTGCTCAGCAGTCATTGGTTGACAAGGGTCACATTTCAAAAGTAAACAATTTTGCCGCAATTGCATCAAGTGAATCGTCCTTTAAGTGTCAATCACAATGTGTCAGTACAAAGTCAAAAAAAGTCAAATAAAATTTTGGGATATTTCCGTAAGTATTGAGAAGGCAACAGTCAATGTCAGGCAACATCAAGTCATGAAATGACAAGAGCTATCGTTATCTGGTTCTGTAGAGACTTGCTCGCCTTTGAAAATGTGGCTAAATATGGTTTTGTTGACTCTTCAAAATTAATTGCCCATCTCTCAACATACCGGCACCTGTAACACTTGCTGGAACTGCCCTGGGTGAATTTTACGAATATTTTGTAATCAGCCGAAAATCAGCTGCAAATGTCAATTTACGGAGAAATCCGGCTAATCCGGATATCAGCCGAAAAATTATGTCAGCAAGCCGAAAATTTAAAAAATATTCGGCTGGCAGGTCTAGCAACGCAGACAAATCTAAATTCGCCACTGCAATCAGCTTTAGTCCATGATGTCTTAATTATATAACAAATCTAAACCAAGTTTTTATGGAATTCGACATTTATTTTAGCTTTACAGTGAGGTTTGAATTGGATTTAGGGAGTCGCCTACACCGGGCGGCCCTTTTTTCTTTTCACTACTAGGATAAGTGTAGCACTTTCGGCATAGCGGCTAGCCTTTTTTTTTCATGGAAGAGAGCAACGAATTTCTTCCTCCCCACACCCCCCCACACACACGCCGTGTGCACAAATCCTAGATACGCCCGTAAATTAACTTTTCAGTTCTCCTTAAGTTAGCTCTAGGGTGGATTAAAGGGGGGGGGGCTGAACGAGCTGAAGTCAGGAGCCCCTGATGATTTAGGAGCCCCAAAACTTAGTATATTTTATAATAAAGGTGGACAAATGTTTGCATGAATCTCTGAAAATATCATAAATTAATAAAATCCTATCCATTAATCTGATCGCTATTCGGACCCGATAGTCTTAGTAATCGAAAAATCTGATTTGATAGGATCAATAAGAGAAAATATTCAAGAATATTGTTTATATTTTAAACATTTACGATTTCCGTCAAGCTCTCCTGGTCGTATGAAAGTGCGTAGGCTTGCGGTGCATGCGATGTATGGATCTATTCCCAGTGGTGGAATATTTTATTTTTTTTAATTTGTCTTTTTACAATCAATTTTAGGATAACGGCAGTTTTTTCTTCTTGTTCGGTTTTTTCATGAATAATCTTTTTGGCTGGGAAAGCAGATCCCGTAGTATAGACAAAGCATGAGCAAGGAACAAATGGACTATGACTATTCATTTACAAGTTACAGTATTATATTAGCTGCTAGCAATCATTTTATTTTAAGGGACGCTGGCTGGATAGGGCCCCAGTTTGAATAGCAGCCAGGAGCCCCATGCAGTCTTAATCCGCCCCTGAGTTAGCTGAACTTTTCTATTCTTACATTACACCTTTTTCCTCTTGACTAAAATGTTGCATTCAGCCACAATTGGCAATGTGGCTATCAACAACCTATGACCAAACACTTTTGTTTTTAATGATGTAAGTCCTTATCTGATGAGATAAATTAAATTCCTTTAACCGCCGGTTTCATTAGGTTTTTTTTCTTATTCCGTTGCCGTTTCCAATTAAATGTAATCTCGCTGATGGTTTAGATCGTGGTAGTGTTATACATCTTATTTTATAAGTTACAGGCAATCGTTACATACAGATTTGTGCGTCCTTCGCTTATCCGTGGTTTACGTCTTGTATTTCTTTTTATTACAGTTTTGAATGTCAATAGAGAGTATGTTTTCCTGAGTGTTGTATCAGATTTGTGTTGCGTAATATGTCCAGGACAAGGTTGATGGCAAGTTTGCAGCATTGGCCACTATCGACCACGATGCAGAAGCCTTGGATAACAACTTGAAAGAAATTTTAAGTTCAACTTGCGAAGTCTGAGGTAGAAGTCTGAAGAAGAATATTAAGGAAAGACAAAAATTCTAATCAGTTCACAGCATGCAAATAAATACAGGCTAATAATTACAAAGTTCAGAAAGGAGATGAGGCAGGCCAAAAGGATAACCAGTGCCGCACAGTGGAAGATAGCATAGCTGCCAGTTATACTAAAAATTTAAGCGTATATGACATTAAGAAATCTTACAAAAACGCACCGGAGGTCAGCTTCGATAATTGAAGACAGCAAAGTCCAGCTCCTTTTTGATAACGCAGTGGTACTGGGACGATGACAGAATATTACACCAAGTTGTACAATTGCAATATCAATCCAGATACCAGCATGAACTACATGAACAACAGAACAGAAAGATGGTTAATGCACCAGTGCTGATGAGCGAGGTTGAAGAGGAAGTACGGAACTTAAAAGGGGGTAAGTCGCCTGGGGTTGACAACATCCCGGCCGAATAGTTGAAACATGGAAGTGCATAATTAACCAAAGCCTTAATAAAACTATGCCAGAAGATATTTGAAAATAATATATGGCCCAAAGTATGGACCCAGTCACTCAACATACCACTACCCAAGAAAGGCAAAGTGAAACAATGCCAGAACTATAGGACAATCAATCGCATCAGTCACCCTGGCAAAGTAATGCTAAAAATTATCCTCAGCAGGTTAAATCCAATATCAGAGGAATTGCTGGCAGAAGATTAGGCAGGTTTCAGACTAGGCAGAAGCGCAATCGAGCAACTCTTCAATTGTCGCTTGCTCAAAGAAAAACACCTACAGCACAATCGTGATCACCACACATACATTTTTATAGGTGGAAGACCCTTGTGCAACCTACGATTTGCTGACGATCTTTTAAGTGGGAACAGTAAAGAACTACAGGAGCTCACTGACAATCTTGCGGACAGGTCAGGGGCATATGGAAAAGAAAACCAGCTCAGAGAAAAGCAAGATATTGGTTAACACCCCAGTTGCCAGTATGACAAACATAATGAACCAACGGTTTGTCTCGTTCACCAACAAAACGGCCCCGCGGACAAAACGGCCCCGACAAATGGGCTCCGACATAACGGCCCCGGCAAAACGGCCCTGTTTTAATAGATGGGCTAATAGTAAAAAATACAATCAAATATTATATTCATATTTTTGCTCACCGATTCAGTGTCAGGTTTAGCTCACAAGAAACAATAATAATGACATCACAAGAATGAATTTAATAACCTTTGCTGGCAGTGGTGTAACAACGGGTTGGCATCGGGGCAGTTGCCAAGGGCGCCAGCTCAAAATGGCGCCACTAAATCTCTAAATTTTAAAGTTGTATTTAAATAAATATAGTTGGATCTCTCTAAGTCGAAATCTAAAGGACCCGGGAAAAAAATCGACTTACGGAGTTTTTGAGTTAAGGAAGATGGTGTAATAGGCGTCGACTAATCAAGGACAATGTAGATATTGTGAGATGGGGGAGTAAGATGTTTCTTTTTAAAAAGAGTCACAGCAAACAGCAAAGGGACGCGAATTAGTTACCACTCCTTTTTCTTGTCTTTGTCATTTTTTGTACTTGCAAGGTCGCTTAATCCCTCGTGGAATGCACTAAGATAAGATTTTACGTCCAATAACGGGGCTCTACGGAACACGTGTTCTGAAATGTCACTCCAGAATAATAACCAAAACGCCTTGGAAAATTCGACTAAGAGAGGTTGAAAGCCATAAAATCTTGGAGTTAAGGAGATCTAAAATACATTAGTGTAATGGAATTTGGCCGGGACCTAACAATTAATTCGATATAAGGAGGTTTTTGACTTAGGGAAGTTCGACTTAGCGAGGTTCGACTGTATTTCACTTTTATCCTCGATAACAAAAAAGTGAATAATTAATTATTTTTAAATATATTTCATTTAAACCATTATAATATTTTTTATTACGTTTGTGACCTTTGCGGGGCTTCTTATCATACAAATCTCAATATGATTTTACAGTCTTTCTTTTAAAAAGAAAAATCTTACTGTCCTCATTCCACTGTCGAGGGAGTAAAGTGGGGGAGGGGAGGGAAGGTGTCTCCTCTCACGGGCTTGTGTCGGTATGTCAAAGCAAGCTAGCTGCCTATTGGATCCTTTCATAGGTAACATCCCCGCCCCTCTTTGGGGCCGTCCATAACGTACGTCACGCTATTTTTGACCATTTTTACCCCCCTCCCCCCTGCCACAAATCTCGGACGGGGGGGGGGAGTCACACTTTTGAGCAAAAATGTTTTTTTTTATAAACAAAATAATTAAAATTTAATATAAAACACCGTGACGTCACACATGGCCGGAACCACCCCCCTCCCCCTGTCACAAAGTGTCTCACTTTCTTACACCCCATCTCCCCTCTGGAGCGTGACGTACTTTATGGACGTCCCCTTTCCTGTCAAGCCTTCTAGCCGTTATGGCTGCCCTCCCCCTCTCAATATCAACATTGTCCTTGATTAATATGTGCCTATTACGCCAGTTTCCCTAACTCGACAACTCCGTAAGTCGAATTTTTTTCCCCCTTGAGTTCGAATTAGAGAGGTCCGACTGTATTAGCAATACGCCAATACGCGAGCTAACGGAAGTGCTGAGCTGTAGTAAGTGGAGTGTTACTTAAATTTACTTTTAATTGTGAGTTTCTATCGTTATGTATGAGATAGTGAGTATGACACATTGACACTATTGTTTCTATTTATAATACACGTTACTTCAAGTTTTGTTGTGTTATTTATTAAATGGAACAATATCCCGTTTTATCCACCAATTTATTCGGTATTATTTAGTAAACAATAAACTGCAAATTAGTATTGTTCCTGTCTTATGCATTTTTTATATTCACGTTGTACGACTGTAACTGTCAGACTACGTAATTATTGTCATAAATAAAATAAGAGAAATTCAATTATTTTTTCTAACAATTGAAAATGTCACGAAGCTGAAATTTGTCAACTTATCAAGGGCGCAAAAAATAAATTAGCCAAGGGCGCCAAAAACCTAGTTACGCCTCTGGTTTCGAGATTAACATAGATTTCCCGCCATAAAATATTATATGACATCAATTACCCAAACAATTATAAAATACTTTGTGTACACTTCAGGAAGTTTAATATTTCGTATTTATCAAACAAGGATAAGTTACTTTGGCTTTTGAAAAAAGTGGGCGCCGTAGGGGGCCTACAACCCATAGCATAATATAGTGTTCATCTCAATTAGTATTTTGGATATATTATTATAGAGCGTGAGATGGTAAATTATCATAGAAAAAAGACCCCTTCGACCCCTTCAATGAAAAGGAACCCAGGAAACCTATCCATACAAATGACCCTGCACACCTCTTCCACTTCCATATTTTAAAAGGGCATCAAATCCTCAGCATATCTACCGTTAGAGACACGATGTCATGGAGGCCCGTGTTCTATTTGAACGTGTAACAACGGGGATCATGTCCTCAGCATATCTACCGTTAGAGACACGATGTCATGGAGGTTCGTGTATAAACTTAAACAACTTCCGGAAGTTAGAATGACGTGAAGACACACTGCAATTAGTTGTTTTTTCTGCTCCAAACACTTCATGGCCGAACATTGACTCCACTGGTCGTAAGAACAATTCTGTGCCTAGTGTGTAAGGCTAACTTTACATCGGTGATTCAAACAAGCAAAATGTGGAAATTTTTAGTAGTTTCCTTATCTCAACAATAACAAGAACGAAAAATCAATAACTTTTTTCTTGTTTCTTTCCCCCACCCTCTTAAAAAAATAAACTTTCTTTTAATGATCTTTTATTTATCATTTATTTGAAATCTCTCAATATTATCATTTTTCCATTTTATCATTGTAGCAATGCTTTGACACGTTATCAATCCATTTGATCCAGTATTTGCTGGCGATCATTAAAACAAATTTATGTTTTTAAAAAATTTTTTTGTGCCTTGAGGAAAATAAACGCAAGCCATGTATCGAGAATTAATGTCCGAAAGTTTGAAAGGGATTGAATTGTTAGAATAAAATGTTAAAACTGCAAATGGTCAGATGCGAATTAGAACATAATTTTATAAACCAACTGACAAACATGCTAAAGGTTTGTTGGATAATTTTGTTGAAATAGAGTTTTACAATATTAAATTCTTGTCGCCTTATATAGTAAACACATATTTGATGAAAAAAATTAATAAGTACATTTTTAAAAATTACGCGTATGTTCATAGATTGCGTTGTATTTTAAATTAATGGTAATATTACTTTCCATGAAGTACTGACGTTAAAAAATTATTTGCCTATTAAACTCACATTTGAAAAGAAATCAAAACAGAAGTATAACTTACAGTACTTGAATATACTCCACGTCACAGCGGTCATCGTTGTAAGACGACATCTTTTATATGAGTGTCATAGAATGGTCCGAACAATGAATAGTGATGAACAATCAATACAAAATATTAAGGAAATTGTCTATGTGGCAAAAATCGCTAATGGCCCCGATAGTTGAAGTCGGCCGCTGGTCGACTCGTGGCGGGCTGAGTTAAGCTGGCGCATAAAGACGCGAGACTGCGCGCGCTGTGAGTAACGAATTTTTCAGACTGGGCCACCTATCAAAAAGTTACGGCATCGTTCACAACGGCGTGACCAGATGTTCAACAATAGAGTCCCGAGTTCTTCAACAATAGCTAGACGAGATCTTCAACAATAGCATGACGAGATCTTCAAAAATAACGTGATGACATCTTCAACAATAGCGTGACGAGATATTCAACAATAGCGTTACGAGATCTTCAACAATAGCGTGACGAGATCTT
This sequence comes from Ampullaceana balthica, assembly GCA_944989445.1. NCBI lineage: Eukaryota > Metazoa > Mollusca > Gastropoda > Lymnaeidae > Ampullaceana > Ampullaceana balthica. The sequence continues at coordinate 144,541 of CALYLW010001024.1, read as the reverse complement.
CAACAATAGCATGACGAGATCTTCAACAATAGCGTGACGAGATCTTAAAAAATAACGTGATGAGATCTTCAAGAATAGCGGGACGAGTTATTCAACAATAGCGTTACGAGATCTTCAACAATAGCGTGACGATATCTTCAACAATAGCATGACGAGAACTTCAACAATAGCATGACGAGATCTTCAACAATAGCGTGGCGAGCTCTGCAACAACAGCGTGACGAGATATTCAACAATAGCGTGATGAGCTGTGCAACAACAGCGTGGCGAGATCTTCAACAATAGTGTGACGAGATCTTCAACAATAGCGTGACGAGCTCTGCAACAACAGCGTGACAAGATCTTCCACAATAGTGTGACGAGCTCTTCAAAAACAACGTGAAGAGATATTCCACAATAGTGTGACAAGCTCTTCGACAACAGCGTGACGATATCTTCAACAATACCGTGATGAGCTCTTCAACAACAGCGTGACGAGATCTTCAAAAATAGCATGACAAGATCTTCAACAACAGTGTGACGAGATCTTCAAAAATAGAATGACGAGATCTTCAACAATAGCGTGACGAGCTCTGCAACAATAGATTGACGAGATCTTCAACAATAGCGTAACGAGATCTTCAACAATAGCATGACGAGATCTTCAACAATAGCATGACGAGCTCTGCAACAATAGATTAAACGATATCTTCAACAATAGCGTGACGAGATCTTCAACAATAGCGTGACGAGATCTTTAAAAAAAGCGTGACGAGATCTTCAAAAATAGCGTGACAAGATCTTCAACAATAGCGTGACGACATCTTCAAAAAAAGCGTGACGAGATTTTCAAAAATAGCGTGACGAGATCTTCAACAATAGCATGACGAGATCTTCAACAATAGCGTGACGAGATCTTCTAAAATAACGTGATGAGATCTTCAAGAATAGCGTGACGAGATCTTCAACAATAGCATGACGAAAACTTCAACAATAGCATGACGAGATCTTCAACAATAGCGTGGCGAGCTCTGCAACAACATCGTGACGAGATATTCAACAATAGCGTGATGAGCTGTGCAACAATAGCGTGGCGAGATCTTCAACAATAGTGTGACGAGATCTTCAACAATAGCGTGACGAGCTCTGCAACAACAGCTTGACAAGATCTTCCACAATAGTGTGACAAGCTCTTCAACAACAGCGTGACGAGATCTTCAAAAATATCATGACGAGATTTTCAAAAATAGCGTGACTAGATCTTCAACAATAGCGTGGCGAGCTCTGCAACAACAGCGTGACGAGATATTCAACAATAGCGTGATAAGCTGTGCAACAACAGCGTGGCGAGATCTTCAACAATAGTGTGACGAGATCTTCAACAATAGCGTGACGAGCTCTGCAACAACAGCGTGACAAGATCTTCCACAATAGTGTGACAAGCTCTTCAACAACAACGTGACGAGATATTCCACAATAGTGTGACAAGCTCTTCGACAACAGCGTGACGATATCTTCAACAATAGCGTGATGAGCTCTTCAACAACAGCGTGACGAGATCTTCAAAAATAGCATGACGAGATCTTCAACAACAGTGTGACGAGATCTTCAAAAATAGCATGACGAGATCTTCAACAATAGCGTGACGAGCTCTGCAACAATAGATTGACGAGATCTTCAACAATAGCGTAATGAGATCTTCAACAATAGCATGACGAGATCTTCAACAATAGCGTGACGAGCTCTGCAACAATAGATTAAATGAGATCTTCAACAATAGCGTGACGAGATCTTCAACGATAGCGTGACGAGATCTTTAAAAAAAGCGTGACGCGATCTTCAAAAATAGCGTGACGAGATCTTCAACAATAGCGTGACGACATCTTCAAAAAAAGCGTGACGAGATCTTCAACAATAGCGTGATGAGATCTTCAAAAATAGCATGACGAGATCTTCAAAAATAGCGTGACGAGATCTTCAAAAAAAGCGTGACGAGATTTTCAAAAATAGCGTGACGAGATCTGCAAAAATAGCGTGATGAGATCTTCAAGAATAGTGTGACGAGATCTTAAACAATAGCGTTACGAGATCTTCAACAATAGCGTGACGAGAACTTCAACAATAGCGTGGCGAGCTCTGCAACAACAGCGTGATGACATCTTCAACAATAGTGTGACGAGCTCTTCAACAATAACGTGATGAGCTCTGCAACAACACCGTGACGAGATCTTCAACAATAGCGAGAAGAGCTCTGCAACAACATCGTGACGATATCGTCAAAAATAGTATGACAATATCTTCAACAACTGCGTGACGAGATCTTCAAAAATAGCATGACGAGATCTTCAACAATAGTTTTACGAGATCTTAAAAAATAGCGTGATGAGATCTTCAACAATAGCGTGACGAGCTCTGCAACAACACCGTGACGAGATCTTCAACAATAGCGTGACGAGATCTTAAACAATAGCGTGACGAGATCTTCAACAATAGGGTGACGAGATCTTCAACAATATCGTGACGAGCTCTGCATTAATATCGTGACGAGATCTTCAACAATAGCGTGACGAGATCTTCAACAATAGCGTGACGAGATCTTCAATAATAGCTAGATCACATTGTCAATAGGGATTGATGAAGATTTATCTAATGCTAATTCTGACCATCCGTAAACTATTTTTCTTTTCAGTAACAAGCATTTTACATAAGAATTTATGTTGATGTCCTTAAATTGCCTGTTATTGAGTTATCACAATAGTAACAGAATTCCAACATGTCCAAGAAAATATTTATAAAATCATTTCGACTCCGGAAAAGATTCCAGAAAATCTCGACACGTAAAGTCATATAATGGGCACTGCTGCCATCAACGTGAACACTTAGACTGTCGCACCACCATTAGCATCACTCTGACATCATTCGGACATCTTTCGGACATTATTCGGACATCACTTGGACATCTCTTAGAAGTTATTCGGACATCACTTGGACATCACTCAGGCATCCTTCGAAATTCACTGTTTGAGAATGTGTTATGTTTCAGATTGTGTTATGTTTCAGATTGTGTCATGTTTGAGATTGTGATATGTTTCAGATTGTGTTATGTGTGAGATTGTGTTATGTGTGTGATTGTGTTATGTGTGTGATTGCGTTATTTGTTTGATTGCGTTATGTGTGTGATTGCGTTATGTGTTTGATTGTGTTATGTGTGTGATTTTGTTATTTGTGTGATTGTGTTATGTTTGATATTGTGTTATGTTTTCGATTTTGTAATGTTTCAGATTGTGTCATGTGTGTGATTGTGTTATGAGTGTGATTGTGTTATGTGTGTGATTGAGTAACAATTTAGACCGTGCTATGTTTAAAATTAAGGTATGTTAAAGATTGTGTGATGCCAGCACTTCTGTAAAATCAAAATCTTTATCGTGCGTTCATTATAAATTTAAGTTGTGACAAATCGATATTCACAATTGCAACCTTCTCTCCCCATTCTTTCTTCGGCCGCAAGAGCATCTAATAAGTTGATTGAGGGAGAGAAAAAAGGATACACGAGAAGCTAATAACACACACGCGGGTGTACTTTCACTTTGACGTAATCCAAACAAATGAGAAAGTACTCTCACTAAGTTGGCCAATGAGTTATCCTCCAGCGTAATCGCTCTTTTATTGGGGAGGCTAGTAATTCCTTAGCTTGCCGCAATGTCGCAGCATAAGTCTTACATCGTAGTCAGTGCTCGGGGGTAGGTGAGTGGTAAGATTTATTATGTGACACGAGGACTTGGCGAGGCTCAAGAAGAAAGGAGATCATTTACATATTCAACAGTTTTTATAGCGATACCCTGTTAAAAAAAAACGTTTTGCTTCACGAAGTTCAAGGTCGATTTGCCACTTGACATCCTATATCATAAGACTATTTTAAAATTTCACTCACATTTTATGAGGTATTTATAATTAAAATTAACAACGCACATTTTTTAAAAATACATTAAAATAAATTCAATAACATGATGTCATAATGTAATTAGCCTTTTAATTGCACTCTCTCAAATTTTTCAGGATTTATTTTTATAATAAATATTATTGTTATTTATAAAATTATTTTGATCTTATCGTTTTGACGGTCCGATTTTAGTTATATATATATATATATATATATATATATATATATATATATATATATATATATATATATATATATATATATATATATTATATTATCTTTCTGTAACAATATAAATTAAGTAGGCAGCAGGAGGGGGAACCAGCAGAGGAACATTAACAAGACATATATGGAAAATTAAGATCATTAGTGTTGACTTATCTACCCTTTAGGAAGCATGTTATAACATTTTAGCCCTCATCCTCCCATTGTTTCACTTAATGAGATCAAGGACAGAACGAGAATCCTGAGACAGTGAAAGGCTTCGCCACATATCTGTTATTAGTTTTACACCGTATACCCTGATTATCCGCCGAGTTTGTGCCGACTACGCCTCATATTACGGAATCATTATCCCCCTCGCCATCTGCTCGTACAGTCATAAGAGACAAGGCAGGTAGGTTTCATAGCTGACCTTCCCTCGGGACAAACTTCCGACAAGATCTTAACGCTGCCTGCTGTTTGGTGGGGAGGTTGTCGCAGAATAGAGATGGACATGTTGATGGTTATGTTGGTCATTTGAGTTTGACCTCAGACGGGCGGGTCTGGTTTTTTCTTGTTGATTGAACGAATAAGACGACCAGGGGTCGGATATTATGATAATTTTATAAAGCAATATTTTAATGTGATCTATTAGCTTGCAAAACTTAAAAAAAACAATCCTATAACTAGTCTTACTCATCCTCCCCCCCCCTGTCAATGGTTTTACTTATTTATATGTATAACTCTCTTGTAGGCGTTCTCTCAATATAAAACCTTGTACACAATAATCCACTGAAGAACTTGTTTCAATAAAACAACTTTAATATTAATACTTTGTACAATAAATATGATTTGAGGTTATACAACGTGGAACACACTAGCATACATCCTGCCATGACACCAGTCAACTCTAACACTGACTTGCCAACCTTCTTAGCCAATGGGAAGGCTTCTTTCTTCCCGCGCTTTTACTCACGTGACCTCTCCGTCATCCAATCACGCAAAACACTCGTGATGCACCCGTGACATTCACCCCCATCCTTAAAAAATGTTTATGAAATACAACATTTTTGGTCTTCATGAAATCAAATCAATCTATATCTATGTTCAAAGCTCAAATATTTATCCTCATTGGACATTCATAGCCTTACACACAAGATTTAGACATAAAAATCAAGAGATAAAAATCTGTAGGGTTTCAACAGTCTACCTGTACTGAAAAATGAAACTGAAATTTTTAACACATCTGTAATTTTGTGTAATTAAAATACTTTTAACAATCAATATTATTAAAATTAACTAATAATCCAGTGGAATTCAAACACTGTTCCTTGTCTTTTGTTCAACGAATAAAAATATTAATATAATTACAGTCTCTGGTTGTATCATTTCGGAATTCACAGACTAATGTTAATACAGTCTCTGGTTTTATCATTGAGGAATTCACAGACTAATATTAATACAGTCTCTGGTTTTAACACTTGTGAATTCACAAAATGTCTTTATTTATTGTCATTCTACTTAGTATGTCTGCAACCACATTGTCTTTTTCCTTCACAGGTTTAATGTCAAATTTGTAGTAGGCTAATAGCATAGCCCAGCGATTTACTTTTGCGTTGCTGATCTTCTTCTTGTTGATTGCCACAGGTGGTTTGTGGTCTGTTAGAAGAGTGAATGTTCTACCTAGAAGGTATTTTTGAAGTTTTTGTAGAGCCCACACAATGGCTAAAAATTCTCTCTCTATGGTGCTGTAGTTACACTCTGTTTTGGTTAAGTTTCTGCTCAGATACTGTATAGGATGTAAGATACCATCATGTTCTTGCATGAGGCACCTTCCTAATGCAATTGACGATGCATCAGTAGAAACAATGAAAGGTTTGTCCCATTGAGGTGTAACTAAGATGGGTTTCTTCCTAAATGCTTCCTTAATGTTCTCTAATGCGTTGAGGCAATCTCCTGAAAACTGAAATTTTCGCATATCTGTGGTTTTTGTAACTTCTGTTAGTGGGTGAACAATTTCTGCATAATTTGCAATAAAAGGTCTGTAAAAGTTACATAGTCCCAGCAGGGCTTGCACTTGTTTCATAGATTTTGGGACTGACAGATTAAATATCTTGTTTTCATTCTCTGCAGTAGGAGTGAGTGTACCACCTCCTATTCTGTATCCCAAAAAATCTATATACTTCTTTCCAATGTTGATCTTTTCTGGTGAGATTGTCACATTATGTTTCTTGAGTCTATCCAGTACAGCTTCAAGTGTATGGGTATGTGTTTCCCAATCTTTAGTGTGGATACATATGTCGTCGACATAATGTACCACATTTGGAATTCCTGGTAACATCACTTTCATAAATCTGCTGAAAGTGGCTGTACTGTTGACTAGTCCAAATGGCATCACTAACCATTCATACACCTCATCCATGGTTATGAATGCAGTGTATTTGACAGAATCAGGATCAGTATTTATCTGCCAAAAACCTCTGTTTAAGTCAAATGTAGTGAATATTCTGGAATTACAAATTCTGTCTATAATAACTCTTGGGTCTCCAATAGGTTCATGTTCCAATTTTGTAATATTATTCAACTGTCTGTAATCACAGCATAGTCGAATCTTTCCATTCTTCTTTTTTACTATGACAGTTGGTGAGGTATAGTTAGCTTCAACTGCTTTTCTTATTTTGTTTTCTTTAAGTAGGTAATCAATTTCTTGCTTTACTGTGTCTCTATATGCCATTGGAATAGGGTATACTTTAGTCTTGAAAGGTTCATGTTCCAATACTTGTATCTTGCGAGTCACAGTTTTTGTGTTTCCTGTTTCTTTTGTTATGACATCTTTGTATTTTTTAAAAAAAATGTTATCACTCTGTGTTTCATATTATCAGGTATGTCAGATGATATTTTTTCACTGTCAGGACTGTTCTTTTTCATTGTATTGTCATTTACATCATTTACTTTGCTGATGATATTTACGGTTTGCTTTTCTTCTTGATTGTCATCATATGCTCTTAGTTTGTCAATATGTAATTTTTTTACATGTCCTTTGATATTGACACTATATGTTACATCACTAAGTTTCTCTTCAATATTGTATGGGCCTTCCCATGTGATTTTATTCTTTGCATTTGGTAACAATACTAAGACTTGTTGTTCAGGCTCAAATGTTCTTAGATGTCTATGTTTATTTTTTATTTCTCTATGACTTGTACTTTGCTTGATTAGTATTTGTTTTGCTGTTTCAATACTGTAAAGTATTTTATCTCTAGTATCTGACATCAGCTGATATCTGTCCTGTAAGGCATCTTGTTTGCTTATAAGTCTTTCTTTGAAATTCTTCAAGGGACTTGCAGGGTTTTGACCAAACATTTACTCAAAGGGACTAAAACCAGTGCTTTCATGCTTGCTGCTGTTGTATGCAAATAGTACTAAAGGTAAATATCCATGCCATCTGTCTTCATGGTCTGCTGTAACCTTTAATAGCATATTCTTGATAGTTTTGTTTAGTCTTTCAATCACTCCATTTGATTGTGGATGGTAAATGGTGCTGTGCACTTGTGTAATGTTTAACATTTTCATAACAGCTTGTGTCATCTGTCCCTTGAATTGGCTGCCATTATCCTAAAGAAGGGTTTGAGGAAAACCATATCAGCTGAAAACATTTAGTAATGCGTTGCATTTACTTTCTGCATCTATTAGCTTCAGTGGAACAGCTTCACCCTATCTGGTGGCTATGTCCACTATGGTTAGAGCATGCATATGTTTCTCCTTTGACATCTTTTTGAATGGTCCTATCAGGTCTATGGCAATTTTCTCGAAAAAGAAGTTTGCCTTGTCAGATGATTGTATGGGCGCTGTGTGCCTCCCATCTTTGGGATTATGTCGTAGTCGTAGACACACTGTACATCCCTTGATGTATTCTTTTATCTGCCTTGCCATTTTAGGCCAGTAAAAGTTTTCTGCTATCGTAGCAATTGTTTTCTTGGCGCCCATATGTCCACCTAAAGGACTGTCATGTGTCATTTTAATAATGGTTTCCTGTAACTTTTTGGGAAGAACCACTCTTTTGCACGTACCTGCTTGTGCCATGTTTATTAATATGCCTTTATCTAGCTTATAATTTTTGTTGTGGCCTGCTTCATTGTCTTTGATAAGTTTCATTTTTATTTCCATGATTTTGTTATCTTCTTCCTGTAGTTGTTTGAACTCTTGTTTGGACATCAGTTGGCTTCCTATTTCAAGTTTCTCACCAACTTCAATGTCTATGTTCTCTCTTCTTTTTGTGGTGGCTCTTGTTTGTACAGTAGCACATAATTGATGGCTGTTGTCACACCAAGCCTTGAATACTTCATCAGAATTGTCCACAACACCTTCGATATTCTCTATGATGAGATCACAAATGGCATCTTTCAAAACTCTGGCTCGAACTTCACTTTGAAGCCAGGGTGAGTTGATGGTAAAAATAGCAGTCGGACACTCTCTCTCTTTGTGCCATCAGCCATTATCAGTGTGTCTTTTTGCCCGTCATATTCTTCTTCTTTCACCATCCTACTATGGACCACAATTGTTGTGCATCCAGAGTCACGAAGACACATACACTTTCTATCATTGATGTACACTGGGTAAAATTTCAGTGTTCCATGATCCTTTAAAGTGACCACAGTATTACTAGGTTGTGATTCTTCTTGTTTCATTTTTCCTTTATTATCTCCATCTTGGTAGTCATTCCTTCTCCAGGGCTCATCATGATTTCTGTATCTGGAGTCATAATTATATCTGCCTCTCCATGATCTTCTACCTTTGCTTTCAAAATGACCTTGTCTTGATCTTTCTTCTGTTTTCTTTCTTATAGGGCTGCCATTAGGTGACACCCTATTTGGTTGTCCTTTATTGTGGTAACACTGCTTCGCCAAATGTCCAGGCTTGTTACAGTACCAGCAAATAGTTTGTTTGTTGCCTTGGTTTGGCAGACTCTGGTTTCTCATACCTTGTCTTTTTTCTTGACTTTTAATTTGTATTGCTGCAAAGATATCTTGTCTCTTATCCATTTCCACATTCGAATGAGAGTCTTTGAATGTTCGTAATGCATTTGTTAGCTCTGCTTGAGTACAAACTTTCTTATCAGTTAAATATGTGAATAGAGTTGGTGTTGCATTTTCTAAAATCTTTTCAATTAACACCATGTCTAGTATGGCCTTTGGATTGCTTGTATCTATTGCTGTAAGTTCCAGCCATTTTGTTAATTTGACTTGTGCTTCGTGTACTATGAACTGTGGATCTTTGTCCATCTTGATTCTCATTTCATGAAATTATTTTCAATAATCATTTTCTGACTTTCCGAAATGACGTAGAAGTGCCTTTTTGACATGTTTATATATGACTTTGTCTTCTTTGGCTATACTGTTGTAAGCTTCAAATGCTTCTCCAGTCAGTTGAGTCATCAATTGTGCTGGCCAATCTTCTTCATCATAACCTTTCATGGCCATTATGGATTCGAAATAATCCAGACAAACATCCATTTTTTCTTTCTGGCTATCATATTTTCTAACTTTGATAGTGTCCTTCGGTGCTGACTTTCTGTTTGTGTCATTACCAGGATTGTGGCCTCTACTCTCTAGCTCAATTTGTAATTTTAAGTTGTCATTTTTAATTTGTTCAAGTTCTCTTCTTGAAGCTCTTTCTTCTCTTTCATTTATTTGTCTTTGCCTCTCTTTTTCATCGGCAATTCTTTGATTTTCTTTTTTCTCAGCTTTTCTTAGCTTCTCTTTCTTTCAGCAATTTTTTGCATTGCTCTTTCTTCTTCTTTAGCAATTCTTTGCTTTGTTTTTCTTCAGCTATTCTTAGCTTTTCTTCTTCTTTGGCTATTTTTACTTTTTCTTCAATGAAATCTCTCATTTCTCTCACTTAGTCCGATCTCTTTAGCTATGGCAGTGAATTCTTTGTAGTAATCTATGTTTTGTCATATGGAATAATATGAGTCAAGCAATTCGGTAAGGAATGTAGGTATATATTTATTAAGTTATAAGTCCTCCAAATGAAAAAAATCTTGATTTCAAAATGTTAAGTCCAAATAAGTGACACGTCTAAACCATTAAATTAAGTTTTGACAAGGTGAGACAACAAAGCATCCTCACACGGGATCTTTAGTATACTTTATATATACGCTCCCTCAGATTGACAAAACACATCTGATGGTCCAAAGTTATTACTATAAAATAAGTCAGATAGTTCAATTTTCAATTTTCGAGTACTTTTTAAACAATTTAGTTCACTCCATTAATCCAAAATTGCAATTATCAACCTCTTCACACAATGAATGGATAAAAATTCCGTTCCTTGATTTATAATTCACACTGACACAGTTGTTAATAGTAAATAGCTTTCCAAGTTCAATGTTATGTTTACAAATATTTCCTGGAATCAACTAACATCAGTGAGCTGCTAACGTAATTTACTGAACGCACTTAACAGTAGGCTTATATCTCGTGACCCAGATTCCTGGCATGTATATTTAGAACCAACGTGCTTGCTGACGTAACGACCTACCAGCTCTCGGTAGTGTGTATACAGTATACTGTAGTACGCTTGTACAGTCATCGACTGTAAGGTAGAACCAACTAGGTGACCCAGTTTCAGTGCGTCTTGCTGCAATGTCAAGCCGCCATCTTGAAATATTCTTGTATTTTTATAACCACAAAAGTTTATTCACAGCTTCTTACAAACTTGAATATTCACAAAATACGATAGCTGCTAATATTTCTTCTTTTAATGAATACTTTCCTTTTTGAAATACACAATACTTATTTATATACTTGTAACTTCCACGAAACCTCCTTGCTTTCTGTACTATATTCTATGAATAGTACCAAAATGAATTTCTTCTCGACACCAATGTCAATGGCTTTACTTATTTATATGTCTATTTCTCTTGTAGGCGTTCTCTCAATATAAAACCTTGTACACAATAATCCACTGAAGAACTTGTTTCAATAAAACAACTTTAATATTTATACTTTGCACAATAAATATGATTTGAGGTTATACAACGTGTAACACACTAGCATACATCCTGCCATGACACCAGTCAACTCTAACACTGACTTGCCAACCTTCTTAGCCAATGGGAAGGCTTCTTTCTTCCCGCGCTTTTACTCACGTGACCTCTCCGTCATCCAATCACGCAAAACACTCGTGATGCACCCGTGACATCCCCCCCCAAACACACACAAACGCAACAAAGACTGGAAGACATCAAGGGAAGAAACAGCTAGGTGAAATTTTTTAAAAAATTTTAATTATCCTCTATGTCTGATAGGGGATCAAAAATAACATGCTCTGAGAGAGGTTTTATGAAAAAATTAAGTCTCTGACCCTATTAAAAATTCAAATCTATTTCGTTAATTTTTAAGAAATCTGTACAATTTTTAACTTAAAAAATTGAATAGCACAAAACTACAAAAATGTGACATAGCCGTTTCTTCGCTTTAGCTCTTTGTTGGCAATGTAAAGTGTGCGTATATATAGGGTTCAGTTTAGAAAGAATTAATACTCCTTCATCTTAAAAAAAAGAGTAAAGAATAATTATTTCATGTTAACAAGAGATCTCAAAATCTGTCACATACATTTGTATTTTTCAATGATTTATAAATCTGACAGCCACACTTAAAATGCTATCATTTAATCATACCACTTCTGATTCGTAATGCAGCGAGGGCACTCTTAAGGGCGTATAGAAATAAATAGATGCACTATTTTTGAAAACAAAACCAATTCTCTAAATTATTTATGGCTCAAGCGCCTTGTAATTGCACTTCTCTAAACACACCGGTACTATTAAGAAGTGCGCACTGTTTGAAACGACTACCGCACACATCCACGCGAGCTTTACGTCATAGTTAGCTGGAAGCCACGGTGTTACAGCCCTCGACCGTCTGCTCGGATAAAGACAGATATTCCTACTTCTAGATAACTAGCTTTTTCATGACAATCACATTTTCATGACAATCACATTTTCATGACAATCACATTTTCATGACAATCACTTTTATGACAGTTGGTTTATGAATTCATTTCAAGAGATCAGATGCGTGTGGTGTAAATGATTTTTAAAAATTCCTTTCTATGAATGGGCGGCATACTTCTCCAACTGCACCGTTACTTATACAGACTTTTTCTTGCAGACATGTTTTTTTTTCAGAACCGCCCTTGCAGATTCCGAACTAACATTGACGAGATAGCAAGGCCCAAAATGTCGGCGAATCAGATTTCAATTCGTGAAGGTGACCTCGAGGCTTTCAGGAACAAACGTCTCATGATTTATTGACAGGCCTTTTATATTTCATAACGGCAGCGTCCTGGCAACTCAGATGACACGTGACCTGGCAAATGTCATGCACGGTCATCTGACATCCATCCACAAGTTGACATTTTCCAGTGGGGCAACTGACGATGAGTTATATTAAATTCATGGAGTTTGTTTGTTTGTTTGTTTGTTTGTTGTTTTTTTTGTATATATATATACAGTTACAGCCTCTCTTGCTATATAAAGAAGATTTCTGAAAAAGAAACATGAATTATTCATTCAGTAGCCTCTTCACGCGAGAGCCGAATTTGAAATATAATCATGTTGTTGGCTCAGTCTGGTGTGGGGGTGGGGGGTCGATAGTCTGTCGATCAGACGAGACAATACAACGATTTCATTGAGTTTCATATGTCATTGTGCCATTGTTCGTGATCTCTCCCGTCCCATCTCTCTTGGCGGCCGTTGCTATGAGACCGATCTTCGCAGATTGTTGTTTATGATCGTCTTGTCAAACATGCAAGAAGGCTATGTCCCCCTGGCGTTGAGACGCGCCTACACAGCAGAAATAAGTTGTCCACTGGTCCCTGAATGTGGTGGTCAAGATATTGAACCATCTTGAACCTGATGGTGCTAATTAAAGTGCACATCGACTCCCACACACTCTCATAAACACAGTCATCACACACACTCACACATACACACATTGACACCCACACATTCTCATATACACAACCAACACGCACACACATACACATCCACACATATTCACACTCACACAGTGGCGTCACTAGGGGGGGGCGGGGGGGGGCGGGCCGCCCCGGGTGACACCCGTCAGGGGGTGACACCCGAGCCTAAAAGTTTACTGTGTACGATTTTATGTCAGAAAACAAAAGATGACAATTTTTTTAATCTAGAAAGAAATTAAGAAATACAATGAAATACGTTAAACGTGAAAAATCTTATTAAAAAAATATCAGTTAACTTGCAATAATAAAACAGTCCCAACACAGGAACAACATTAAAACAAATTAGGAAAAAAGAAAAGAAATAGTCGCAGCAGAGAGATCTTTAAAAACGGCTGGAATGAAAGAGGCAGTGTCTTCTGTTTTAAAAGATATAAAGCCATTTGGGCTTGGACACACTGACAGCATGAACGAATCCCACCTCACGACTCCCCCACCAGTGGGGGGGGGGAATACGATTTTTCACAAAGAAAAAAAATCAAAAGATGGGTTTTCTTTGTTGATATTTTTCTTGAGGAAAATTATGATTTCAATGTCTTTGAGTGTAATATTTTTTATATATATATTTATTAAAGGCGTGAAAGCATAGATATGCATGTTTATATACAGGTAGTCCTCCGGTTACGACGGTCCCATCCCGACTTACGCTGTTTAGTGCTTACGAACGCGCCCCCGTAAAGAATAGTATTACGCGTTATTCCGTATTTTAAAAATAAAAATTTCATGAGGTAACAAATTGTTTTCTCTATTTGAAATAACAAAAATTATTGAAAAATATGTATGATTATTATTTCAAACTACAACTTTTCGTTTGCGAATTTTTCAAATGGCGAAGTTTTCAATCAAGTCAATAAAGCTGAGTAAGCTTACAAGTTCCTTTTCAATGCTCATTAGAGAGAACATATTCAGCCTTTTTCGTCCCATGCAAATTCTAACTCATTATATATTCTTTTGCAACTTTGAAAAGGATCGCTCTCAGTTGCAGTTTGATGTCATCATTGAAAGATAGATGCGAAGTGCGATGTGTACATTTTGTAAAGGACTGTGTGAAATATAGCTCATTCAAAAGCAGCAAATTTTTTAGCTCTGTGCAAGTTTTTTTAGTTTCGCTTTGTGCTAATTCCTTTTCCTTACCATGAGCCTGGGGCTGGACAATAACTAAGAGTTCTGAAAATTGGACTAATTCTGAAGGTAAAACAGTCTTCGAAATCACTCATGAACCTACATGTGGAAGAAAATCAGAAGCCCCGAGCCTAGTGCTCTTTATGGGTCTTCCCGGAAGACCCCCTTAGCCATCTGGCCACCAAAGGGATGTAACAGCTGAGGAACCCCCCAAAAAAAAAGCGGTCGCTTCTGAAGCGGCCACCTGGGCATCCAGGACATACAGTCGAAGATGCCTCCCACTAAGTTGCCCTCACAAGGAGGTGGTGGAATTTCCTACTACGACCCGCTACCACTTTGGCGCCATCCCGGCAAAGCACACGGGTCTCCATGGTTAGGACCGCCGCAGACCGGGGGATCATCAAAGACCTACCTAGGGTGCAACCCCCACTGGAAGGTTTCCTCAGAGCTGGCGTCCAATGCGTTCTTCGCGGCACTTTTTGCTAATCCGTACTGGCGCTCCTGGCCCTAAACCGGCACCGCTCGATGGCGTTGCTAGTAAATTGAGGGGGACGAAACGGTTGCTTCGGATTTACCCGACCCCTTCTTCGAAATCACTTGAATGTTCTTCCATTAACTTGGCTGCTGTCCATCGGGTGGCGAAAGTGCTGAGCTCAGTTAGGTTTGTAAGAAAGCCAAATTTCTCATGGATGTATTTATATGCACCTAACCAATGTTGTAGGGCTTAAGAAAGTTTGTCAATGATTACCAGAAATACCTCAATCTTGAATTTTTTTCTCCAGGAGAATACTGTTTTGTTGATGTCATTTATCAAACTGACGCTTTCTTTTTTGTTTGATAGTATTGAAGATTGTTTACACTGTTTTTACCACGGACTTTTCCTTTCTTTTGTCTTCATAGGAATAAAATTAAGAATGCTATTTTTTAACAAACTCAATGAGATACTTCCTTTCTAAAATTGTTTCCCAAATTTCAAGTAAAATAGCGACTTCCAGTTGTTCAATTTCCTTTAGAAATCCTCCTTCTTCAAGTCGGCAGTCACATGGCTGATTTTCATTCGTTGCTAATTCTTCCAGTGCTGCGATATTCTCATGGTATGAGCTATTAACAGACCTTACAGCATAATGTCAGGCTGACCATCTTGTGTCAGACAAGGCTTTGTTAGCATGTATCAATTTCATATGTTTTTGAAGTACCTGTCAACGATGAGTAGATGCAACAAGTCGGGTATAAAGATTTTGCAGAAGACAAAAAAATCTGACCGCAGTAGGACAACCTGCTGCTCTTTTCCCAACCAAATTAAAGGAATGAGCTGTGCACGGCACATAATGAGCTACAATGCACTTCTCACGAAGAATAGCCTGCTTTCGTTTATACTTCCTACTCATTTGCAGCATTGCCGTATGACTGTCCAAGGCATTTTCAGGGATTCGTACAAACATAATGGCCTGCATCTTTATTATACACTATAATTCATAAAAAGTTTGGGGGGCCCTTAAATTATTGGGGGCTTTTGACCGTTCAGCACCCCGCCCCCTTTTAATCCGCCATAGGGGAGGCCCACGCATCTGTGACGATGTGGTACGAGGAGGGGGGTGTTTAAGAAATGTGACGTCACATAAAAAACGCGAAACTTTAAATAAAAGTTCCACTTAAAGTATTTGATTGTTTACCATTTATTTAATTACGTTTTCAATGACTTCACGCGTGTTACGATATTACGGTGCAAACTTACCCTAAATACATATTTAAATGACAAAAAATAATTTGCAACATGCTAATTTTTATTGAGAAAATACGGCTTGGGGGAGGGGTGTCAAAGCTTTGTGACGTCATATCGTAAAAAAGGGACGGTGTCTATATTTTTGTGACAAAGTATGACGCTGGGGGAGGGTGGGGTAAAAATCGGCAACCTCGCGTGACGTCATTTATGGACGGCCCCTTCAGTCGTGAAGGGGTGACACCATGAGCTACCGCCCCGGGTGACACCAACCCTAGTGACGCCTCTGCACTCATACACCCACATCCTCATACTATCTCTCTCTCTTTCTCTTTTTCTCTCTCTCTTTCTCTTTCTTTCTCTCTCTCTCTCTTTTTCTCACGCACCCACACACACGCTGTATCCTGTCTTTCTTTGGACGCACATTTCCACCGTATACAAGTAGTGTGTTTAAATCTAAACATAGTATCAAAACAGTGATATCTTTTTACTTGGAAGTTGGGGGACAAAACTTGGAGGACGGGGAATCAAAATAACATCATTCATGCCATGAACTAAAGTTGCTGTGTTTTCCGAAGCCAAACAAAACTGTGGTGACACCAAAACAATGCCGATGTGACGTTATATCACGTGATGTCAAAGCTATATTTAGACACACGATGAACACAAACACCCCTTCCCCCCTCCCCTCCCCCCGGCCTCCAGACACTAAACTGTTTTCTAACATGCGCTCCGTTGTTGACAAGACATTATGTCCTGTCCTTTAGTGGATTATTGGATCAGTTGTGCTTTCTTCGGAACTGGAAGCTAGAAAGCGGGAGTCGTAGAAAATCATGGTCGCGCTTTGAGGCCGCAAGTGATCCATGAAGCTTAATTCCACAAACAGAAACCTCCCACGCGTAGTGAGAGATGCAGAGAGTATCCTCTGACATCCGGGTACTATTGAGATTAGAGTTGTTTTCCCCTGATCACTTAAAGCCATCCTTAATCTCGTTTTTATGGGTAATTTGTGTTTTTTTTAAACGTAGAATGGGCTTTATCTGGACGGAGCCCACTGTGACAAAACCACCCACACTGACCACACCGCAAGCCACAGCAGCCACAAGGAGTTTACGTTAATTAGTTCAGTGGCAGAGAAGTCGGCGGACAGACGGAGAGAACAGAATGTAAGATTAATACTGAAAACAAAAAATCATTTGATAATTCAAAATGTCGAATTTACAAAAGCTTGCTAAGAGTGCACAACACCTGAACAAAATTGCAAAGATTAAAAAATATTTTTTTTAAAAACCGTAAAAAGACAAACTTTTGACTATAAATCCCTTTATATCTGAGACATAACTAAAAGTATGTTCAATATAATACGCACCGCGCGACAGACTACCATTAAATTTTACATGCTATATAGAGATAATCTAAAAATTCATTAATTTAATTAACATACATTCGATCAATGTGAAATTTTGATAGATTATTTTTAGGGCTGGCACTGATAAAAAAAATTTTTTGTTCGATTAATAGGGAACATTTTTAACCGATTAATCGATTAATTTCGATTACGTATATTTCGTATAACGCATATATAGATCCCATTAAGTCAGGATTAATTATTTAGCGAAATCGTTTAAGTCGTGGTAATTCCATGACTCCCAAATATTTTGACGTAAAACAGCTAATTTGTTCTGCTATGCAAGAAATAAGGAAGAAAAACCTTTTTTTGTTTACGTATGCACTTCTAACTAAATAATAATAATTCCAGGGAAAGTATGTAAGTATCAAAAAATATAAAATAATTAATAAATTGGAGGAACAATTTTTGGAAACATTTTCTTAACTTTTAATCGAATTTTAATCGATCAAATTAATTTTAATCGATTAAAAATGTTAACGATTGATTGATTAATTTATCGTAAATTTCCTCAGCCCTATTTGCTTTTATTGTCGCCAAGAGTCTGCCTGTAAAATTTCAGCTCGATAGGATACCGAAAAGTGGGTTAAAAATCGATCCAAAGTTTTTGCGACAGACACGGAGACAAGCTGACGATACGCGTTAATATAAAGGATTTTAAAAAGGTAATATCCAGTAAAGAATCCCGCAGTCAGACAATAGACCTGGTCTAATTGGTGGACAGTCAATAGACCCAGTCTAGTTGGTGGACAGTCAATAGACCTGGTCTAATTGGTGGACAGTCAATGGACCTGGTCTAATTGGTGGACAGTCAATAGACCCGGTCTAATTGGGGGACAGTCAATAGACCTGGTCTAATTGGTGGACAGTCAATAGACCAGGTCTAATTGGTGGACAGTCAATAGACGTGGTCTAGTTGGTGGACAGTCAATAGACCCGGTCTAATTGGTAGAAAGTCAGTAGCCTGGTCTAATTGGTGGACAGTCAATAGACCCGTTATAATTGGTGGACAGTCAGTAGACCTGGTCTAATTGGTGGACAGTCAATAGACCTGGTCTAATTGGTGGACAGTCAATAGACCTGGCCTAATTGGTGGACAGTGAGTAGACCTTGTCTATTTGGTGGAAAGTCATGTGGGCTACTTTAGGATATGCGCACAGGGATGAACCATAACAAGTTAACGAACAAACATTTTTGTAACGTCTCTTGTGATGTATTACTTGTTAATGTGTTTTGTAGGCGTTCTCACAATACAAAATCTTTCATGCAATAATCCTCTGAAGAATTAATGTCAATAAAATAACTTTAATATGCACACTATGTACAGAAATATAACTTTGAGGTTTCACATCGTGGAGACATCAGCCACACATTCGCCATTACTCCCAGAACTCTCTTTCGCGCGCATTTACCCATGTGACCTCTTTGTCACTAATCTCGTGATTCTCACGTGACAATTTTGTTGTTGCGGTGGGGGAGCAACCACTTAAATTTTTAGTGAACTCCGGTTGAGGTTGAGACTAAGCGCAATCAACTCTTGAACGTTTTAAAGAACAAGGGCAGACGGATAATACATAGGGTTATATATAGATAAACTAAAAAGTTCAATAATTTAATAACGGTACATTTGATCAATCTGAAATTTTGAAACAATGCATTGTCATCCAAGATTTATCTGTGGTAAATTTTGAGATCTCTAGAACCATCAGAAGTGGTTTAATTTTACGTTGGCAGATTTGAAAAATTGTGGACAGACAGGAACGAAAGCAAGTTAATAAAAACGTGGTAAAAAACAAAAGGACCTTTAAAAAATTCTGATTGATATTACTTATACATAGTACTGATTAATGTTACTTTAAAAAATCATTTCTAAAACAGCTGTTTTATGCATCAATGGGTGTGCGGTGGGGAAATGAAAGTTCAAAAGGGTAATTTATGAACAAAAATGAATCAAATTTTATTTTACATCATTCCAAATTCTTCCATTTCCTACCAAAACTCCAAACTTGCCTGTATGCTAACACTACTTTCACAACGCTCCCATTGCCTACCAAATCTCCAATTCCCACTAGGAGTAGTTAGCTGGGAGCGATGAGCTACAGTGACGCAGTAGGTTTGACAACTCCACTAAATCAAACAATGCTCAGGGGAGGACACCTAGCAGTGTCCACCCCCTCCTTTTCCCCCTTTACATGATCTATAACAGTTACCGCTGTTAGGTTAGGGTACCCCCCCCCCAACCTTCTGCAGCCAACCACACTGTATAACACACTTATCGTCAAACGGAGAATGGTTTAACGAATGATCAGTTCTGCTGTGTTCAGTTGCTGTCAGTTGTGTTCAGTTGTGTTCAGTTGTGTTCAGTTGTGTCCAGTTGTGTCCAGTTGTGTCCAGTTGTGTCCAGTTGTGTCCAGTTGTGTCCAGTTGTGTCCAGTTGTGTCCAGTTGTGTCCAGTTGTGTCCAGTTGTGTCCAGTTGTGTCCAGTTGTGTCCAGTTGTGTCCAGTTGTGTCCAGTTGTGTCCAGTTGTGTCCAGTTGTGTCCAGTTGTGTCCAGTTGTGTCCAGTTGTGTCCAGTTGTGTCCAGTTGTGTCCAGTTGTGTCCAGTTGTGTTCAGTTGTGTTCAGTTGTGTTCAGTTGTGTTCAGTTGTTTTATGTTGTGTTTCGTTGTTTCCTGCTGTTCAATTCTGTTCTGTGTTGTTCAGCTGTGTTCCGTTATGTTCTGTTGTGTCAAAATAAAAAATTATGTTGTTTTCAGTAGAATTTCTTCCTGGTGAATTCCTCCTAGGAGATCTTCATATGTAAGAAACAAGTAAGAAAGAAGTAGGAACTTTGGGTTGAAAGAAACCATACAAGAACCTGGGGCAGCCACCCGGTTTAGTATCTTCTTTAATGACATCCTGGAGGGGGGCGAACTCCCCAAAGTGCACGCTCATTGCTCGCACACACAGGTTATCAAAACGAGAGTATAGTTCAACACCCAACTAGTTTCCACTGCAACATAATTTAAAAAGGAAAAAAAAACACCGGGATTTCTTTGGAGATCAACTTAGTTTTACACTTCTTGATGCTTGACCCAAGGCCCAGAGGCACATGTTAGAGGCAATGCAGGGGCGACACCAGAGGGTGGGGTTAGGTCTATGGCTTCACCTGGCGGCACAATCAGAGTGACGCTGCTAAACAAAGTCACCGTTATAATGGGCTTAAATTTAAACCGTACATATTAACTGATGGCCTCATTATTCTTTGACCTATGAGGGATAGAAGAGACATCTTGTAATAAAACATAGCTGCTAGAGTCCATCAGCTGGCGACTACATCCCCCTGGGGGTCTTACAACCTGCTCAACACTTCCAGCGACAATGTCCTTAATTGCTTTTTTAAAAAAAACCTTGTAAAATGAATTCGATTGGTTTAATTCAATTTCTCTTTTCCAATCATATTCTTTCTGCTAACATCCATCTATTCACTGACAAATTGTTAAAAATATAGTTTGGCTATGGTAATGGATTACACGGACAATCGATATTGGTGTTATTTATATAGAGTGGTCTCAAAGGTCAAAGGGGGGGGGGAGAGATATGTGATGGGGTGGTGGGGTGGTGCAGGGGGTACGAGGAGTACCTTGATATGACTGACCGTGTGTTCCAGGATCTCAGTGGTCAAGCTGTTTGTGTGTAGGTCGAAATCACAACCGAATTCACGTATTTAGCTTAGATCATGTGTAAGACAGAAATGACTGATACAAGACAAAAAATGTGGCTATGCTGTGTGTGTGTGTGTTTGTGGTTTGTGTATGTATGCATGCGTGTGTGTGGGTGTGTATGTGTGTTTAAAAAGTAATCCTCAGATTTCTTTCAACACACACAAGTGATGCATGAATGAATCAACTAGAATTAAAGCTATTTCTGTACAAATGCATCATTGAATCAACAGCCGACATGATTCCGAAATAAAGTATTAAAATAAGCATTCGAAATTATTGAAAAACAACATGCGTAAACAAAGTAATCGAACCAAAATTACAACTACAACAGCAACGATAAACAACAATAGAAAAACACCAAGCTATTTACATGTTAACATTTTCTCTGCTTGTTTCTATTTCAAGAGATTCATTCTGATGTAACTTCTAGTCTTGCTAAATTTATTTTTTTTAAAATCCGTTTATATTTGTTGGTTTCGTGTAAGTTTGCTTTTACTTAATGCTTTACATGAGTTATTCCCATCCCGCATGGTAAAAAAGATTATTGGTGCTTGTATCGATAGATTCAATGCTGAGACATGTTCCAGTCTGTGTCTTGCTTGCAGACACACCGATATTATTGACTACTCTGGAGAAAGCAAACTCGTTATTACAAACTTGAGATGTCATAAATAGAAGCTATATAAGATGTGTATCCAGGTTTGGCAAGTTTGTCTAGGGGTGTAATATTTAAATTAACACCTTCCCGCTCACACGCATAAACTTTAGTGATCTCTTGCAGTCGATAATCAACAGACCAAAGGGTGAAAAATGTAACAATAAATTTACTTATACAATTTATACAATAGTGGAAACTGGTTCCAAATGATAATAGTGATACAACAAATGAACTGTCCCTTCTTTGGCCTAGCTTTAACATCTTTAGGGCTACGCCTTGTAAACTTATGTTTATAGCGTTGATACTTAAATGAAATGGGGTCGTCGCGCCCCGCTCCGTGTGGCGGTTGGTTCTGCACGATACCCTGGTCAGTGTGTGGGATGAAGCGTTCAGCTGGTAGTGCTGCCCTACACAAGGCTCCGTCCGTGCTGGAGTGTGTAGTTGGTTCTGCATGTTCCCTCTAGCTGAATCTTTCGATTCCTTGGGCTCGGTAGACTGCCTCACCTATGGTTCCAGGTGACTTCGGCGATCACGGAAGTGTGAATAACCGGCTTCTGTACGTGTAGTGCGTGCACCCGTACAGGCTTCGACGTACGCAGTGTGCGTTTGTCGGCGTCAGTTTTACGTTAGACGTAATAACTGGTAACTGCTGAGTTGTCCTCCTCAGGGTCCTGTCGATAGGTGCAGGGATGAGGTAGGGTGTCAGTCCAAGTCGCTTGGGACAGCGGTGGGTCCAGCTCTTGGTCCTGAGTATTAACGACACTTCTGTCCCGGTACTGGCGGGTGCCCAGAAGCCAGACTAAAAATAGAAAAAACATACATGGGTAATGGGTAGTTTCCCCACTTTGTCTGTTTTAATCCACCCTTCTGGCTGCCGAGCCTTCAGAGCAGGGTGCCAAAGGGGGAGCAAAATACATTCATATAAACAAATTATCATCTCATATATTACATAACACGAGACTGAAATTAAGACTTCTCTACCACCATGAGTGCAGATCTATCTTGCTGACACCTCATAAGTGGATTGAGGTAAATATAGTAATGGTATTTAGTACACATAGATATAACTCGATCCATCCATCTGTTGGAGCATGTGTAATCACATTAGTTAGAGAATAAACGTGGGATAATTAACCATCGCACGTGCCCCCGTGCGGCGATCATGGGGTTAACACATTCGAATAATTTCAACATGGCATTATACAATTATTGACGTTTACATAATTGAATGAAATATATACATAAATACGAGGGAACAAAGCTAGAGTTCAACTTACATGGATTCTGGTCAGCAAGAATAATGTCGGCCCTTCCCCTACAAGGATGGATGCAGATATAGTTGTATGAAATATGGTCACACTGGCACTACAATCTGCTGACGTCTTGGGAGCAAAAGAGAGTGATTTCTCGGTTGCCTTGGCCTTTATACCCGATGGGTAATATATTCACACCTTTTTCTGATTGGCTTGTAATTGTCGTAACGCGGTCATGCAACCTTGACCTGTCACATGATCCCGGTGCATACCTAATCAGGTCAGATCGTCGCATTGTTGACGGTTTCGGGTCAGACAATAGTGAGTTCCCCTTTGTTCTACCCAGTTCCCGTGCGCAGATGACTTTATCGCCATAAATTTCGTCACAATGTTACAAGTCAAAGCAGACCAAGGACATACCAAGAGTCCAGACCAAGGACATACCAAGAGTCCAGACCAAGGACATACCAAGAGTCCAGACCAAGGACATACCAAGAGTCCAGACCAAGGACATACCAAGAGTCTAGACCAAGGACATACCAAGAGTCTAGACCAAGGACATACCAAGAGTCTAGACCAAGGACATACCAAGAGTCTAGACCAAGGACAAACCAAGAGTCCAGACCAAGGACATACCAAGAGTCCAGACCAAGGACATACCAAGAGTCTAGACCAAGGACATACCAAGAGTCTAGACCAAGGACATACCAAGAGTCTAGACCAAGGACATACCAAGAGTCTAGACCAAGGACATACCAAGAGTCTAGTCCTAGGACATACCAATAGTCTAGACCAGGGGTGACCAGATCTGTAGTTATTGAGAGCCATTTTATTAATATTCAAACATTTTGAGAGCCACATTGAGACATTATCACTGACCTCCCCACCAAAGATCCCTTTAAGCTGCGCGGCTGCGTAGATATCTGACATACGCCGAGCAGTTGTTTAGAATTACTGCGCAGCAAAATTTTGTAAAATATTGCACACAAAATGGATTTTGTGCAACTTTGCACACGAGTTTTTTTTACTTTTCACACGGACCAGCGAACCTTCTTTAACAATAAATGCAAAATGCTCTTCCCATTCTGGTAGAAAGCTTCCATTTTCTTCTTTATAATTACGTTTCCTGCCACTTGTTGCCATATTTTGTTGATTTTTATCGAAACGAGAAAAAGAAATTTAACAGTTTGCATCACCAACTACTTACAAACCAATCGCTACCTTCAACTTTTAAAATTTAAATAAGCCAATAATATTTTCAATCATGTGTTTTTGTCCAGATTTTTTAAACGTTCATTTATTTGTGTTATTGCAGTAAAAATCATTGAATGACTGAATATTATTTTTGTTAAAACCCAATTATAGATAATGAGTTTTTTTAAGTATGGTGGAGGGTAACTCAAAGATATGGTATATTTCAAAGCGAAGTTAGCGTCCTGTCATACAATAAAAGCAGTGTTGTTATTATTAATTACACTAAATACCAACCCCTTTTAATTCTCTGGGGGGCGGTCGTGTTTTCAAAGAACCTAAATCTTTTAGTGTTAATAGATTTTTGTTTCATGTTCAGTGAAAAAAAGGCCAGGAACTTATTTTATTTCCCGTTGACAGATATTTCTTCTTAAGCGTTTTCCTGTTAAACATATTTCACAGCATTTCAAACGAAAAAATTTAATTTGATCAATAGTTCGCGAGCCGCAAAGTAAACACAGAGGAGCCGCATGATGCTCGCGAGCCGAGCCGCAGTTTGGCCAACGTTGGTCTAGGCTCTTGGTATGTAATTGGTCTAGACTCTTGGTATGTAACTGGTCTAGACTCTTGGGGCCGTCCATAAAGTACGTCACGCTCCAGAGGGGGGAGGAGGTGTAAGTAAGTGTGACAGTTTGTGACAGGGGGAGGGGGGTCCGGCCATGCGTGACGTCACGCTGTTTTATATTAAATTTTAATTATTTTATTAATAAAAATGAAATTTTAGTTCGAAATTGTGACATACTTTAAGGGGGGGGGTGTCGGAGATTTGTGACAGTTTGTGACAGGGGGAGGGGTGGGGGGGGTAAAAATGGTCAAAAATAGCGTGACGTACTCTATGGCGGCCCCCTTGGTATGTTAGTAGCTGGGAGCCATAATAAAAAATTAAGTAAAAATGTTGAGAGCTGCTTTAAAGCAATATGGGTCATTAAACCTGGCTTGGAAATCTTCACGTGATCTAATGTCTAAGTTGTTTGTACTTCCCACTTCTTTAGGGATATGTTTAGCCATAGACAGCGCCCTATTGCGTAGTGTTGTTCACCCCCTCCCCACACTTTCCTTGGTGAATTATAATTTCCTTTCTTGACTAACGAGCTGGTCGCCCACCCCCGCACTCTACTTTCCACTGATAACGCAAATCTAAAGTGTTGTTTTTTTTTAATTGACAAAAGTTTTTGATTGAGAGCAATCTTTAAATTTCTATTTTGAAAAGAATCGTGATATATTCCGTATATTCACACACGCAGGAACGCACGTGCATACACACTCACATGCGCATGCACACACTTACACACAAACCCTCGTGCGCGGAAAAACTCGTCATTTTTTTTTATATCAGCTGCCATATTTCAAGTTTTTCAGTAGCTGAGACGATCTCAGTGCACTAGTGGCGGGGCCATTTTAAAAAAAATACATCTCGTCTGCTGTTACAGCCTCTGTGTCTACCGTACTTACACAACCGAACTGGCAGATCTGTAGATACAGGTAACGTGGGTTATCTTAATGACTTGTCGTTAGACCGAGTGCAGTCTGGCCCCAGAAGGACACATTTCAAGCTAGGAATCTGTTATAGATGGAATACTCGGCTCAAACATGAAAAAGAACAACAAAAAACAACTGTTTTTAAATAGAGGTTTAGTACTTTTAGAGAGTTTTTCTGTTTGTTTCTGAATAAGAAAACAAAATACTTTTTTTTAAAAAATTGATGACGTCAATAAGGTAGAAATCATTCTAGCGAGATAAAGTCATCAAACAACCGTTCGCTGTCACAAGACACCATATATCAGTTTAATGTCAAACGTAAAGTGTAATTAACAGGGTATATCACTTTACATTTCACTTTCACTTTACAAGGACTGTTACTTTACACGAACCAACGCAATACACGGAACAACACCTTACATAGAGTCATACTTTACATGGACTAACACAATACACGGAACAACACCTTACATAGAGTCATACTTTACATGGACTAACACAATACACGGAACAACACCTTACATAGAGTCATACTTTACATGGACTAACACAATACACGGAACAACACCTGACATAGAGTCATACTTTACATGGACTAACACAATACAAGGAACAACACCTTATATAGAGTCATACTTTACACGAACCAACACAATACACGGAACAACACCTTACATAGAGTCATACTTTACATGGACTAACACAATACACGGAACAACACCTTACATAGAGTCATACTTTACATGGACTAACACAATACACGGAACAACACCTTACATAGAGTCATACTTTACATGGACTAAACACAATACACGGAACAACACCTTATATAGAGTCATACTTTACATGGACTAACACGTCACAACTAAAAATATTTTATAGAAGTTATAACAAATAGACTCAGGTATGACGTCATCACTGAAATTAAACCCCTTTGTCGAACATTTGAAATGATTTAAAACAGAGTTGCTTGCCCCTCGCTTCCGCCCACGTATTTAAATGTGTGTTCTTGCCAAAGTGACATTTATTGTTCCATAGATGATTTACAGTTAACGTAGTTCTCTTTGACTCAAAGAATTTCAATAGTTTAAGACACTCAAACTAGTATTCACTTTTTTCTTTAAAAAACTGAACTATTTGCTTCTTTTATTTTCATTGCATTGCTATGTTGACTAGCCAATTATAGTTTTTAGAGAAAATCGAAGTTTACTTTGCTAATCCGCGTTGATTTAGCCCATGTATGTTGAATTTTCTGATTAATGTTGACTTAGCAACTAATATTGACTTAGCCAATCCATGTTAACTTTACCTAACCATGTTGACTTACCCAATCCATGTTGACTTAGGGGCCGTCCATAAAGTACGTCACGATATTTTTGACCAGTTTTGACCCCCCTCCCCCCCTGTCACAAACTGTCACAAATCTCTGGACACCCCCCCCCTAAAGTACGTCACACTTTCGAAAAAAATTTTTTATTAACACCTAATTAAAATATTTAATTTAATACTTAAATTACACTTCACCATTAAACTGTATTAAAATATAACTTTCCAATTAAAAGTAGGGATGTACCAGATTCAAAATTTTGAAATCCGGCTGGAGCTGAATTTGGCCAGATTTATGAAGTGAAATCCGGCTGGCGCCGAAATCAGATTTCTTAAAATGGCCGGATTCCTGATTTACCGGAGCCATTATGAATATATATATAAATTAGGAATCTACCGGCCAGCCGGATTTATAAAGTGAAACCTGCCGGAGTCGAAGCCAGAGCCGGATTTTTTTTAAACAGCCGGATTCCGGATTTGCCGGAGCTGGAGCCGAAATCCCGTACACCCCCATTTAAAAGAACTATCATATTATTTAAATGACTTTAATAGTAGAATAGTTAATTGGCAACAGTTGTCACAGTTATTCAATGAAATAGTAACAATCTAGATCAAATTTGAAAAAAAAATTGCAAAAATTACGCTTAACAATTGTATAATACACATAATTTCTCTGCTAACTTTTCATTTACAATGAGTGAGGTTAAGTTTTAGATAATCTTCCGATTATTCAATCTATTGACACAGGATAATAAGTAGATTAGCGAAACTTGACCTCACCCAGAGATTAAATAACACAAGGAAAACAAAACAATTTGACTTTTAAAAAAAAGACTAGATTGACAAATTATGTGACCAACGCTTGTGCTATATTGAATCTGTTTATTATGGTCCTATGAATTATGTTTCATTCAAAAATATTCATTGGACATCATCTTACAACGGTGAAATGAAGTTTTCATCCATAGTTACGACTGACATCATTCTTTAACCATCATCGTTTCCTGGAAGGATAATTGCAGACAGATCAACTCGTCCTCATCTAGCCACTCAACAGCCTCTGTATGTGCATTTTCTCTTCTGGCAATAACTGCCATAGGTTCTCTTTGCCTTCTAGAAGTGATTCTCAAAGGACGGGTGCTTTTTATCTGAGTTGATTCTGGAACAGTTTGGGTGGGCACATTCTCCTGAGCCCGAGCTCTATGTTGTCCTGTATGTTTCTTAAAAATTGTTTGTGAGGCTAAATATAAGTGAACTACTTTGCAAAGTAGATCAAATAAGCTGGTAATCATATGGTTGTACTTTGAAAGCTCCTGTTGATCTTGGCATAATGTCATCAAATTTGAGAGTTTGTGCTACAATCAAGGAAGGACATTTATGAGAATCTGCATCTTTCTGAAGCTTTGAGCCCATCAACTATTTGGTTGATTGGGATTGGAGGAGGGGAAGAATCTTGAAGGTAAAACGTTGAAATATGAGCTTCGTGCATTGTCGCAACATTTCATGTCCTGATATTTAACAATTTGAGTGAAGTATTGGCTGGTGCGAACATGATTGTCAAACCATACCTGATCCTTATATTTGTAATATTAGTCCTGCTGCATCCAATTCAGATTTATGAAGAACACATTCAGGAGATACGCATTTCATGCTATTTTGACATAAAACTTATTCTAATTTTTCAAAAAAAATTGAAAATTATTATTAAAGCTATTTAAATTCTACTAAAAATATATAAATAAATTAGAAAAATAATAATTAAAAAAGAAATGTGTGACATCACACATGGCCTAACCCCCCCCTCCCCCCCCTGTCACAAAGTGTCAAACTTTCTTAGACCCCCTCCCCCCCTCGGAGCGTGACGTACTTTATGGACGGCCCCTTAGCCAATCCATATTGACTTAGCCTAACCATGTTGACTTAGCCAAACTATGACAAAAGTAGATCTATTTTCCCGCCTAAGTGTAATTTATCATTAATAGCTTAGAGAAAAAATTATATTTTTTAATGAAATAGATTTATCGATTCCCCTTGAAAGACCCAAAGATATTACCTCTATTACCTCTATTACCTCTATTACCTCTATTACCTCTATTACCTCTATTACCTCTATTACCTATATTACCTCTATTACCTCTATTACCTATATTACCTCTATTACCTCTATTACCTCTATTACCTCTATTACCTCTATTACCTCTATTACCTCTATTACCTATATTACCTCTATTACCTCTATTACCTCTATTACCTCTATTACCTCTATTACCTCTATTACCTCTATTACCTCTATTACCTCTATTACCTCTATTACCTCTATTACCTCTATTACCTCTATTACCTCTATTACCTCTATTACCTCTATTACCTCTATTACCTCTATTACCTCTATTACCTCTATTACCTCTATTACCTCTATTACCTCTATTACCTCTATTACCTCTATTACCTCTATTACCTCTATTACCTCTATTACCTCTATTACCTCTATTACCTCTATTACCTCTATTACCTCTATTACCTCTATTACTCTATTACCTCTATTACCTCTATTACCTCTATTACCTCTATTACCTCTATTACCTTATTACCTCTATTACCTCTATTACCTCTATTACCTCTATTACCTCTATTACCTCTATTACCTCTATTATCTACTTCATTCTGAGAAGAAACTAACCGGCCTCGTAATGGGGTGGGCAGGGTCATCTGGTCTGGAACCGTACAAGGTCATACTAAGGATTCAACAGTCGTCTTCAGATAGTACTGGGTGAGAATCATTACAGTAATGGCCTGATTACGACTGTATCACCCAAAAACAGCTGTACTAATAGGAGTGGTTGAGTGCTGGCTATGATCACCTTAACGGGTGTACTAAAGACTCACACAATTGACCTTCCAACACACGGAAATGACCTTCCAATACACAACATTTACCTACTATACACACCACTGACCTTCTAATAGACATCATTGACCTACCAATGAACACGATTGAATTTTCAGTACACACCATTGACCTTCCAAGACACACCATTGACCTTCCAAGACACACCATTTACCTTCCAATACACACAATTTAACTTCCAATACACACAATTTACCTCTCAAGACATATTCACCTTCTAATAGTTAACTAATACAGATTCACCACTTCACACACACCTTTTTCCGTCCAATACAGACCCACCTTGGCCGTCCAATACAGACTCAGCATTGGCCGTCCAATACAGACCCAGCATTGGCCGTCCAATACAGACCCACCATTGGCCGTCCAATACAGACCCACCATTGGCCGTCCAATACAGACCTATCATTTGCCGTCCAATACAGACCTACCATTGGCCGTCCAATACAGACCCACAATTGGCCGTCCAATACAGACCCACCATTGGCCGTCCAATACAGACCCACCATTGGCCGTCCAATACAGACCTATCATTTGCCGTCCAATACAGACCTACCATTGCCCGTCAAATACAGACTCACCCTTGGCCTTCCAATTCAAAACTAACATCGGCCGTTTATTAAAGACCCATCATTGGCCGTCCAATACAGACCTACCATTGGCCGTCCAGCACAAAATGTTTCAAGCAGTAAAAAAAAATCACTCTACGTCATTCATCACAAATCAGTTTGTTATTTTGTTCCACCTCTCCCACTAACAAATATTTCTGTCCCCCATTAGGCCGCCAACCAATTGACTGCCCGCTGTTTTGATGATGCCACTAAAACATCAGGCCGTTAACAGGGTCAGAGTTTCAAGTGGCTCTCTGCCCGGCCAACCTCCCAGCCCATCCCACTTTCTCGGCTCATCTCAAACAATTTGTTAAAAAGAAAGTTCGCCGTTTTTCTTTACTTTTATATTAATTTAAACCAAAGGACATTTTAAAAATTATTTTGTCTGTCGGGAAAAAAAATCTGGTCAATGTGCACTTTAAAGAGCGGCCTTCGGTTGTAATGAATGTAGACGAATTGAATGGAAGAGCTGATTGGAAAAAAGAAAACGAAAGAAAGAAAATTATAGAGGAGAGGTTCTAAATGTGTTTTACTCGCGGTCAGTCACGAGATATTTCCAACTAATGCCGAGACAGGGATCAGTTATTTGATAAAGTCAATTTAAATTGAACAGATATTTTTATGACTCAATGAGCGTACAGAATTAAGTCAATGCCACGACACTGACGACAAGAGCGTATATACAACTCCCTCACAACTCTAATGATTGAGAACCACTTAAGTTCGACTTGATCTTGGGAACAGTGGCTATTGACGGAATGCCGTGAAAGACATAAAAAGTAAACAAGTTGTTTCTAAATATTTTTATCATAACAATTGCTGTGTTGCTTTAGTGTTAATTAAATGGCCAATGAATCCCGTAAGTGAAACACCGATGAACTCTTGGAGAATTGAACAAAGTGTGACGGCCTGGGGGTAATGTTCACTTGAATACACTTGACTCGAGCCACTTAACTTAGTTTCAACGAAATTATTTTTTGCACTTTGGAACACCGATTCAACAGACAGGAGATGATGATACTAACTGTTAGCAGTACACAGATACAGGAATTGCGCCATTCTAATGACAACAATTTAACAATTTAAAAGACAATGAACGGTGCGTTTTCGTGCTTGTATCGATAAAGTCAGAGAGCGCAAAAAGAAAAAAATTGACAGAATAATGTAGAATGATTTACAACCTAATAGAACTAAAAAGAAACTCAAAGGGGTTTGTCCTTTCTCAGACCGGAAAACGTCATAACCCATCTTGTAATGTTACTATTTTTGGACAAGTGTCTTGTGTGACCCAGTCTAGCACTTAGAGGAAAGGTAGATGTGACAGAAAAAAATCCTTGCTTTACTTCACTTTGATTTTAAATTCATCTGACAGACTTCTATAATGTACCACTTGGCAGCTACAGTTATCATAAAGAAGTTTTGGTGATATTCATTCTCTTTGCTGGAATTCCTAAGTGGCTCATGACTGCCCATATAAATTATCTGCCAATGTTGTCAAAGAAATTTTGTCCACAAATGTGATGTAGAGAGGTGATTGCCGCTATTCATTTTGCTCTGTGATAATTCCGAGTGTTGCTATCTGGTCAGCACATGACCGGCCTCCTCAAAGGCTTCTAAAAATCTTTTTTACTTCTATTTATGTTATTCTTTTTAGTCTAAGTGTATGCTATGGTGAGTTTTGAAGTATTGATTATGGTCAAATATAATACGCATTGCCCGACAAACATTTACAGACTGGAAATGACTCATCTCCCCTTGATGTTAAACAGAGTTGATGTGGTCGGGGTTGGTGTGAACTCCGCACGTGAATGTAATGTAAACAAGGGCAGACGGATAATACATAGGCTTATATATAGATAAACTTAAAGGTTCAATAATTTAATAACGGTACATTCAATCGATCTGAAATTTTGATACAATTCATTGTCATCCAAGATCTATCTGTGGTAAAATTTTGAGATCTCTAGGAGCATCAGACGTGGTTTAATTTTACGTTGGCAGGTTTGAAAAATTTTGGACAAACAAACCACAAACAAACAATGCCACAGGAACGAAAGCGAGTTAATAAAAACGTGGTTAATTTAAAAAGTGGTAAAAAATGACCCACTTTCCTTGATGCTAGGGAGCTGAAATTTTCCACATAGACTTTTGTCACCTAAAAATGCATTGTATCAAAATGTCAGATCGATCGAATGTACCGTAATTAAATTAATGAATTTTTAGTTTATCTCTATGTATCATGTTTAGCGTCTGCTATAGTTGACCTCGACGGGTCAATGGAGTTTAACTCCAGCCCTCGAGATGTCACAGGGGTCTGTCGCACGGTGCGTGTTAAATTGGACATAATCAATACTGTAAGTTATGTCTCATATATAAGGGGTTTATAATAAAAAAACTTAGTTTTTACGGGTTGTTTAATTACATATTGTTTTCATTCTGTTTAGAACAGGTATGTTTTAAGATAGGGGTCGGGAAACTTTTTGTCAGAGAGAGCCATAAACACCACATATTTTGAAAAAATAATTCTGTGAGAGCCATTCATTGTGTTAAAAACTAAAAATTCAAGTAAATGTGTGCATTTTGTGTGATTTCAATACTAAAAGTACAATAATTATGTCTATGAATTCTTTTAAATAACATTGTTATGCTGTTTTATTATACGCAATTAATACGTAGATCAAATGAGTCTGAATAAAAGTTGTTTTTTTTAAATAAAATAAACAAACATTTGTCTGAGAGCCAGATGCAGCCATCAATAGAGCCACATCTGGCTCGCGAGCCATTTTCTTCTCGACCCCTGTTTTAAGGGCTGAGTATGTTTTCTTTGATTTCTCGAAAATATTGGTTCCATCTTTAAAATTGCATCTATGGTAGCTGTAATAGTACTTGCAGGTCAAGTAATAAGACTTAACCACACCAAGTAATAAGACTTAACCACACTGTGTTCTGGTTAACAACTGTCTTTAATCAATCCATGCAATCCACTGCAATCAACAAGGGTTCTCTCTTGAGCCGTCTATATAAATAGTCAGCCATCCTCCCAGTCCACGACCACGCACGTTTACAGTTGACATCACAAGCCACGTGTTTCATATTAGTCACCTCGCACGCTCATACAATGTCAATACAACAACACAACACTTCTCTCACAGTAGCAATTAGTTGACCGTGTTAACCCCGCACTGGTTATTGAACTTTTTGTTTTTTGTACCACTCAAGGATTTAATAATAATGACCCCCTTTTCAGACCATGGCGGCATATGTGGCAAGTGAAGTAGCGTTCACAAGTTTCTTTGAGCCACCACTAACGAGCAAGGGATTCTTCTAGCTTCGTATGAGGCCTTCGCCTGTCATAGATAAACATTTGTGTAATTTTGTAGGAGAATATATTCTTGCTTGCTTTTATAATTTTGTTTCCTTGTTGTTTTTTTTATAAAAAGTGTTTACTGTTTGCTTTGTTTACTGTTTGCTTTGTTTATTCTTTGCTTTGTTTACTGTTTGCTTTGTTTACTCTTTGCTTTGATTACTGTTTGTTTTGTTTACTGCTTGCTTTGTTTACTGTTTGCTTTGTTTACTCTTTGCTTTGTTTACTGCTTGCTTTGTTTACGGTTGCTTTGTTTACTGTTTGCTTTGTTTACTGTTTGCTTTGTTTACTGTTTGCTTTGTTTACTGTTTGCTTTGTTTACTGCTTGCTTTGTTTACTGCTTGCTTTGTTTACTCTTTGCTTTGTTTACTCTTTGCTTTGTTTACTGTTTGCTTTGTTTACTGTTTGCTTTGTTTACTCTTTGCTTTGCCTCTTTTCTTTCTTTGATTCGTCGCAGCACGTCGTCTCTAGCCCGTAATGTTTTGTTTATGAGACAGGCCATAACGCCACGCCTCATTGAATGCTGTTACCTTATTTCTTGTCGATGTCTTCTTCAGTTACTTCCAGCTGCAACCCAGCGAAACGACTTTTGAGATTAAGCAGTAGGTCAATTATTTTTTTGTTGTTGTGCATATGGGGTTTTTGTGGGTCAAATCTAATTTCCTTGTTTCTGATTTGTCTATGCTTTCACGGCTTTATTTTTGTGTACTTCCTAAACTTAACTGCCTTTAAATAACATATAAATAACATATATAGCAAACGAATTCTTCAGTTATTTGAATTTTATTCATGTATGCAGGGCTAATTGTTATTTCAAAACAATTCATGCGATAACATTTTCAATACTATTTCTAAATTTGTATTTTTTAAAGGTGCCATCCATAAATGACGTCACGCTATTTTGACCGATTTTTACCCCCTCTCCCCCCGCCCTAGCCACACTTCGCCACAAAAACTTAGACACTCACTCCAATATGACGTCGCATAGCTTTGATCTCCCCCCCCCTAAAAGGCGTATTTTCTATTTGAAAATAAGCATGTTGCAAATGAATTTTTGTCACATAAGTATGTATTTAGTGTAGGACTGCACTCTAATATCGTATCGTGAAGCCATTGAAAACGTCATTGAATAAATTTCCAGCAATCAAATATTTAAGTGGAACTTTTATTTAAAGTTGCGCGTTTTTAGGTGCGTGACGTCATTTATGGACGGCCCCAAATAGCAGTTAAAACTGCAAGATTTGAAAATGTCTTGACCTTGACTTTCTAGCCCGTGCGTAAACGTTATTCCATTGGTGCCACAACCATGGTTCTCCATTAGCAACAAACTCCCCCCCTCCCCTCACCGCCCTCCTCTAGACCTCCCCTCACCGCCCTCCTCTAGACCTCCCCTCACCGCCCTCCTCTAGACCTCCCCTCACCGCCCTCCTCTAGACCTCCCCTCACCGCCCTCCTCTAGACCTCCCCTCACCGCCCTCCTCTAGACCTCCCCTCACCGCCCTCCTCTAGACCTCCCCTCACCGCCCTCCTCTAGACCTCCCCTCACCGCCCTCCTCTAGACCTCCCCTCACCGCCCTCCTCTAGACCTCCCCTCACCGCCCTCCTCTAGACCTCCCCTCACCGCCCTCCTCTAGACCTCCCCTCACCGCCCTCCTCTAGACCTCCCCTCCCCCAATAAATAAATCCCCTCAAATCTCGTTGAACGACTTAGAAAAACTGGTTTGAGTCTCACCGTTGTGGTCACTCGTTTCAAACACTTTTGAAACACACGAGGCGGAGACGAGGGCCATATCAGGCTATTTGTGAGTGTCTGTGTTTGTTTGTGTGAGTGAGTGGATAAGGCATATACACACAGCGGCACGCAATGAGTTCATCAATAATCTGAGCCTATGGCCCCAGACAATAAATTAGAGCAATTACTCCCCTCCACAACAGTTTGAGGTTGATGCTGGGTCAAATCTGTCTTTTATTTCTGTTTGGCTAAGCGGAGATTTCTGGGGCTACTCGTGTCTATGGCCTTATTGAGTTGGTCCCGTGGTAATTAAATATGTTCCATAAATATTTCTGAAATCATTGAGGATGTTGTGGGGCTGGTAATAGGACTAGGGAAATAAATTTAGATTCAAGGATCCTTGGCATAGCATTGTTCTTGTATAGGATTAATAGCCTTTTGCCAGAAGTAGTTAATTAAACTAATTTTATAGCCTTGTTATTTTTATTTTGTGGCCAAATTGCTATCATGTTATTGTCATTTTGCGGCCATGTTACTAATATGTTATTGTCATTTTGTGGCCATGTTGCTATCATTTTATTTTCAATTTGAGGTCATGCTGTCAAGTAGCTTTTGTTAACAACTATTGTTAACACATTTTCAACCTTTCCCGTCTCACAACTTGTACTTATTTATCTCAAGACTGTCTTCACCACTCTCTTGCTATCAAAGACTATTCTGTTGTGTTTTTTTACATGTTTGCAGCAAGAAAGAAAAAGAAATCAATTTCAACCTTCATCACTCCGTCTCTCTCTCTCTCTCTCTAACCTCACTCACTCTTTTTCTACTCTCTATCCCTACCTTCTTCTACCTCTCTAAATGTTTCTCACTTAATCCCTAGCCCCGCCCCCCCCCCGACTCTCTAAATCTTCCTTTTCTTTTTCTTTTCACAACCACCCCCCCCCACAAACTAACGTTTACTCCCCCCCTCCCCACCCGCCCACCATGAGATGTAACATCCGGTACACGTCATCTCTAAGTCGCATCATTCCAATGACTCAATGGTTCCCTCCCTTGATCGCCTTCAATTAATTGTCGTTTATTGACGCGACTTCGAGCGTACCCCAAGCAGGAAGGTCAAGGCTACAGTTTTCGTCTGTCACGAGAGAAGCAAGTCCTAAAAATATTTTATTTCACTCTAACTGGCTGGTCCACGAGGAAATGGGGGGGAAAATAAAACCGGTTGCGTTTTTGTTTTTCTTCTGGTTAATGATGGTGTTTAGCGGTAGCAGGTGAATGAATGGAAGAACTGTTTGTGGCTGATCGATTTATTAGGTGGTTGGGGGGGGGGCTGCTTGGCGGGGAAAAATATCGGACAATGATGGACTTTCAGTTGTTGGACGGAATCCATTTACGAGTTTAGTCGGTGTTCTGTTACTGATGGACGACCACTGATGGACGGCTTCCGATGGACGGCCATTGATGGACGGATGCTGATGGACGGCCACTGATTGGCGGCCGCTGATGGACGGCCACTGAAGGACGATCGCTAACAGACGACCGTTGACGAACGTGTTCTGTTGGTGAAGCTTTAAACATTTTTAACAGAACTACCTACGACAGATAGAACTTGATGACGTGGCCATATGTGTGGTAGTGGTGACATCACATTACGACTGACCACAGTTTGGACTGGCGTAACACAGAGACTGGCGTAACACAGAGACTGAAGTAACACATAGGCTGGCGTAATACAGAGACTGGCGTAACACAGAGGCTAGCGTAACACAGAGACTGGCGTAATACTGAGACTGACGTAACACAGAGGCTGGCGTAACACAGAGATGACAAAACAACGTCAATCAAATTTACGACGTAGAGATGTACTGCAGCAAACAACCTTTGAAGCGCTGATCTCTTAGTCTTAATCATCTTAGTCTTTAATCTCTTTGTCTTAATCTAGTAGTCTTAATATCTTACTCTTAATCTCTTAGTCTTTAATCTCTTAATCTTAAACTCTAAGGCGTAAACTCTTAGTTTTTATCGATTAGTCTTAATCTCTTAGTCTTTAATCTCTTAGTCCTAATCCATAGGGCAAGGAAAAGCTTTTTCAGGAAAAGTCAACGCAAGTTTGTCAGCACACTCATTAGTGGTTAGTTTGAGGCAACAAAAATGTTCCTTCTAGTGTCAAAGTGGAAATGATTTTTATCAACATTGTGCTTAATCGTTTCATAATTTACCAGCTTTTTTTTATGAACAACTGAATACACGCAGTTCTTTCTGAACTTTCCCGGATGGGAGCCGGAAGACGTCCTTTGGCGTGCGCTATTTCGAATCAGCTGCAACAAAGTTATGGAACAGTCTCACATAATTGTTGAAGGAGACAAAGAATCAAAGACAAATTTAAGAAAAATGTGGACGACTTTATTTGAGAGAGTTTTTTTAAACATCAGAGAGTAGTAGGGGTGGCCGACATTTTTAGAACCACTGGTTCTAATATTAGGCATGTTGGCAGTTTTAGAACCACTGCTAGTAGAAGAAGTAATAGTAGTAGTAATACTAGTAGTAGAAGTAGTAGTAGTAGTAGTAGTAGTAGTAGTAGTAGTAGTAGTAGTAGTAGTAGTAGTGGTAGTAGTAGTAGTAGTAGTAGTAGTGGTAGTAGTAGTGGTAGTAGTAGTAGTAGTAGTAGTAGTAGTAGTTGTAGTAGTGGTAGTAGTAGTAGTAGTAGTAGTAGTAGTAGTAGTAGTGGTAGTAGTAGTGGTAGTAGTAGTAGTAGTAGTTAGTAGTAGTAGTAGTAGTAGTAGTAGTAGTAGTAGTAGTAGTAGTAGTAGTGGTAGTAGTAGTAGTAGTAGTAGTAGTAGTAGTAG
The DNA here is from genome assembly GCA_944989445.1 of Ampullaceana balthica. NCBI lineage: Eukaryota > Metazoa > Mollusca > Gastropoda > Lymnaeidae > Ampullaceana > Ampullaceana balthica. The sequence continues at coordinate 106,001 of CALYLW010001024.1, read as the reverse complement.
TAGTGTAGTAGTAGTGGTAGTAGTAGTAGTAGTAGTAGTAGTAGTAGTAGTAGTGTAGTAGTAGTAGTAGTGGTAGTAGTAGTAGTAGTAGTAGTAGTAGTAGTAGTAGTAGTAGTAGTGTAGTAGTAGTAGTAGTGGTAGTAGTAGTAGTAGTAGTAGTAGTAGTAGTAGTAGTAGTAGTAGTAGTAGTAGTAGTAGTAGTAGTAGTAGTAGTAGTAGTAGTAGTAGTAGTAGTAGTAGTAGTAGTAGTAGTAGTAGTAGTAGTAGTAGTAGTAGTAGTAGTAGTAGTAGTAGTAGTAGTAGTAGTAGTAGTAGTAGTAGTAGTAGTAGTAGTAGTAGTAGTAGTAGTAGTAGTAGTAGTAGTAGTAGTAGTAGTAGTAGTAGTAGTAGTAGTAGTAGTAGTAGTAGTAGTAGTAGTAGTAGTAGTAGTAGTAGTAGTAGTAGTAGTAGTAGTAGTAGTAGTAGTAGTAGTAGTAGTAGTAGTAGTAGTAGTAGTAGTAGTAGTAGTAGTAGTAGTAGTAGTAGTAGTAGTAGTAGTAGTTGTAGTAGTAGTAGTAGTGAGTAGTAGTGGTAGTAGTAGTAGTAGTAGTAGTAGTAGTAGTAGTAGTAGTAGTAGTAGTAGTAGTAGTAGTAGTGGTAGTAGTGGTAGTAGTAGTAGTAGTAGTAGTAGTAGTAGTAGTAGTAGTAGTAGTAGTTAGTAGTAGTAGTAGTAGTAGTAGTGGTAGTAGTAGTAGTAGTAGTAGTAGTAGTAGTGGTAGTAGTAGTAGTAGTAGTAGTGGTGGTAGTAGTAGTAGTAGAAGTAGTAGTGGTAGTAGTAGTAGTAGTAGTAGTGGTAGTAGTGTAGTAGTAGTAGTAGTAGTAGTAGTAGTAGTGGTAGTAGTAGTAGTAGTAGTAGTAGTAGTAGTAGTAGTAGTAGTTGTTGTAGTTGATAGTATTTCAAAATCTATCTTTCTAATCTAATATACATCTAAAAAAGAATTAATGCGCTAAGACACATCTGTCAATCAACTTAAATGATCCTGATTTGAAATCTGATGCTCAGTTATAGTGCAAATAACAAGATAATTTCATTATATACACTAGCTGATTTAATTACGGGTGAAGACTTCCTGAAAGACACAGTTGTCAAAATGGGATGGGTTTGGGCAAATGACTGTGATTGAATGAAAAGAAGGAATTCTGGAGAGACCCGCGGCGTAGCATACGCCGCAGACTTCTCATAATAGACAGTGAAAAGAACGGATGGGGGGTGAGAGTACAGACACAAAAAGCAGCACAAAGTAAGTAAAAAATAGCGAGTAAGCATGGAGACAAGCACACTGAGGTTGTTGTTAACCGCCTCCCATTTAATACGACCATCCCTTAAACATAAACTGTGATTGGCCGACCCTCGCGAGGGTTAGTCATGTTTAGGGTTGTTAATTGCGTGTTGTTGTTTTCTGTTGTTTTTTAAAACCGTTTATCGATTATGTAACTCTGATTTTAAACCGATTATCGTTTTATAGCTGACTTCATAGAAGTTAGGGGTGTACCGAATTTCTCCTGCAAATGTCTAGAAACCAACTATGAGTTGGCAGTTCAACCCCAAACCGACGTTCACTCGCGTTGTTTTGATTTCTTCGTGCTGTAGTTTGTGTCCGTTATTTCTCCACATTCTTTGCACTCTCCATGAGCAAGTCTGCGTCGTATGCTACGCAGCGGGGCGTCTAGTTTATGAATATTTTTCAAGATCGTGTGAAAATGAATAGAGATTTAAGTATTAGATGTCTTCAACCCCAGCCCCTCCCTTTTTTCAAAAAAAATATATATATAAAATAATAATAATAATAATAATAACCCCAAAAACAAACAACACTGTTTTGGCCACTGGCCCAGAAGGAATTGACACTAGTAGTTCTATGAAATATATAATTTTATTATAAGCATAAGTCGTAAAGTTCTAATATAACAAGTTTGATCAAGATCCATCTATTAACCTAGTACCATTGACCCATGTTTTACAACACCTGCTTATTTCAATTTGTATTAAGATGGATTTGTTTATCAATATTAGTCTTCTAGAATCGAATATGGAAAAAAAATCTTAACGCTTACGAAAAAACGATCTTATGCTTCCGGCGCCAAAGCAATGGACATTAGGAGTTGAATGCACAATAGTATTTTAAAATTTGGCTATCTAGTTTTTATATACCAAGTTTGGTCAAGATCAACCCATTTACCCAATAGCTAACGCTTTAACTAATTTTTATATAGCTCATAAAAGGACAATAAAATGACATTTACTTCCCTCGCGCCACCCCCATTAGTGTTAATTTTTTTTTAAATACCAGTTACCACCTCGGGAGCGTACTCAACCACCCTCCAGGTGTATTAAGGCATAGACAGACAGTCAGACAGACATTTACATATACATTGATTGTCAGCGAATTACAATTCAGTGAATATGTAAGGCTTCCTTGCTCAACATGTTGTATGACTATATGAAGGTAATAGAATCGTAATTTTAATTTGGTGTTCCTACTGATGATCATACATTGGGGAAGAAAATCAGCAACCCTGAGCCTAGTGCTCTTCATGGGTCTTCCCGGAAACCCCCCTCAGCTCTCTCGCCTCCTAAGGGATCTAACAGCTGAGAGACACCCCCCCCCCTGAACGGTCGCTTCTGAAGCGGCCCCTGGGAACCGAAGACATAAAGTCGGAAATGCCTCCCACTAAAGTGACCTCACAAGGAGGGTGCAATTTTCCCTATTTCAACTCGCCACCACTTCGGCGCCACCCCGGCAAAGCACACGAGTCTCTATGGTTAGGACTGCCGCAAGGCGGAGGATCATCAATGACGTACCTTGGACGTAACCCCCACCGGACGTACCTTTCGCTAATCCGTACTGGCGCTGCCCTAAACCGGCACCGCTCTATGTCGTTGCTTGTAAACTGAGGCGGATGAAACGGTCGCTTCGGAGTAACCCGACCCTCAACGGGTACTTTGGTTTTCATCATCAGCATTGCATCTAATGCTATGCCTACGATCCGTACAACGACTGTAGGTGTTCCTACTAAAAATTCAAATACACATAGTGGAATATTTTGATTAAAATTAAAGAATTTTTTTTAATTGCAAAGGGACATAAGAAGTATTTTGTTTTTTAAATAAAACGAATCTGTAATGTAATGTTATTAAACATATTTTATATTTTAAGTAATGACAATGTTATCAAATTTTTTATTAAACTTCATAATTTTGACATATTATATCAATAATTTACGTTACATATTTTAATACTCATGTTGATATTAACGTATGCAACTTTACTAACCTTTAAAAAGATAAGACTATATTGTTTATAATCACTTTTCAAACATAACGTGCAGTAATTCCGATGCATTTGACATCTTGAGCTTCTACGGAAACTCTTTCGTTCCATAACCCTTTAATTGGGGACACGAAACACTAAAAACAGTTTTTGTTGTTATGAATTTCGAAATCTTATGTTTTGTTTATCTTAAGCTAACAAAAATATATTAACGCCTTGAGGAAGATGTATACATTATTTAAATTAAATCTTATGATCTTTCTAGTATAGTGTTAATACATAACTTAAACAAACGAAAAAATGTTAACTGTTATTTTAGCGTCTTAAAAGGTTTATTTTATAAAACAGTTGTACGTAACATCGGAAAATGCATTGCGTTGGCTGGATATATATATATATATATATATATATATATATATATATATATATATATATATATATATATATATATATATATATATATTAGGGCTGCCGAAAGTAACGATTAATTTCTCTATTAATCGTTTAAATTTTTTAACGATTAAATTATTTTTTAAACGATTAATCGACCCATCACTTACAAACTATTGGAAGTCAAAAAGCAACACACAAAAAATAATAATAATTTTTTTAAAACCCGCAAAAAACAAGTTTTTGAATATAAATCCTTTATGTACGAGACGTAAGACCCCCCAAACGCAGCGCAGTGGACGGTCGTACCGATGGTCACGGGTTCGAATCCGTGTGAAGGCAAGGGTTTGTTCCCGGGGCCTAGGGCGTCCCTGAGTCACCCCGCTCCGAATGGGTACCTAACTACATGTAGTTAGGCGGCTGTGTAATGCGTGGAACCCACAAAGCCGTGGCCTGTGAATGATGCATCACTTGCCAACAGATCATCTGTCATGGTCTGTGGACGCAACTATCTTCTGCATACAAGGAGCGTCTGTATAGATAAGATAAGATAAAAATACCCAAAAAAAAACATGTAAAACATGTTAAATATAATGCGCACCGATCAGGAATATGTTTATAAAAAGTATTGTCAATAAAATACGCACCTTATTGCGCGACAGGAAAGGCTGTTCAAGATAATACGCACCGCGACACTATCTCACAAATTTAACATGATACATAGAGATAAATAAAATAAACAAAAAATTCAATAATTTAAATACAGTACATGCGATCAATCTGACATTTTGATACATCGTTTTTATCATCGGCACAAGTCTGCCTGCAAAATTTCAGCTCGCTAGCTTACGAGTAAATGGGATAAAAATCGATCCAAAATTTTTTCGACAAACAATCAACCAGACATCACGAGTTAATATAAAGGATTAAAAAAAAATTAAAAAACGTAAAAAAAACAAAGTTTTTCACTATAAATCCTTTATGTACGATACGTAACTAAAAGAATGTTCATTATAATACGCAGCGCAAAGACCATCCAAAAATACAAAATTGCAGTTGTGTCGTAAAACATGTTTAACATAATGCGCACCGATCAGGAATATGTTTATAAAAAGTGTTGTCAATAAAATACGCACCTTATTGCGCAACAGAAAGGTTGTTCAATATAATACGCACCGCGACACTCTATCTCAAAAAATAACATGATACATAAGAATAAATAAAATTATCTAAAAATTCAATAATTTAATTACGGTACATGCGATCGATCTGAAATTTTTATACATAGTTTTTATCATCGCCACAAAACTGCCTGTTAAATTTCAGCTCGCTAGCTTACGAGGAAGTGGGTTAAAAATTGATCCAAAGTTTTGGCGACCGACAAGCAATCAAGGTTTCAACCAGACACCACGAGTTAATATAAAGGATTTTAAATAAGAAAAACCCGTAAAAAACCAAGTTTTTGACTATAAATCCTTTATGTACGAGAAGTAATTAAAAGATTGTTCATTATAATACGCAGCGCCAGACCATCCAGAAATACAAAATTGCAGTTGTGTCGTAAAACATGTTTAATATAATGCGCACCGATCAGGAATATGTTTATAAAAAGAGCTGTCAATAAAATACGCACCTAATTGCGCGACAGAAAGGTTGTTCAATATAATACGCACCGCGGCGCTCTATCTCAAAAAATAGCATGATACATAGGAATAAATAAAATAATCTAAAAAATCAATAATTTAATTACGGTACATGCGATCGATCTGAAATTTTGATACATTGTTTTTATCATCGGTACGAAACTGCCTGCAAAATTTCAGCTCGCTATCTTGCGAGCAAGTGGGTTAAAAATCGATCAAAAGTTTTGGCGACAAGGTCGGTCGGTCGGCCGCAGACACCACGAGTTAATATAAAGGATTTAATAAGAAAAACCCGTAAAAAACCAAGTTTTTGACTATAAATCCTTTATGTACGAGAAGTAATTAAAAGAATGTTCATTATAATACGCATCGCCAGACCACGAGTTAATATAAAGGATTTAAAAAATAGCGACCGATAAATAATAAATTTTCTGACGGTTAAAAGAACATTTTGGTTTTTAACTAGGGCTGCGGAAATTAACGACTAATTTCTCGATTAATCGTTAAAAGTTTTATCAATTAAATATCGAATAAAAATAATTTTTATCAATAAAAATTCGATTTAAATTTAAGAAAATATTTAAAATATTTTTTTTTAAAATTTATTAAAAAGTAATCAATTATTAATAATTATAATAAATTATATTTATTTTTTAGCGTACAAACTTTTCCCGGGTATTATTATAAATTATTAATTTATGTAGACGTGCAGATGTAAACAAATACAGAAAACTAACGACAGCTTCAGCATAGTTAAATTTAATTATATAAACAGAAAGTTGAGCAAACATTTTGTTTATAAGCTAACTGGGGATGGCAAAAAAGAAGATGATGGTGAAAATTTTTACCGTGTTCACTGGCGTAAACAATTCGCTTTTAAGGGATCAAATGCATCGCTGAGGTACCGGCTTAAGCACAAACATAATTAGACAGGGGAAATTAATGATTTTTCAAAAGTTAACGATTAAATTTAAATTAATCGTAAACCGCCCTAATATATATATATGTATTACACACACACACACATATATATAATATATATATATATATATATATATATATATATATATATATATATATATATATATATATATATATATATATATATATATATGTAGTGTCTGTCAGTGTCAGTCCTGACGCTACAAATTTTAGAAAGCAAGGAAAACCAAATTACTGCACCAATGCATCAAAAGGTGTGCAAATTAAATATGCGATGTAAAAATATAGTATATGACGTCATTGTTTTCGCTAATATTTTAATTTTGGAAAAGGGATCAATGTAAAAAGAGGATTTGATGATGGTTAATTATAAAATAAAAAAAACAAAGGGGGCGCCGTAGTCGCCCTGCAAGCCCCTATTATAAAATAATTTGTGTACATTTCAGAAAGTTTAATATTTCGTATTTATCAAACAAGGACAAGTTAGTTGGGCTTTTGAAAAAGGTCGGCGCCGTATTGCATTTTTTATGAAATAAATAGATTTCAACTGAAAACTTCCGTCATTTTTGACGGGTGTACGCTAGTTATGTATATATAATAATTAAACTATATAGTTTGCAATTGTCAAGTAAGTAGTGTCTGTCAGTCAGTCCTGACGCTACTAATTTTAGAAAGCAGGGGAAACCAATTTACTGCACCAATGCATCAAAATGTGTGCAAATTAAAGATGTGCTGTAAAAAAATATTATATGACGTCATTGTTTTCGCTCAAATTTTAATTTTGGAAAAGGGATCAATGTAAAAAGAGGATTTGATGATGGTAAATTATAAAATCAAAAAACAAAGGGGGGCGCCCTGCAACCCCTATTATAAAATACTTTGTGTACATTTCAGGGAGTTTAATATTTCGTATTTATCAAACAAGGACAAGTTAGTTCGGATTTTGAAAAAGGTCGGCGCCGTAGGCGCCCTAAAAAAAGTGCATTTTTTATAAAATAAATAGATTTCAGCTGAAAACTTCAGTAATTTTTGACGGGTGATACGCTAATATATATATATATATTTATTTATTTATTTATTTACCCACATTCTGACGCTAAACTTAACCATAGACGTTACACTGAACCTAACACAAATCCAAACTCTGAACATAAACCTAACCTTGAACCTAACACTAAACTTACTCTAAACTAACGCTGAGCCCAACACTAAACATAATCTTTAACCTACCTGTCAAACTACAACCTCAAAGTTAAATTTAAATCTAATCCTAAACCAAACCCTTAACCTAACCCTGAACATGTTAAAATAATCCCAAACCTAAACCTAACCCAACCTGAACTTAACCCTGAAACTAACCCTAAACCAAGCCCTAGAGTTTACCCAAAATATATTCGTCAACCTAACCCTAAACCTATATACTTAATTTGAATATTAAATGTGTGTTTAACTGCTAATTGCAGGGAGTCTGTGAATCTTAGTCAGAGGTTCCAAACTTATTGCAAAGAGGGCCATATTCCATTAAATAAAAATTTGTTGGGGGGCCGGATTAAGATACTTTTTTTAAAAATCATACGTTTACCAGATTTCATTACGAAATTTTAATGTGATGACTTAGACTGAAATCTTGACTGCTGTAAGCAGGGCCGGCCTTAGGGCAAGGCGAACGAGGCAACCCCCTTGGGCCCCGCGCTTTTCGGGGCCCCACACTTTGAAGAAACATTTTTTACTACTTTTTTCAATTTTACTACTATTTCGCAATTCGTCTTTTATTTTAAAATATTTTTTTAATACAACGATATCACGAAAATTTAACAGGATAAAACGATTAGAAAAATAAAGTGTTAATATAATAAAATATTATCAATTATTATCATCCTAAATCCTATTGCAAAAAGTATTTTTTTCCTAAGCATTTGATGGATTCAGGCGAACATTATAATTTAAAAAAACGCCATTTTAGGCTTTAATTTGCTCTTTAAAGACAATTTCGATTTAAGGACACCATCACGTCAACCGAAAAGTCTTACATATTTAGCACCTAAGAACAAAATGTTTTGTTTCCGTTGCAAACTTTTTGTCAATAGTTTGTCTGCTTTGAGATATGACGAGATTTATGCTTGGAAAAATGCCAGTGTGCGACTGTATGATCATGAAAAATCAAAGTCAAAGGGACTTTATTATCTACTTTGAAATGTGTTTTGAGCAGCCATGGAAAACGGGCTTACAGCTCGATGCACAATTGACAAGCAAAGTAAAAAATTAATAAACATTGAAAATTCTCGTTGGCATAATGTATTTCAACGTCTCATGGCCATTGTTCAATTTCTTGATGAGCACAACATGACTTTTCGACGTTAAGTGGATAAACTACATCAGGCACACAATGGAAACTTTTAGGGTCTCGTTGAATCGCTGGCAAAATTTGATCTGGTTTTGTAGGAGCATATTCGAAGGATACAAACTAATAAAATTCATGATCACTGCTTGTGAAGGCGAATTCAAAACGTGCTCATTTCGTTGATGGGAAATAAGGTAAGGAAAAATATTGTAGGAAGAGTCAAATCAGTAAATACTTTTCAATAATACTGGATTGCATACCAGACCAAAGTGATCAAGAACAGATGTCACTGACAATTCGCTATGTAAGCCCAGGAGGAGGAATATTTTGAAGTAATTAATGAACACTTTATACGTTTTCTAAAAGTAAAAGAAAGTATTATACAACACCTGCTTGATATCTTACTATTTGCTTACAATTTGATTAGATGTTTCTGAAATACGCGGTCAAGGATACGACAACGGTGCGAACATGAAGGGGAATAAGTCAGGCGTTCGAGCTCGTCTTTTACTATAAAAATCCTTGGGCATTTTTTACCCCTTGTACCTGTCAGAGTTATAAATTGCTGCTATGTGATATTGCAAAAACTTGTCCTGATGCAATGACGTTTTTTTTTGTGTATAATTCAACAAAATTATTTTATTGTTTTATTTTCTGCTTCATCAAAGCGATAGTCTATCCTTTCCAAGTATGTTCGAAATATTTGTGAAACAAGATGGGAAAACCGTGTGGGACAGTTTAAAGGCAGTGCGATATCAAGTAGCCGAAATCTATGATGCACTTTTCGAAGTTGAAGACCAAAGTTGTGATCCAAAAGCTCGAAGTAAAGAAGAGTCATTGTGAAAAAAAAACAAAAAAACTTAGTAACTTCTATTTGATTGTTTTCATTGCTTTTTTATACGTCATTTTGTTCCAATTTAATTACAGCAGCAAAGAATTACAAAATATTTCAGTCGATCTAGCAACTGCAGTTGACAGCATAGAACATACTTGCAAATGGTTTAAGTCTTACATAAATGACGGTTTTTGAAACAGCAATTGCAAAAGAAATAGCCATGGACTTACAAATTGAAACCATTTATTTTTTCAAAGAGTAGAGAATGTGAAAAAGAAAAAAACATACAAAAGAAGGAGAAGATGGAGGATTTGTAGATGCACAACAAAAATTTCGCACAGTTTTTAAACTGTTATGTCGATGGACAGTCGCTTTGAACAACTGCGAAGGCATCATGCCTCGTTTCGATTTTTAAAAAAATTTCATCAATTAGAAAAAATAATAATCTACCAAGTTGCAGTATGAATCTGGAGAAAAAAGCTAAGACCCTGCGAAAATTAGGATCTTGATGGATTCCTGGTTTCTGAAGAGTTGCAATCATTGAGTTCCATAACTCCTGCAGTGACCTACAGCTATCTTGTTTAGATTGTGCAGTTTCTTTCAGTGACTTTCCTAACACACACATTGCACTTCGAATACTTTTGTATTCCTGTCACTATGGCTTCGGGAGAAAGACTCTTTTCGAAACTAAAACTTTTTAAAAACCTATGTATGAACAAAAATGATTCAAGATTGGATCAGTAACTTGGCAATAATTTTTTAACACTTTAGTTATTAATATCTTCATGAGTTTTAGGATCTTCAATTAAATGAATAAAACTGTACTAACTGTTGTGTCAGTGATATTATAGAAGAGAAATTTTAATAATTTAATTTTTTATTTCCCATTATTTTAATACTAGATACAAGCCGCGACATAGTTTACTTGCTCATAGATAGTGTAAAGAACCTTGGGAGGGGTGGGGAAGAAGGACACAAACAGCAGCATGAAGAAATGAAAACAACGCGAGTGAACGTCCGGGGCTGGGGGTGGATCTCAGACGCATTGTTGGTCTCGAGATATGCGCACTGAGGTTGTTGTTACCTTCCCCCTCCAGCCCCCACCCTTTACTAACATCGCTTGCCAACCATAAACTGAGAACTGACTTACCGAGGGTCATTCTCCATGCTTATTAGCATACGACTTGCTCTTGTGCTGGTCAATTATATATATAGAAGAAGATTTGTAGAGATGCAATTTTTGCTTGGGTCTCGATCCTCGTCTGCTGCCTTGTGGCCATCCATAAATAACTTCATGCAGCTACGGGAGGAAGGGGGTCACACATTTGTGACTATGTGTGACGAGGGAGAGAGGGGTGTTTTGGAACAGTGACATCACGTCTAAACGTGCAACTTTAAAAGCAAAAAAGCAACAAACAAAAAAAAGTAAACAATAGTTGCACTTAAATATTTGCTCTCATACAATTTATTTAATGACGTTTCATATGGCTTCACGCGTGTTACGATAATAGAATTCTTGCCTACACTAAATAAATACTTAAATGACAATAAAGTGATTTGAAACATCCTCATTATCAAAAAGAAAATAGGGTTTTTATGGGGGGGGGGCAAAACTTTATGACGTCTAACTCTTTGTGACGACGTGTGGGGAAGGGGGTGAAAAATCGGCCAAAATTCCATGACGTCATTTATTGACGGCCCCTTGGGCCCGCGGCCCTGCTCATATTTTCTGCATTGGGCCCCGCATTCTCTAGGGACCGGCCCTGGCTGTAAGTCATGCTCAATGACACGGGATTTGATACCTTTGAGATCACGCAGTTTGGGAGTCACTTGGTCTCGTCCTCATCGGCTTTTGCCATAGAGCGTCATAGAAATACGTACACATAGCAGCACATAACGTCACAGGCTTTTTGTAATAAACTTTCAAGTTGGTAAATAAAAGAACGATATCCATTTTTAACCATCATTTGACGTCATCATATTGTGTACCATAAACAGCAAATAATTTCTGCTTTTCTCATAAAATAATGTTGTCGTTACAGAAAAAAAATACACGAGTTAAGTAAGGATTTAAGATCAGGCAACAAGCAAGTTAAAATTTAAACGCGAGGCAGTATTCGGTCCACGGCTCGGACTTTGAACATCCCTGATCTAAGTCATGCTTACCTCATGCTACAACATTAAATAACTATATCCACTCAGTTTACTGACATTAGAAACAATCGAAAACTCTGGCATTCGTTTGTTTAATGTTGTAGACGCTGGCCAAGTTTCGGAATGGTTTGAGTAATTGCCTAATACGTACAGTAACCTATCCTCATTAATAAACAGACCAATCTCCATTTGCTACATCAAATCCGGCTTACGACGGCGTGGCGAGGGTGAAATTACTGGCGTGGCTAAATGAATAGTGATACAGTCTGCTGTTGTGGACTTGATTAGCACGAGTTAATGCACCAATAAGGCGTTGTTGCTGTAGTCACGTGTTGTGGTCGGATGGGTGTTCTAGTGACGTTGTGTTTGGGGATTTTCGGATAGCTTTGATTATCATGGATACGTTTGGATGTTACTACGTTAGGGATACCATTAGGCTGGCATGGATAGCGTTGGCTTTCGTAGATGTTGTTGGATATCATAGATGGTGTTGTATGTCATGGGTGCAGTGGCGTATCTTGTTTTATCCGAAGAGGGATAATATTCTCCCCCACCAACCCACCTCTCAGTTTCAACAACAATTTTTAAAAAACGTTTCATCGCTGTCATGAAAGCTTTCAATAGTTGTTAAATAGTTTTTAAAAAAGAGAATTCAATGACGTCATCTTATTTTGAAACTGAGAAATAAATACAAAAATGACATCAGTGCGTCGCGAGGCTCAAGTCCGAGGGCCATCCTATGTTACCCTTCCACATCTTGACTCCGGCCGAGGAAGGATGACCACTCGGCCCACATTGACGACTGGACACCTCTAAGCCGTGAAACGTTTAGCAGCTTTACCCAGGGCGTTTAGACAACTCGTCAGGACTTAGCGGCTAGTGTCTTAGTGTGACAATCAAGCACACTCCCACGCACACTCACTCACACACACCTACACTGGGTCAATGACATACTAAAACATGCACACTCCCACGCACACTCACTCACACACACCTACACTGGGACAATGACATACTAAAACATGCACACTCCCACGCACACTCACTCACACACACCTACACTGGGACAATGACATACTAAAACATGCACACTCCCACGCACACTCACTCACACACACCTACACTGGGACAATGACATACTAAAACATGCACACTCCCACGCACACTCACTCACACACACCTACACTGGGACAATGACATACTAAAACATGCACACTCCCACGCACACTCACTCACACACACCTACACTGGGACAATGACATACTAAAACATGCACACTCCCACGCACACTCACTCACACACACCTACACTGGGACAATGACATACTAAAACATGCACACTCCCACGCACACTCACTCACTCACACACATCTACACTGGGACAATGACATACTAAAACATGCACACTCCCACGCACACTCACTCACACACACCTACACTGGGACAATGACATACTAAAACATGCACACTCCCACGCACACTCACTCACACACACCTACACTGGGTCAATGACATACTAAAACATGCACACTCCCACGCACACTAACACACACCTTTACAGGCGCAATGACATACTAAAACATGCACACTCCCACGCACACTAACACACACCTCCACAGGCGCAATGACATACTAAGACATGCACACTCCCATGCACACTCACACACACCTCCACATGCACAATGACATACTAAAACATGCACACTCCCACTCACCTCCACAGGCACAATGACATACTCACAGATGCACAGTCAACTTCTCACACATGCAAACTAAACGCACATGCGTTATGTTAGTGAACTATGCAAGCGTGGTCCCCATGATGGAATCTGAAGCACGCAATTGTCAATGATCTATTTATAGCCCTTTGGAAATGGCCGCCTCCATGAGGACTGGAGATCCATTTAAATACTATTTCTCCCATCATCTAAGAAATTGGGAGGGGTGGGTGGGAGAGGAAGGAGTGGGTGGGAGTGGGGGCGTTTGATCCATTCTCTGGGGAGTGCGGTGAAATTCAAGCCAAATTTGATATAAAACATCGCAGTTCTGATCGTCAAGAAATACTTGCTCTAAAATATTTCCTTTTCAGAAGGTATTGGAAGATAATACGTCACATCCGATGAACGTTCTGTAACAATCCGGGTTCTTCCATTACATAATAAGAGTGATCCCTTTAAATGCGTTCACAGCGATCCCAGAGGGATTATTTTAAACCGTGAGTCTATTCCTAAGACATAGGGCACGCGCACTCGTACCGATGGACACGGGTTCGAATCTCCGTGAAGGCAGGGATTTATTCCTGGGGCCAAGGGTGTCCCTTAGTCCACCCAGCTCCGAATGGGTACCTGAAATTATTTAGGAAACAAAGTCGGCTGGGAATAGCCGTGTCCTGTGAACGCTGCGTCACATGGTCTGTGGACGCATTAATCTTCTGTATAGAAGGAGCGTTTGTATAGATACGACAAGACATAACATAGATCTATGCCGCCTTCTCATGACATGACGTCATAGGTGACCAGTGACTAGTCTCTGTTAACTTGATCTGAGAACAACAAGCGACACCCTGGACTGTCAAATTTGTTCAAGGCGTCCACTCCGTTTTTTTCCTGATGAGGTGCCACATGACTCACCAAATGAAAGAATTACAAAGTTGGTTAAATTTTCTTTTTTTTTCTCAAACTGGGCTTATCGACCACCCCGACCCAGAGCACTGTGTTTTATACCACGTTAAGATCAAAAGCCATAACGTCACACTCAAATTAAAAAAAAATAAAAAAAATAAATAAAATAAAATAAAAAATAAATAAATAAATAAAACAGCTCCTTTTACTATTTGATATTTGTTTAAGAACCGATGGGTCCTAAGCTGAGATGCAAATATAGACTAGCGGACGGCGAGGGGTGTTAAGAGCCAGGCCGTATGCAAATGAATAAATTAGTGTGTTTCATTAGAAGCAGACTGCAGTAATGGAAAAGCTTTATTTCCTGGCATTGCGCCAGATAAAAGTATGTGTATGTGTTTTAATTGGTTATAGCTAAACTATTTGGTGTCTTTATTGTTATCATAGGCTACAAATAATACTTTAAGGTTACTTGAAAATAACCATGTGTCAAGTGTCATATGACAATAGAGTTGTTGTAGAACAACAGTAAATAATGGTGTTTGTGACAGCCTTCAGTACCTTAAGGTGTGTGGCAGACTGTCGGTATCTAAAGTTTTGTGACAGACTGTCGGTATCTTAAGTTTTGTGACAGACTGTATGCTAAGGTTTGTGACAGACTGTCGGTATCTTAAGGTTTGTGACAGACTGTAGGTATGTTAAGGTTTGTGACAGACAGTCGGTATTTTAAGGTTTGCGACAGACTGTCGGTATATTAAGTTTTGTGACAGACTGTTGGCGATGTCGGTCTTCTTGTATGGTTGTGAGGCTTGGACGCTCACTGCAGACCTCCAAAGAAGAATCAATGCGCTAGAGATGAGGTGTTTCAGAAAGATATTGAACATCTCCTACACAGCGCACATCACAAACGATGCGGTCCGCAACACAATAAGTACTGTCATTGGCCCCTACGAGGACCTTCTCACCTCCATTAAGATGAGGAAATTACGATGGTACGGACACGTGACAAGAACTGGAGGTCTCGCAAAAACTATATTGCAAGGCACAGTCCACGGAGGAAGGAAAAGAGGCAGACAAAAGAAGAGATGGGAGGACGATATCAAAGAGTGGACCGGCCTGTCATTCAGCGACTCTCAAAGGGCAGCATAGGACCGGGACAAATGGCGTGAGATAGTGAGCAGTTCACGATGGTGCCCCAACGACCCAACGACGGGTTAAGGGATAGTTCAAGTTCAAGTTGAAAGTTGGCATTTTAAGGTTTGTGACAGACTGTCGGTATGTTTATGTTTGTGACAGACTGTCGGTATGTTAAGGTCTGTGACAGAATATGGTTGGGGAAAAAATTTGGTATCTCATGACGTAAGACATGTTTGTTATGGTGTATTGTTAAAGTTTTATGTTTATTTACAAATTTAGCTCATCCTTGTAAAATCACTACTACACAAATTTTTAATTTTTTTAAAAACCCGTAAAGAAAACAAGTTTTTGACTATAAATCCTTTAAATATACGAGACATCACTAAAAGAATGTTCATTATTATACGCAGCACAGGACAATCTAAAAATCCAAAATTTTAGTAATGTCGCGTAAATCTTGTTTAATATAATGCGCACCGATCGGGAATATATTTTTAAAAAGTATTGTCAATATAATACGCACCCTATTGTGCGACAGGAAAGGTTGTTCAATATAATACGCACCACGACATTCTTGCACAAAAATTAACATGTTACATAAATATAAATACAAATAATCTAAAAATTCATTAATTTAATTACAATACATGCGATCGATCTGAAATTTTGAAACATCATTGTTATCATTGGCACGTGTCTGCCTGCAAAATTTCAGCTCGCTAGTATACTAGGAAGTTGGTTAAAAATCGATCAAAAGTTTTTTTCGGCAAGCAAGGCCGCAAGCAAACAGACGCCACGAGTTAATATAAAGGATTTTCTTTTTAAAAATCAACTTTTGTAATCTTTCTCCATTGTTTTCAACAATGTTTTCTACAATGGAAACGTGTAACTCCGTCAACAAAGATTTTGCGTTATCTTCTCGTGGATTCACTTGGCGCCAGGGACTAGTTCCGCCACACGCATGCCGACTTTTCAATTTCCCTGGCAAATTTGTCAGGTATTACTTAAATCAGTGCACTGTCCCAAAACGAGGCTGTGTACCCGAAGCCAAAACGAGACTGCGTTCAGGAAGCCAGACGAATGTATTTTCTCATTTCGTTGGCGCCATCTTGTCATCGTGAGTTAACGTCATGAGTCAAAGAGGGCTTTAAAGAAAGGGGGCGGGGGATGTGAGGATCCTGCTGGAACAGCGCATGTCCGTCAGACGTACATAATGTAGCAGACGCATTGGTATCATACACAACAATACTTGAGTGACGTTGAGCTTTGTACATTTAGCATATGCACACACACATATATATAACACTTAGTGGCGGGCGGCACTCATTAAGGGGGCGGCATTTGTGGGCATTTGAAAAAAAACAACCATTTCCGACAACCGCGCTTTTTCTTTTGAAGGGGGAAAACCAAGGTGAAACGAAAATATTTGTAATTTCGAGTCTTAATTAACAGATTCGCACAACATTTTTTTAAATTACAAAATGGATATTATAACTAACGCAAAACCGTTCAAAAAATTTTAATCGCTCAAAAAAGGTATCCATTTGTTTGGAAAACTAAGCGGTTTAAGTCACAGATGACTCTTTTATAAGAAAAGTACGCAAAAAACACATCACCGCTGGGCCGAATAATATGTGCTATTAATATCGCCACGACAGTTTGTACGTGCAATTTTGACATTCGCAGAATGATGCGCGAACACGTACCTAAAGGCATGGTGGTTCAATATTGTATTTAACTTGCAAGTAGTAATTTATATTACTGTTTTAGTTTTCAGAAAATTATTGTAAGGTAAGTTATTAAAAATTTAATTTATTTTGTTTTTATTGCAATTAAGTAGCACACAAAATTTGTGTTTTTCATTAAAATACGGTTATTCATTAAACAAATTTAAACATGTTACGCCTATCCCATTAAAATTAAAGTAATGTGGTAAATAATTTGAATTCGTCTATATATGGAAAATTATTAAGATCTATGACAAGAATATGTAAATTTTCAAATTTCTCTGATAATAAACACCACAATAGGCATAATAATTTCGAAAAAGACATACTTTAAAATTTCAATCGTCTTGGAAAAATTGACATCTGAAGAAGTAACTAGGAAAAAAAGATCAGATGCTGGAATTTTACTCAATTCAATGCAATCTTTTTCGTTTCTATGTTATCTCAATTTATGGGAATCCGTCATTTTTTTAAAATTAATGCAAATTCATTGCATGGAATAAAGAGATGGGCTAATACAAAATGCTGTTATATCAGCCAAACAATTTGTGAAGAGATGGAAATATCAACTGAACGCCGAGTTCGAAGGAGAAAAAAATATGAGTAGGGAAAATTCAGAAGACGTAGTTCTATTTTTAGAACAAGAAGTACAACGAGAAATCTTGTTATACATGGATGGAATTATAAAATAAAATAAAAGAACGCTTTGATGAGTTGCATGACCTTGCAAGAAAATATTCGTAATACCATGTAACCTACTAAATGAAGCATTTGAACATCAAAAAATTACTCTATTGATATTGATAAAGAACAGTTCAATATGGAAAGAAAAAGGATCCAGGTTTTTATGGCTGTACTGTACCTACACTACAAGAAAAGGCATTATGTTAGAAAACCGGGGGAAAAGGCCCCCTTGATCTATTAAAATTTATTCAACAGTATAGATCGGAGAATTCTGTACCCAACATTGTAATTTTGCTATGAATTTTGCAACTATTGCTAACAGTGTCGCTAGTTATGAAAGGAGCTTCTCAAAACTGAAGTTGATAAAAAAATTATCTTCGTTCTACAATGAGCGATTAAAGTAAACAAAATCATACAATACTGTCCATAGTCCATAGAACAACAAGATATCACAGATAATTTTAATTTTGATAGCATAATACACGATTTTTCTATTATGAAAGTTAGAAAAGTAAATGTATAAATATGATTACATACTAATGTATACACTTTCTTTGTAAAAAAAATCATTTATTTATAAATACAAAATAAAAGAATAGTGATTGGTAATGTTTTTTTTTGTGTGTATTTTTGGAATATGTTTTGTTTCCTTAGGAGGGGGGCGAGGGGGGGGATGACCTGCTACCTCAGTAACTTTCTTGTGGTCTTTAAAAAAAAAGTATCTGTATTTTGTAAATTTGTATTTATAGGTATATAATCTTATGATGCCTCTTTTATTACTGCTTACATAAATATGACATGCAATGGTAAACATGTTCCCCACCTTTACTTCGTTTCAATTACAATTGTTTACTCGTGTTTCTTAATTTATAAAAACCATAACATAATCGACTAACTGGCCGTCCACAAATGACGTCACGCAATTTTTGCTGATTTTTCACACCTTCCCCCCTCGTCACACGTCGTCACAAAATCTTAAACCCCTTCTTCAATAAGACGTCACAAAGCTTTGACCCCCTCCCCCCATAAAAGCCGTATTTTCTGTTTGAAAATGAGCATGTTTCAAATAAAAAAATGTGTCATTTAATTAATAATAATAATAATAATAATAAATTGATTATTTATATAGCGCTGTATCCCAGTAAGGAACTGGGCTCACAGCGCTTCATTTCGTCTGCCAATGACGTCATAATGATTGGTTTCGTTGTATGATATGAAGCGTCTGCACTTTCCTTGTTCCAAATTTGTGTAAAAAATTCGAGAACAAAAAGTGTCAAAGAATGTTTCGGTAGATTAGCGATCTAACTATTACTTAAAACTATTACTATTACTCATAATTATGATTTTAGTGTAACGCTGCATTCTAATATCGTTACACGCGTTTTACATAAACGTCATTAAATAAAGTGTCAGTAATCAAATATTTACTTTGAAATTTTATTTAAATTTGCGCGTTTTGACGTGACGTCACATTTCTTAAACACCCCCTCGTCACAAATGTGTAACCCCCCCCCCAGGTGCTTGACGTCATTTATGGACGGACCCTAAAAAGGGCGGCAAATTGGAGACCGCCCCGGGCGGCAAAAGTTCTAGCTACGCCACTGATAACACTCCCATATATTGTAATCATTCAGATTTCGGTCAATACCAATCTTTTTATTTAAAACTTATTTAGTGTGGAACAAACATTTTATCGATCAATTTTGCATTATTCTATGTAGTATATTGCCAATTGATTTGACACGACGAGTGCTAAGGCCATATCTCTAACACCAGAAAATGTGATCTCTGTTACACAACGAAGTTTCATTAATGTCAGACCAGAGAATGACACATCTGTGTCATTTACAGATCAAGTTCCTTCCATGCAGGCCAAAGGGACAGATATATTT
This sequence comes from Ampullaceana balthica, assembly GCA_944989445.1. Taxonomy (NCBI): domain Eukaryota; kingdom Metazoa; phylum Mollusca; class Gastropoda; family Lymnaeidae; genus Ampullaceana; species Ampullaceana balthica. The sequence goes on along the minus strand of CALYLW010001024.1, from coordinate 86,325 downwards.
ACACTCAGAAAAAGATATCATCATCATCTGTCCTTTGAGTTCCTTGTGGAACACAGGGCCTCTGTCAAAGCTCGCCACTCTACACGGTCCATTGCCAGTCGCTTCAATTCTTCCCAGCTCTTCCCAGTTCTTCCAGCCTTGTCCAACATGCTCCGTCTCCATGTACGCTTGGGTCTTCCTCGTTGTCGTTTGCCCTGAGGGTTTCAATCTAAGGCCTGCCTAGCTCTGCTGTTATCTTTCCTAAGGGTGTGTCCAATCCATATCCACAGAAAAAAAGATTACGGGAGTGTCAAAGAATGTTTCGGTAGATTAGCGATCAAACTATTACTCAAGGCCACCAATAATCTCAATAACATACAAGTGTAATTCACCAACGGTTTTGGACATACATGTCTCATTTCTCCACAGGTTGTTTCTTCATTTCGTCTGCCAATGACGTCATAATGTTTGGTTTCGTTGTATGATATGAAGCGTCTGCACTTTCCTTGTTCCAAATTTGTGTACAAAAGTCGAGAACAAAAAAGTGCAAATAACAGACCAAGAAAATGTCATTCTTGTATCAATATTCTTATCAAACTTGTATAAATGTGTTGTGTAAAATATAAGTATAAGGGCCCTAACTAAAACATGGAGCAGCCTTGATAACAAATGCCCCTATGGTTAGGGCATGAGGCAACGGCATGAGGCTAGTGCACTAGGTAAGGCTCTTTGAGGCATAGGAGAAATGTAAAACAAAAAGAAGGCAGAGCACTGGGCCAAACGGATTCCACGTGGTGAACAAACCAATTACGTCATCGCGGTTGGTAACATTATTTGCGTTTCAATCACACCCGTGTATTCGAGTCGTCAAACTCTCTAAACCGAGTTGAACAACTACATTATCGTGGAGGTCATCGATCGTGGCAAGATTAGTCTCAAAGTGGATTGTGTGGTGGGGGGATGAATAAGGAGGGGAAAAAAAGGGGGGGGGGCTGATTTTGTAATATTGAAAGAAAAACAAACTCATTGAGCGTGGGGTCCTCACAATATCGAGACTCCACAACACTGACGATATAAATATCCGAAACAAATAATTCAGGGGGCATCACAATTGATCCTCCTGTGTGGCTAACAGTGATTCTCATCATGCGGTATCGATCCCACGCACCAGTGGTTAAGATATCCGTATCGATTCCCAGGAAATAATAGTTACAACAAAATCCGTGACGTAGACTCATGACTTTTGTATTAACACTTGGTGACCCTCAGGAACAGCTCTTCGAAAAAAGTCTTAGTTGTGTAACATGACGAGACAGCAGTCTCGGGGAGAGATTTAGATCTGTCTTGTCTGCTTGTGAGGTCAGTGAGTGGGGTTCCATGACAAAACGATAAGTGACAAGATGACCGGATGACAAAACGACAAGTGACAAAACGACAAAGAGACAACGACAAAGTGACAAAACGACATGACGACAAAACGACAAGGTGACAGAACTACATGAGTACAAAACGAGAAAGTAAGAAAAACGACATGAGTACAAAAAGTACAAAGTGACAAAACGACATGAGTACAAAACGAAAATGTGACAAAAAGACAACATGTTCACCGTTATTAAAGCCGTATATATACAATAAAGTTTAATCAAATTTTTAAGATATTATACATAACAAACGGTCGGTTGGAGAGACATGGTTTTGGGTTACCAGGCTTGCGTATGATTACATTAACATCAACATACATAATTCACGTAATGGATGTAATGCTGTTAGGTTCAATAGTGCGCACCAAATACAACTCTTTTCGAACGTTCCGCATAAAATTGTTCAATATGATAATAAATGAATTAAATAAAAATAAATAAAATAAATGAAAGTTCTGTACTACGTAATTTTTTAATCTGATGTGTATTTATTTTGAAATTTTCCGTTATTTTTGACGGGTGATACTAGTATTAAATTAATGAGGGAAAACATTTAAATAACGTTACACAATTGGCACATCAATAATTATAATTTAGTTTATTAAATTGAAAATAATAAAACTCAAAATGATGTTAATAACCAAAATGACAGGAATAAATGTGTGTGTTATGTGTTAAGTCAGTATAACTCTTGTTTACTGGGAAAAAACTGCAAAATCTTAACAGGATCACGGTAGATCATGTGCTTCTCAAACTTTTTAGTATTGCGGACCGGCAGGACTTTTTTCCATAGCACCAGGGACCGGTGAACTATTTTCCCTCTACTGACGTGGTAGCGCAATGTGCTTTCTTGGCAACTTCTGCGGACCGGCATCGGATGACCCACGGACAGGCACCGGTCCACGGACCACCACTTTGAGAAGCATTGCGGTAGATGACTGCAGAAATTATGGAACTCAATGTCTGCAACTCTTCAGGTTCCTTACTTTCGCTTTTTTCTACAGATTCATTCAGCAATTCAGTAGATCATTTTTATTGTTGTAATTGATGAAATTTATTTTTAAAATCCAAACGAGTCAAGATGCCTTGGTATCCTATAGTTGTTACGCGCGACTGTCCGTCGACATTTTGCCATATCAACAACGTGGTTTAAAAATGTGTGCTACATTTTTCTTTTGCAGCTACAAATCCTTCATGTGTGACTTCTTCTTTTCTTCTTCCCACTCTCGTCTCTTGAAAATGGGTTCGAGTCCGTGGCAATTGCTTCTGTTATTGCTAGTTCTGTTTCAAAACCACCATTTGTGTATATTTTTTTAAATTTATGGAATAGCATTTTATATACAAAAAAAGCATCAAATTATTAATACTTTACGTACTTTATCTTAAATTCTCACTCTAAATCCAAATGTATGTAATAAATGTGTATATTAATCCAAAGATAACGTAACTAATTTTTTGTTGGTCTTTGTGCGTATGGTTCTCTAGATCTCATTATCGTGACGAGTATCTCCAAAATGCATATACAAATTCATTGTAACAAGGGAAATAAATAATTGCATGTGTGTGTATTTTTATTTTTAAGAGTTTAATCACTAAAAATAAAATTAATTTTATATTTTGGTCATCAAATGCAACTTTTAATTAATATTATTTAAATATAAACATAAATATTTCCATACTCATATGACAAAATATTTATAAATTTACTTATTAATATTATTATTGAAAACTTTGTCTTTTAAACTGTATTACATGGAAAAATGTTTGCGTGAAACCTATTGGCCGCGCTGGAAGTACCCCCTGATGGTTATCAAACCTTAAAGTGGATAACACTTAATTCGTTCCTTTCAAAACGAAACTTTAGTTGTCAATATCAGTCTTGCCATTGCTAGGTTTTTCAACCTAGATCTAGGTTTTTTATAAAACAGTTTGAATGAGCCAAAATATTTCAATTTTATTAGACTTCATGACAACTTAACAGCTCTACCATTTTCTTCTGCCTGCGTTGAGAGAATATTCTCCACGTATACATGATATAATCTAAAGATAACTTAATACAACCTTCAGATAGACATAGTTAAAATAACACTTTTTATTATTCCGTATACAACAACAAACACATACAAATTCTCGTTCTTTCCGTCCGGATTTGGATGTGGAATGGGTTGCCTGATCAAACGAGGAGAACAAAAACTCTATCAACATTTAAAATTCAAATAAAAATAAAAGACGAGACATAACATAAACAATGGTTAAGGGTAGGACTCAATAATCTTCTGTATAAGTGGAGCGTCTGTAATAGATAAATAAGAATGAGAATAATTCCAAGAATGCTGATAAGATTGTCAGTTATAAGGAAGATGACATAAGTGATGAATAAATGCAGATGGTAAGTATATTTTACAATACTTATGTAGACAACTGCACCTTAGGGTCGTCTATAAATGACGACATGCATCGGGGGTGTGGGTTGGTAGGGAGGGGGTCATACTTTAGTGATATGTGTGACAGGGGGGAGGGGGTGTTTAAGAACTGTGACGTCAGATAAAAAATGAGCAACTGTAAACGAAAGTTCCACTTAAATATTTGATTGCTTACAATTTAGTTAATGACGTTTTAAATGGCTTCGCGTGAGTTACGATATTAGACTGTACTCACACTAAATACACACTTAAATGACAATAAAATGATTTGAAACAAGCTAATAGGGATTTTTTTTGGGTAGGGGAGCTTTATGACGTCATATTTGTTTATTTTAGCGATTCTAGGTTTTTTCTTTCAGATCTAGATTTTTTTCGAGTTGTTGGCTAGGTTTTCCCAAATTGTCACTGGAAGCACTGGTCAATATAAGTTTGCATGTATATAAATATATATATATATATATATATATATATATATTATAAGATAATATAATATAGGGCTGCGGAAATTTTAAACATTTTCACGATTAATCGACCCACCACTTAATGAATTTTAGTTAAATAGTAAAATATTTTCGGCCGACAAATATATATCGCATACATGCAATACACTGTCATAGACTACTTGTCTGTTTCGTTGTTTGGTGAAAAGATGTCATATAAAGAAGACTTCCGGTGTTATTTCGATTTTTGACAAGTACATATACTAAATGTTACTTATGACGCCATAATTTTCAATTTTTGTCTTTAACTGAAATTAACCATTAATTAATCGTTAATTTTTCAAAGTTACCGATTAAAATAAATTAATCGTTAACAGACCTAATATATACATATATATATACATATATATACATATATATAATATAAATATATATATATAAGAAGGGCCAGGTAGAAAGGCAGGAGGGGCAGAGGGGCAGAGGAGCAGAGGGGCAGAGGAGCAGGAGGGCAGAGTTGCAGAGTACACGCCATCGTCCATGAGGACGGACGGTTGCCATACATACATACATGCATATATATAATAGTATATATATATTATATATATATTATATATATATATATTTATATATATATATATATATATTAGGGCTGCGGAAATTAACGATTAATTCTCGATTAATCGTATAAAAATTTTATCGATTAAAATTATTTTAATCGATAAAAATTCGATAAAAATTAAAGAAAATATTTTTAATAAAATTCTTAATAAATAATTAATTATTTATAATAATTTATATTTTTTTTACGTACAAACTTCTCCCGCGTAAATTATAATTTATTTTATTAATCTACGTGAACTGCAGACGTCAACTAAAAAATGGCTGACAGCCATAGCGCAATACAGCCACACCATCTTCGACTTTGCCATCCGCAGTTAACTTAAAAACAAAATTTTGCTCAACTTTCTCGTTATATGTTTAAATTTAACTGCGCTGATGCTCTCAGCATTTTTTAGTTGACGTCTGCCGGTCTACATAATATAATAAAATAAATATAATATACGCGGGAAGAAGTTTGTACGTTAAAAATATATACATTATTATTATATAATCAATTATTTATTAATAACAATTTTTTAAAATATTATAAATATTTTCTTTAATTTAATTGAATTTTTTATCGATTAAAATAATTTAATCGATAAAAAATTTAACATTAATCGAGAAATTAATCGTTAATATCCGCAGCCATAATATATATATTTATTACAAGGCCGTACCAAGACTTTTTTAAGGGGGTTTGCAAAATTGTCGCGAAGGCATTTCATGTTAAGGTTAGGCCAACCTCTCATAACGAGGACCTCTCATAACGATATTTTCGCATAATGAGAAACATTCATATGGAAAAATTGCTCCCTTAACGAACGAAGATTCGCATAACGAGTTACGCAGAAGGGAAACTCCCTTTTTCCTGAAAATTCATTAGAGAGCCAACCTTCCGCCCTGATGTATTATTCTGTATTAAGCACTCGTCTGTTAGCGTATTGTTTTCGTGTGTGATCAACGATTTTACAAATTTTGTATTAATACAGTATTTGTAATTGTTTTAGGTGGAAAGTTTAATAAACTGATAAATTAACTTCGAAAAAAAACACAAGAAGACAATCATAAGAGAGGGGAAAATAGCACTACATTCATAAAACGTAAAAAACATTGAAAAGCGAGAACAAGGTTGCGAATTTAGCGCGCAAACACAATCGGCAAACACCAACGATCTGCACTATTCTCAATAACAATTAAGGAGATGGATGCTTGAAATGAGCGTCAAGAATATCTACGAAACGGTTACATCATATTTTCGTCAAATTTTGAAGCGTCTGCAAAAACTAATGTCTTTAACAGTTTTCTAGTTAAAAAGCAATAATTATTTGTCATAAATTCATATTTTTTGTTTACGTGTTTGTTTCAAATTAATTGTATTCCAGTTGTTTCACTTTTTAAACAATTCATAAGTAATTATTTGAATAAATGTTATAATACAATTTTTTCAGTCAGCATGGAACGGATTATCGTATTTTACATTGATTTGTATGGGGGAAAATGTTTCGTATAACGAGTGTTTCGCTTAACGAGTAAAACTCTGGAACAGAATCCAACCTCGTTATGAGATGTTTGACTGTACATATATATATATATGGTTCTGTGTCTTCAATTAGGATGAGAGTGTTTAATCAATATTTCTGTACCTATAAATTATTGGGGGCGTTGATTATTAAACTTCTCGTCTTTTTTGCCTCGTTTTCCACAATATATATATATTGAGTGCATACAGTGACCAAAAATGTAAGTTTTCATTCAATAAAATAATTAAAACTGTAAATAAAAGCTTCGAAATAGTATTTTATTTAAAAATGAACGTACTCGATCATTCATTTCTTTTCTTGTTAATACTGAAATCTGCAGGCGCAAGCGTTAAAGAATTTGAATTACATACATTAAGGTAAAGAACTAATAAGGGGAAGACCACGATGCTATGAGGTTTATTTTAGAAAATCTTCGATGTAAACCCTGCTTGGGTTTTTGTTAGCAAATATCTGTAAAACACTGCTTTCGTTATTTTAAGCGTAGTGCTGCATCAATGCAAGCTCGTAAGTCTTTCCTGCACCATTGAACATCTCATGTAATTGTGCAAACGTCGGATGTGTCGGAGTGCACTGAACCTTCGCTCAAATGCGAAGGAAGTCACAGAAATCATCACCACACGCGATTTTCAGTAAGCAATAAATATTTGGATGCATCGATTCATTGCAATGTTTTAATAGCTTCCGTCGGTACAATTGTTTTGATAGCTTTGACTCTTCCCATTGGCTGAACCTCAATTTCCACCCAGTAAACTCTTCAGGCAGCACTTCTGGTGAAGGCAGATCTTGGTGAAGGCAGATCTTGGTGAAGGCAGATCTTGGTGAAGGCAGATCTTGCTCATATATATCAACATCGTCTTCAGATCTTCATACAAACAATTTATAATAGCACTTGGCACAAGAGCTAACAGTGTGAGGATGTCCTGGTAAGCCAGAGAACCGCATATCTAGTTCAGCAATGATGTTCTCCAGAAATAGATAATTAAATGCAGCAGATCATGTTTGCATTGGCGTTTCTACGCACATTGCTTCGTAGATTTGCCGCTTAGCAATTTCTGGGCATTGAAGCTTCAGCTCCTACAGACTGCGCCATGATAATGATATGATCATAAGTGTTTTGAAAATAAGAATCTACATTATTCTAATCTCTCTAAAATCTTGCTTCACGTTTTCGATAAGTGACATAGCCGGAATGGATGTCAATCGCTTCTTTCTGAAGTTCGACTGTTATTATTTCGAGCCTAATAACAGTTTGTACGTTACAACAAACGTCACAATAAATTGAAGTTACATAAGGAATAAAGAAGTGACGTTGCTACGATGACTTACTGTCAGTGTCCCAATCACCATTTGTAGTCAAACGTGGATCTAATCCATGGTCGTTGTGTTTTCATCTTGGCAGTGAACTTATCTCAAAAGTGTGAAAATGTAAATATACGATTAATAGAAGTGTGTGAATAATGCTTCTTGGCGCTAAGCACCATCTAATGCTTTGCACAAATCTGTAAGTACCTTCCCTTAAGCACTGTCAAAGACTGTGTTGTATGACGATTTATTAAACAAAGCTATCGCGTTCTTGGGCTGTGACTCTCATGTCTCACACAAACACACAACACACACGATAACTCAGAACCTCAGCTGCCGGGTCTCACACCAACTTCCTCTTACATATAAGATTCGACACAACCGTTTTTCAATCATGTTACGCACATCAGGTAAGTCTACACGAGATGCGTGATCACTAGACTTAAAGCGTGAATGCTGCAGTGTATGTATAGACCGCATAGAGGGGCATCCACGCAGAATACGCGCTCTGAACTCTGAGACAGTGCGTCATAGATGCAGCGGCATCATAACCTTTCGCCCACTCAGTATTCTGTAGTGGGATCCCCATATATCTCAATACTGTCAAGAACTATTTGTTACAAAAAAGGGAGCACACATTCGCAAAAGGGGTTCGTTCGACGTACGAACTGCGTACGGCAATGTATAATATATTTATTTTATTGCACATACTTGCAGCTTTCCTCGCGATGGTCCCCCCATGAAGAGAATTATATATATAGATGAATTTGGCGTGCTTGTATGGGGCTTAATTGAAGCATGCCAAAGAATGACGATTTCTAATGAATTTTGAAAAAACAAAGACTATAAATGGACAAAGAGGTTGAAATCGATTACAAAGCAAAGATCAGGGATATTTTAGCGTGTTGAAAATTGCTTTTGATCTGGATAACAGGAAAATAGAAAACAAATTTGTTTAAGTTCTTGTTATTTAAGTATTTTAGTAGTAAGCAGTGTTTAAAATATTTTATGCAACCACGTCAATAAATGCATAAATATTTTAATAGAAATATGATTTTTGTCTCTTTCCTTATAGTAAAAATTCGTTTGTATACGTCCTTTTTTTATAAGTCCAAGGGTCTGGAGCAGATAAAAGACGTATGCCGAGGTTCCAATGTATATTGAAAGCTAAAAGTGAGTTACACACATCTCACAAACTTTCCTTGGTAGTTTGAGTGATTTAGATTTGTACACACAAGATCTGATATATATATTATAATTTCGCATTTTGCCATACATGTTCTAGTAAAAACGTTCGTAGGTTGGTTTGTAGGTGTTACACTTCAATCAACACTCAAGGGAATAAAAGGATTCCGTTTATTTATTTTTCTTGCAGAGCCTTCATTCTGTCTGTATAACAAAAAATGACTATGCGGCCCGAGCTTGCATTTTCGTCATATATATATACATATATGTTGAAATTGATGTTGTCATGATGGTTGCTAAGAGTTTAGTACAGCAGACCATTTTTCTATTGCTTACGATGACTTTTAATCCCTACAATTGAACTTTCATGAACCCCATAACCACGTCACGCAATGAAGCTTTGGTTCGTTTCCACACTATTAGTAATATATAACTCCAAAAAAGTTTTAAAAAACAAAGTTTTTGACTATAAATCCTTTATATACGAGACACAAATAAAAGAATGTTCATTATAATACGCAGCGCACGACAGTCCAAAAATCCAAATTTTTAATTATGTCTCATATATAAATGATTTATTGTAAAAAAACAAGTAATTAATACTCGAATGAGTATTTAAACGCAATTTCCAATAAAGAATTTCCGATTTTTTATTCAAGGGAAATCATTCTAGATTACATTAAAAGTCGATTCAAACAAGTAATTCTGACACTAAACACAATATGACGTAATATCCCTTCACGTTACTACATCACACCAAGAATGTGTCAATATAATGTGCACGCGCAACAATCTAACATAAGCATTCACAAAGCGGGAAAACCCCATTAACTATCATTCTAGATTACATTAAAAGTCATTTCAAATCAATAATTTTGAAACTAAACAAAACAATTGCTATCTACAAATTGCAAAAATTACGTGAGTCGAATGAAAAGCTGATTTTCAATAGTTCCTTCTCGAACATTGTTATAAATATTATTAGCTACCTTTTGGCGTTTGTTTCAACCCGGTAGATTTTATGGTTGGAAAGAAATTGACAAAATACTGATTTTTTATTTTTATTTTAAATTTATTATTTCAAGAAATACAGTAAGATGTTTTCAGTATTTTTGGGCCCGTGCACATCCTTGGGACCTCTTTAACATATTTGCAAAAGACCCGAACCCTCTTTGTAGTATGGTTCAGGAGGAGTTGCTGTTCAAAGCTACAAAAGACTGGCCAGATATTTCGAATCTATACACGCAATTCCCAAGGGAAATTGCATTAAAAACTAATACTAAATTTCTGCTAAATTTCAGCTCGATTTGATCACGGGAAAGAGTAATAAAGACATGTTTAATATAATGTACACCACCATGCGACCGATTAGCATAAACATTTACAGATCGGGAATATATTTTTAAAAATTATCGTCAATATAATACGCACCGCACCACAGGGAGTATTAAAAAGGTTGTTCAATATAATACGCAACGCGACACTCAAGCACAAAAATTACTATGCTACATAGAGTTACATAGAGATAATCTAAAAATTCATTAATTTAATTAATACACGTTTGATCGATCTGAAATTTTGATAGATCATTTTTATCGTCGGCATAAGTCTGCCTGCAAAATTTCAGCTCGCTAGCATATGGGTAGGTGGGCTAAAAATGGATCCAAAGTTTTTTCAGCAAGCAATCAAACATTCAAGCAGACGCCACAAGGTAATATAAAGGATTTAAAATTAAAATTTGGAAACTTTCCCGTCTCCCTTTTAGATTATACTTCTTCCCATATCTCTATACATATAAGACGCATTTGTTGTCTGTCTGTCTGTCTGTCTGTTCCCTAATAAACTCAAGATCCAGACAACCAAATAACGTGAAATTTGGTACACGTACACAAAATTATACCGGAAAGGTTATTAAACAGGTTTCGTTCCATATATATAAGATACTGGGGGCCCGGGGGCCCAAAATGTAGTTTTTCCCTATATGAGCTATATAAAATAAAAATTATTGAAAATTAAGACGTAAAATAATGACGCAAATTAATAAACATTTTGGTGTCGAGATTAACAAGAAGGCGATTATCGCCATAAAATAATTTTTTTGTTGTTGTTGCTTTGTTGTTGTTGCTTTTGTTGTTGTAGTTGTTGTTTTGTTGTTGTTGCTTTGTTGTTGTTGCTTTGTTGTTGTTGTGTTGTTGTTGTTGTTGTTGTTTTGTTGTTTTTGTTGTTGTTTTGTTTTTGTTGTTGTTGCTGTTGTTGTTGTTTTTGTTGTTGTTGCTGTTGTTGTTGCTGTTGTTGCTTTTGTGTTGTTTTTTGCTGTTGTTGTTGTTGTCCACATCCCTTGCCCTGCGACGACAATGTCCTTCATGTTGTTGTTGCTTTGTTGTTGTTGCTGTTGTTGTTGCTGTTGTTGTTTTTTTGTTGTTGCTTTGTTGTTGTTGTTGTAGTTGTTGTTTTGTTTTTGTTGTTTTGTTGTTGTTTTTATTGTTGTTTTGTTTTTGTTGTTTTGTTGTTGTTTTTGTTGTTTTTTGTTGTTGTTTTTGTTTTTGTTGCTGTTGTTGTTAAACCCGGGCAAAGTCGGGTACTTGCCCTAGTAGGAGAATAAGTCCAAGTGTAAAAAGGGATCACTATGTTATTTATTCTCTTTGTATTAAAATGAAACATTTTATTAATATTATCATTCGTATTTTGAGGTTATTTAACTGTTAGTTTAGTTTGTATTTTTATATGCATTTTTATGAATATTTTATTTGTGTTTTTACTCTTATCTTAATTTTTTAGACTTTTTTTAAACATTATATTGGTACCTTAATTGTTGGGTTTGTTTGTTGTTGTTGTTTTTTTTTAAAATTATTTATTGGTATGTTTGAAAGAGATATCGTCGTGCTCCATTTTAATAGGATTTCAATTAAAGTATATTTGGGCGTAAAAGACGACCTTTTCAACCTTAAAAATCGAAAGTCTGGGTGTTGTGTTATACGCCGGCAATCGTCTTATCGTATGTGTACCTGTTTACACAGTACAACATCAGCACCGTAATACACTACAGTATACAAATGGCTAACAGTCAAGACCCAATCATGTCTACGCCAGCAGGTAGATAGTTCGTCGGAAGAGGGGTGGTCTTATTCGGCGAAAATAGCTTAAAACCTTTTTTGTAACAGGAAAAGTGTGTGTGGGTGGAGGGGGGGGTCTTATACGCCCAGTCATCTAATACGCCTTAATATGCGGTAAGAGGAATAAAAAAATGCCTCCACAAAACATTAACACTGACAACGAAATAACAACAACAGGGCGAAAATTTGTATTTTTTGAACAAAAGAAATCAAAACCCATTGGTCATGTCTGCCACTAACAAAAACAATTGTATCCCAAAAGACATATCGGCCCGGGGGTCGATAGAAGCAAAAATTGGAATACAGCGAAGGGAGGCAAGAGTGCATTCCAATAAAATCTGATTGAAAGCCCTTGCTTCATAGCGCCCACGTTGCCCATATCGCATTGGACACTCGGCGTCACCTCGGGACTCACTCTAAGCGATAATAGGTCTGTGCTCTTTACGATTGCAGGGTTTAAGACCAAGCCGGGGTAATTTTAGACTGCTCGAACTGGCACCGATATAATTGCCGAGGTCCCGTTGTCATTCACGCACGCGATGTTTTGAAAGGTTAGAGGTCACATCAATGGAATGTTTCTTAGTTGTACTGTAAAGGAATAGGTGGCAAGCTGATGTAGTTAGCGATCATTGTTAGAGAGAGATCCGGGGAGTCAAAGAGAAGGGGAGAAAGAGAGAGAGAGCGGGAGAGAGGTGAGAGTTACGGGATTGGAAAGAGGTCATTTTGACATTTAAGAACTTTCTTCAGAATCAAACTCCAAGCAAATTATCTTTTAAACGCCTTTTTATTATTATTTTTTGAAGTTGGTGCTGTTGACGTCTGGCTGACCTCTGAACCTTCCCGCCTTTTTATTTGACAGCAAAATGAACGTGTTAACAAAACTTCAATATCAAGGGGTTCTCGCAATATGTAAACTTTATGTTGAGACTTTTGGAGTGGGGGGGGGGTCTATTAAAGAAGATTGACTACTGCCAATTGTGTCGGAGAATATCAGAATTTAGAACAGAACAAAGAATTATGTCTATCTATGTCATGTGATGAGGTAGCACACAGACAAGTCATTCTTTGATGAGGTAGAGCGTAAATAGGTTCGTTCTTCTTTAATTAGGTAGCACTTTAGCAAGTCCTTCTTTCTTTGATGAGGTGCACTTAAGGAAGTGCTTCTTTGATGAGGTAGCATATAAACAAGTCGTGTTTTGACGAGGTAGCACATAAACAAGTCATTCTTTGATGAGGTAGCAAGTAAACAAGTTCTTCTTTGATGAGGTAGCACTTAAGGAAGTCCTTCTTTGATGAGGTAGCACTTAAGGAAGTCCTTCTTTGATGAGGTAGCACTTAAGGAAGTCCTTCTTTGATGAGGTAGCACTTAAGGAAGTCCTTCTTTGATGAGGTAGCACTTAAGGAAGTCCTTCTTTGATAAGGTAGCATATAAACAAGTCATGTTTTTGATGAGGTAGCACATAAACAAGTCATGTTTTGATGAGGTAGCACATAAATAAGTCTTTCTTTGATGAGGTAGCACATAAACAAGTCATGTTTTTGATGAGGTAGCACATAAACAAGTCATGTTTTGATGAGGTAGCACATAAATAAGTCTTTCTTTGATGAGGTAGCACATAAACAAGTTCTTCTTTGATGAGATAGCACATAAAAAAGTTCTTCTTTGATGAGATTGTAAATAGCGACAAATCCATGCAATGTAATAAAACTTCAAATCTGCAACAGTGCAAGAAGGGCCAGTCACCGATTTATCACAGCCACACATAGATTCCCTCCCCTGAGACACTCTTTTTTTTTAACATTCTCAACCTAAACTAAACCTGTCTTCGGTGGCTAACTTTGGCAGTGCCAGTTATTGGCCATTCGAACAACTCGGCGTTAATGGGCTTTTGACAGATCCTTGACAGGAGTTGTCACATACATTTCACATCAGGCTGCAGTCCAGGTTTGTTTGTTTGTTTGTTGATGTAGCACCAAACAGAGAACCACGCAGCTAATCTTGACGCCAATAAAAGTTTAATTGTAGCTAAATGAGTTTGGCCATCACCAGACGACAGCCCCGCATTGTGGCCATCACCAGACGACAGCCACGCATTGTGGCCATCACCAGACGACAGCCCCGCATTGTGGCCATTTCCCTTCCAGCATCAATTAACTTCTTTATTGCGCCAATAAAAACAATGACGCTACACTCTGACGTCCCTCGGAGCCGAAGTCGAATAGTCGCAGTCGTCATTAGAAATTATTTCCTACTTGATTGTTGCTTCCTTTTGTCACAACACAACATGACTTGAAAACCAGCTTTCGAAACTCAATTTTAGCCTTATTTGAGGATATTTTTGTTCGGCCCACGCGGTTTTTTTCAAGATTCTGAAGTCAGCTTTGTTTTGATGATGCATTTTTGCTGTAAGTGATATGAACTTTATCTGTATGTGATATGAAATTTACCTGTGTGTGAAATTAACTTTACCTGTGTTTGATATGAACTTTATTCTGTAAGAGATATGAACTTAACCTGTATGTGATATGAACTTTTTTATGTAAGAGATATGAACTTTTTTATGTAAGAGATATGAACTTTACCTGTGTGTGATATGAACTTTTTTTCTGCTATAGATATAAACTTTACTACCTGTTTGTGATATGAAATTTTCCGGTATGTGATATAAATTTACCAGCATCTGATAATATATATATATATTTATAAATATTTCACCAAAGCGAGTATATGTAAACAAGCATGACGAATGACCCTCACTGGGGTCGACCAATCATGCAGTTAATGGTTGGCAAGCGAAGGTGGTGGAGAGGGGGGATCATTGAGACCAATGATGCTTTTTAAGTTCACTTTCCTTGTTCCTTCACAGAATAACATGCATGTCGTAGTTTAGTGGTTATTACATCCGCCTAACACGCAGAAGATCCTGGGTTCGAGCTCCAGCAGAGACATTTTTTTATAAAAATGTATATGTTTAAAAACGTTATTTTTCCCCTTTCTTTTCGAACATGAATTCGCAACATGGCTGTAAACTTTGTTTCTCAACATTGGGATAACTTCGGCGACGTGCTCTCCGTTGTCCTCTGGGACGGAAAAGTAGTCATACACTGTCCTCAACAGTACGCTCAGTACATGAATACTTCAGGAGTGTATGATGGCGAAGCAGAAATGATCGCGATGTCCGAAATACTTTCCGCCAGTATCATCATTTACTTCCGAGAACGTCCTAATACCTCTCCTCGAGTTTACAATCCCAGTCAACATTTGTCTATATACCTGCTCTTTACCGGTCCTTCCGATCATGGCCATTACGAAGTTCTATTGCCTCTCACACGTGATGACTTTCTGGTGCCATCTATTGACAACGTCGGTATGTTCACACAAATTTGACAGCCACGTGATGTGACCTTGCCACTCTCCTGATAAACATGTACAACCGAATTTCACAACACACTCTAATGAACGAACGGATTCCGCACAAGAATTTCAACCCACCATCTATATATATACAATTAACCTGAACAAGCACAAGAAGAGTGCAAATAAGCTTAACGAATGACCCTCGCCAGGGTCGGCCAATCACAGTTTATGGTTAGCAAGCTATGGTGATTAGGGTGGGGGGCAGGTAGCTAACCGCAGTGCACATGTTTCGAGTCCAAGAATGCGTCGGCGGTTCTCCCCCCCCCCGAGGTTCAATCGCGTTGTTCTGATTTCTTCCTAATGTAGTTTGTGTCCGTTCTTTCCCCACAGTGGCGTAGCTAGGGTCATCTGCGCCCGGGGACATGACAGAAATTCTGCGCCCCTTCTCAGACCGACAGATTCTGGGGGCTCACTGAGCCAACAAGAAATTTTTTGAAAGTGTACGGTTTATATGGTTCATTTTCGAAGCATCTAGTATTTTAATGAAGTAGAATACATACTAATAATTCTCTATGCGATTGTAAACAATTTATTTGAAGAAAAAACAACTCTACTAATTATACATGACTGGAATAGACATAGTCTACAACAAATTGATCCTCCTTGATTTGACTGTCGCAAACTCGTCAATCCCATTGTCAAAATTAATATTCTCAAGTGTTTCTCTGTCAATGCTAAGGAGTGCAAGATCACTAAGACGATCTTGTCCCATTGAAGCATGTAAATAAGACACAATAAGTTTAAGTTTGCTGAAGGGCCACTCACAGCTTGAAATTGAAACAGCAATTGTTAGAAGTATTTGCAGTGGAATGCACAGATTTGGAAATACGTCATCTCCATATGAAACAATAAAACCAAGACGCTCCAAAGGAGTTTCCGGTAGAACTTCAGTCTCGGAACTGAACAGCATTTTGTAGTCTCCAATTTCTGTGCACAATTCGTGACAATTGACGTCAATGTCGTAGAAATTTCCAAAATATAAGCAATTTCGACAAATTGTATCGACATTTGTCTCAGCGAGAAGAGTTTTGACGTTTATTAAAAATCCAAATTCGGTGTTTAAGATTTTTTAGACAAAAACCTTATTGATATCTCCTGTTAGAGTCTATCAATTACGCAATTCATAACACGTGCAATTTCTTCTTCTGCCGAAAGTCCTGCATCTCTTGCTAATTCTCCAGGTATCCTCCGATGTCGTCTAATCCTTCTGTTAACCTCAATTCCCCAAGTTGTGCATACTGTTTTTCCATTGTCTATCGAAACTAGGCTAAAATTATCACGAATGTTGACAAGGTCTTGCACCAGCGATTCAAGATCAGATGCTTACTTACTTACTTATGCCTTTCTACCCCGTCTGGGGCATAGGCCGTCTACAAGAACTTTCCACTCATCCCGGTCCTGTGCTTTCCTCTCCAATTGCTTCCAGGTGTATCCCATATTTTGCATGTCAGCCTCTAGCTCGCGTCTCCATGTATTTTTTGGCCATCCTCTCTTTCTCTTTCCCTGTGGGTTCCATGTTAGGCATTGTCTGGTGGTGCTACCTGGGGGTTTTCGGAGCGTATGTCCTATCCATCTCCACCTCTTTTTTATGATGTCTTCATCAATAGGCACCTGGTGTGTCCTTTCTAGTAACTCTTTGTTATTTATAGTATTTGGCCATTTGATTTTCAGGATCTTTCGAAGGCATGTGTTTATGAATGTCTGCACTTTCTGCGTAAGGCTCGCTGTTGTTTTCCAAGTTTCTGCACCATATAGGAGGACTGTTTTGACATTTGTATTAAAGATTTTGACTTTGGTCTGCAGTTTCAGCTCCTTCGACTCCCATATTTTCTTTAATAATACAAATGCTGATCTAGCTTTTCCAATTCTAGCCCTTACGTCTGCATCGGATCCGCCATTTGTGTCTATGGTGCTGCCTAGGTATGTGAAGGACTCCACTTCTTCTAGTGCCTTTCCTGCCAGATGGACATGCTCATGGTTGGATGTGTTTATCTTCATGATTTTTGTTTTACTTTTATTTATGTTGAGGCCAAGCTGTGCCGAAAAGGTGGCTACGTCTTTTGTCTTTTCCTGCATTTGTTGCTGGTTGTGGGACAGAAGTGCAATGTCGTCCGCGAAGTCTAAGTCATTCAATTGTTCCCAGAGTGTCCACTGTATCCCATTTCTCTTTTTGTCTGTGGATTTTTCCATTATCCAGTCAATGGCAAGGATGAATAGTAAAGGGGACAAGAGGCATCCTTGTCTGACTCCTGTTTCGACTGTAAAGGAGTCTGTGAGTCTACCTTCGTGGACCACCCTGCATGTCATTTCTTCATAAGAGCTCTGAATGATCCTCACTAGTTTCCCTGGTACTCCATAGTGTCGGAGAAGTTTCCACAAGGTTTGTCTGTCCAGGCTATCAAAGGCCTTTTCATAGTCTATAAAATTTATATATAGAGAGGAGTTCCATTCGATGGACTGTTCTACGATGATTCTCAGTGTTGCTATTTGATCTGTGCAGGATCTGTTTCCTTGAAATTCATAGTAAGATTCTGCAACCGTTTCTTGACACGATCAATTTTCCAAACTATGATTTTGATGTTCCAGAAATGTATCAAAACTAGGAAGTTTAAGTTAAATATACCTGCCAGGAAAGTTTCTGCGTCACTTCTGTTGTCAGGGGTCATATTGCATGCATCTTCTGATATTTTTTCCAACAGCCCTACTAGTTCATATAGTCCTTCATAAATATCTTTAACAGCTTCTGATCGTGCACTCCAGCATGTTTTAGACTCCCTCTTCACTGTGATTGGCACAATTCTTTTTAATTCTTCCCAACGAGTTGTTGAACGAGAGAAAAACAAATATATACTTTCAACTGTTCCAAAAAAAAGTTATAACAACTGGATCCTGTTTAGCTAGGGTTGCCGGATACGTGGACACCAAAAGGATGGCATAATAAAACAATTAGAAGGACGCCATTGGAGGACATTTTGAATATTTCATTTGAGTCGTCCCAGATTAAACTTAAAGTCAGTACAATTTTATTGTAATAGCTGCCACTATTCATGCAAGAGTCTTAAAAATACTGTTCAATTTTGTCTTGTAAAAATGATTTAAGATTGCTGTATTGGTCAAACAATTGCACATCATCTACAATACCCTTGTCTTTCAAATACAATATACTCGCCAAAAGTTCATCAAGTTTACATGATATTATCTAAGTACATCCAATTAAAGCATTGAAATTCATCAAAAGTTTTCAACCACTTTCATAAGTAACTAATGCATTCTTCATACACCAACTTAGCATTTTCCAAACTCTTCTTTTTGACCACTTTCCTTAAGTCTTCTCAACATCTCCCTGACTTTCAGTGACATAAATGTCTCCTCCAATCTATTTTTCACAACTTACAAGGTTGTGTGAAGACGGCTCATAACCTCCAATACTGCTGTTTCTTTCATTTCATTTTCAATGACTGCGATATTTTTTTAACCTAGAACTAAATTTTTCGTCCTTGTCTAGATAAGTAAGTTTTAAAAATAGCTAGAATCTATTTTTATTTTAAGTAAACATACGATGTAATAGTTTTAAAAACGATACATAAAAATTATAATATAAAATGTAAGAGACGCCCGACATTTTAAACGATTTTAGCTTTACCTACCAGACGGAGAACATTTAGCTAAAAAGGAGGACATGCACCTCCTTCTGCCGGACGTCTGGCAACCCTATGTTTAGCTGAGTTTAAGCTGTGATTGTCACAGTTTGCAAACAATGCTCTGTGATCGAAGGCCGGATATATCCCCAATCATTACATAAGCATTATTATGTTATTGTGACCGACAGTCGGCCAGAGGTATGTTATCATATTTCATTTTCTCTACGATAACCCTTTCAAGGCTTGCTGCGTCTTTGGAATGTATCTGTACAAAACCTAAAAATGATTCTTTAATGGTTACTTTTTTTAGATTAAAAATCCACATGGCGCCCCTAAATGCTCAATGGGGGCGCCAAAATCATGCTTGCCAACTGGTTTGTAAAGAAGATATTTGTGGAGCTCCAAATTTCAATCTTGAAAACGTACTTGAAATACATTAGTTTACATCAAAATAAATTTAAATAATTAATTTTAATACTCATTTTGGCGCCCCCTCACGTGGCGCCCGGGGACGTATGTCCCCCCCCTGCACCCCCCTAGCTACGCCACTGTTTCCCCATCCCCCCTTTCTTTGCACTATCTTTGTACAATTCTGCGGCGTATGCTACGCCGCGGGTCGCATCTAGTTGCATTTTATTTAGGGCTGGTACAGATTTTTAAACAAATGTTCGATTAACTTGTAAAAATGTAATCGATTAATCGATTAATTTCGATTAATTACACTTATATTACGCATATATAGATCCCGTGAAGTCGCGATTCCTTATTTCCCAAAATTGTTTATGTCGCGGTATTCCATGGCTCTCAAATTTTTTGTCGTAACACAAGAAATTCGTTCTGTTATGCAAGAAATAAGGAAAAAATCCTTTTTGTTTAGGTTTGTACTTCTAAATAAATAATAATAAAACGAGGGAAAAGTATGTAAGTAACAAAAATATAAATACAAATGTATTTTAAAATATGGCGAAAAAATATATATATATTTTCTTAGATTTTATTCGAATTTTAATCGATCAAATTAATATTAATAGATTTAAAAAATTAACGATTAATGGATTGATTAATGGTTAATTTCCACAGCCATAATTTTATTACATTAACAAAAACTTTCACAATGTACCAAACTATCTTACTAGATCAGTTTCGTAAGAAAAAAAAACATAACAAAAAACAAGTCATATTGACCAAGTTTGTTTAAGGAATTCTGATAGAATGAGTTATTTGTGCAGAACAAGAGCACTGCGTAAGCGTCCATCGGCGAGTCCAAAATTTAACTGGATTTACTGGCCATATTGCTTTTGTTGTGTGTTTGTTTTTAAACTGAAGAGTCCCATGATCTCATGTAGTTGCTGATGTCATGTTGTTGTTGTAGTCTTACCACGCACTGATGTAGTTGCTGATGTCATGTTGTTGTTGTAGTCTTACCACGCACTGATGTAGTTGCTGATGTCATGTTGTTGTTGTAGACTTACTCACTGGAACTCTCTGACAGGAATGAGACTATATACAGGGGACATCACTCTGGCCAAGATGATGACAAGACATTTCAGTAATTTTTTACATCAAGGGTCGTCACTCAATGAAAGATTTCAACAAAAACAATTCTGGCCTTAACTAAACCGGCTGACGCAGCCGATATGATTAACCAATTAACATCTTAATGCACTTGTATTACTTGGTGATGGGAGATACTTTAACGGCACAGTTAGTTGTTTGCATTTTAAATTTTCGCTGTCATGTAATTTAATTAGCACAGCGCCCAAAAATATGCTCAGCATTTCCTCCGACTGAACCACTGAGAGTTTCATGGCCCTGAATAGCAGGCATACATGCGAAAGCAAAACGAAGATGGATGTCGAAATAAAAACAGTTGAAATTTGTGTGTTATATTAACGGACAGTTGTTAAATTTTCAAACTTTTAAAGCATGTTAATTGAAATTCATTAAAGATATTATTCTCATTTCGTTAACGACATTTATTTCGGGAACGACTTTATGTTTTGGTTGACACCTTGTGTATAGTGAACTGTCATTTACTATCAGTTATTTTATTTTTAGTTGTTATTTGTTGGTTCTTTTTATATAATGGAACAAACATTTTTTAAAATCATTTTACTCATCATATGATGATGAGTAAAATGATTTTTAAAAAAAATGTTTGTTCCATTATAAAAAATAATGGAACAAACTTTTAAAATCATTTTACTCATCATATAATGTGTGATTATTTCTTGTCATAAAATATACAGAGAGTTTTCATTGCAAACAAGAAATACTAAAGTCATGGCCAACAATAAATACTTAGGTCACGGCCAACAATAAATACTTAAGTCATGGCCAACAATAAATACTTAAGTCATGGCCAACAATAAATACTAAAGTCATGGCCAACAATAAATACCAAAAGTCATGGCCAACAATAAATACCAAAGTCATGGCCAACAATAAATACTTAAGTCATGGCCAACAATAAATACTTAAGTCATGGCCAACAATAAATCCTAAAGTCATGGCCAACAATGAATCCTAAAGTCATGGCCAATGATTATAAGACCCTGAGAGAGGTTCCCGGTACCGGATGAGCTCCTGTTCACGTTTATTGTGTTGTGCACACTTTAGTTTGAGAGAAACTGCGTGTCATCATTGCGTCAAGATCTGACATTTTTAAAGAGCGAAAAATCCACTTGACATTCGGAGTCACGCGAAGGGGTGTAAAAAAAAAGGGGGGGGGCGCTCGTGAATAAAACAAAACGAACAATCAGGTGGCCCGAGCAATGCGGTGTCTACGGATTATTTTAGAATTCAAGTTGATGGTGTCTGATAAGGGGTAGAGCCCTCCATTCACACTCGTTCAGCGATGATTAAAGTAATATACCATCACAAACTTTGGCCCATACCATCTCAAAATTTGGCCCATACCATCTCAAAATTTGGCCCATAGCATCTCAAACTTTGGCCCATACCATCTAAAACTTGCCCCGTAAGATACTACCATACCTATTCGATGTTACCTCACCTGGTTGATGTTACCCCACATGTAGCTTATGTTGGCTGTGATTGGGTGATTCGAATCAGGGAATAGAGATAGGGATGAGATACAAATAAACATTGTACTGGGATCAGGTTTAAAATAAGAAAAACCCGTAAAAAAACCAAGTTTTTGACTATAAATCCTTTAAGTACGAGAAGTAACTAAAAGAATGTTCATTATAATACGCAGCGCCAGTCCATCCAGAAATACAAAATTGCAGTTGTGTCGTAAAACATGTTTAATATAATGCGCACCGATCAGGAATATGTTTATAAAAAGAGCTGTCAATAAAATACGTACCTTATTGCGTGACAGAAAGGTTGTTCAATATAATACGCACCGCGACGCTCTATCTCAAAAAATAGCATGATACATAGGAATAAATAAAATAATCTAAACAATCAATAATTTAATTACGGTACATGCGATCGATCTGAAATTTTGATACATTGTTTTTATCATCGGTACGAAACTGCCTGCAAAATTTCAGCTCGCTATCTTGCGAGCAAGTGGGTTAAAAATCGATCAAAAGTTTTGGCGACAAGCAAGCAAGCAAGCAAGGTCGGTCGGTCGGTCGGCCGCAGACACCACGAGTTAATATAAAGGATTTAAAAACAGCGTCCTGTGATCAGGTAAATAAACCAGGGTCGTGGGATCAGGTAAACTGTCACATCTGATTAACATAATTTTGTGACGTAAGGTCACATGTATGGTGGACGCGGGAAGAAAGGAGCATTTCTATTGGTTGAAAGTGTTGGGCGAACAGTTGTGTGTAGACTTCCGACAGGGAAGCATGATGGTGAATAACTCAAGATTTCCACGTTATATTACCTCAAATGATTCTTATGTGTACAATATATATATGTATATTAAAGTTGTTTTGGATAAACGAATTCTTCAGTGAATTATTGTGCACAAGATTAATTACTGTGAGAACGCCTACATAAAAGAATATAAAAAGTTACATAGTTACATAAACTAACCAGCATAATGGGATCAGGTAAACAAACTAGCGTCCTGGGATCAGGTAAATAAACCAGGGCCTGGGATCAGGTACACTAACCAGCATAATGGGATCAGGTAAACAAACTAGCGTCCTGGGATCAGGTATCCAAACCAGGGTTTTAGGATCAGTTAAATAAAGCAGGGGCTGGGGTCGGGTAAAGCATCAAGGGTCATTAGGTCAGGTAGATCAACTCGTTTACGGAGGGTCAAATATTCTCTCCAATCGCCTCAGTGCATCCAATAGGTGGGAGGGGGAATGAGCATTGGCTTTCTCCATTGGGGTGTAAATAAATTAACGGCTTAACCTTCTATTTAGGAGATTGAACCAGGGCAAAAACCTTATAGACGTCACTTGAATGACGCCACTGTCATCGATTATTAACGGATCAAATCAATCTGTCGGTAAATTTGATTTTTTTTTAAAATAAAAAAACAGCAACTAATGTACTCTAAAGAAATATAATCTGATGACTGAGTAAATTACCAAACACAACCAAAAAAACAACTGCAACTTACTGCATTAGGAACAATATTATGAACATTTTGAGCTTCTGTTATGTATCGATGTAAATATTTCCATTGCAGCAGACAGCTGGACATTTTGAGAAACCAGATCTACCAGACACTTGTACTGTCTCAAAAAAAAAGATATTTATCTACTTTCAGATGTAACTTTCCCAGCAGACAATTATAGAGCAGTACATTGTACTATTCAAAATATGAGTTTTTGATAGAAAAAGGGGGTGGTTGGAAATGGAATGAGTTTGAAAGTGTGGCATTGTTTTGAATAGGAAATATAACAGATTTTCTATTTAATAGCCAGCCTTACGGACGTCATTAGATTCACCCAAACCCTCCCTTTTTTTTTAAATCCCTTATATTAACTTCACCGCCGTCTCTGTCTCTCTGTCGTTCTGTCGTCATCTCATTGGCGGGCGGAAAAACAAAAGTAAAAAATGACCCACTTACCGTGATCCGATCGAGCTGAAATTTGGCACACGGGCCCGTCTCACCCAACAATGCATCGTATCAAAATTTCAGATCGTTCGATCGTACCGTAATTAAATTAATGCATTTTTAGTTTACCCTTATAAACGGTTGTAATTCAAATTCACTGTTTGTTATTGTTTTTTTCCCACGTGAGAGTTTGAGTTGACGCGTTGACGCCACCCATCGAAGTACCGGCGTGCTTTTGTTTACATTTTACGTGTCACGCTGAGCTCGATCCAGCTATCGGTGACCAGACGGGTTATGAAGCAAAATTGAGTTAAGACAGATTCAGTCTGTAAATGTTTGTCGCGTTTGAAAATAATCAATACTGTTAGTTATGTCTCATATATAAGGGATTTATAGTCAAAAACTTTGTTTTTACGGGTTTGTTTTATTCTCCAATCTAGACCCCATCTCAGTCAAAACAATTTTGTTGTTACGCGGCACACACTGATGAGAGGGGGTGATCTAATTTAAATCGTGGAGCTCATAATATGGATATGTGGTTAATAGTGCACCGGATAATGAATAAAACATTGGGTTAGATTAGACTCCACAGATGAACGGCGAGGACACGTCTAAATTTTACGATGGAGAATCAACAAAGTCCTGCATATCAGATGAATGACGTTTACTCCCGTTAGCCTATAGCTATCAGGATTACTTCCTGGGGTACCTAGCTATAATGTTTACTCCCGTATAATCTAACCGTGAGACTACCAATTATCCGAGGACTGACAACACTGTTGTCTTTCGATCCAAATGACATTGACCTAATCAATAACAAGCTATTGCCACCGAGGCCGCCTACACGGGCAATTAAACCTATCTTTGGTGATGAGCTCGCTGATTAACAAGATATTTGTTTATAGGCCACATCGTTTTAAAGGTTGGCAAATCATTGCAGACATTTGTTCAAGTGATGCCATGTCCGCTAACCCAGTACAAACAAATGACCACTGGCCACACCTCTGACCCAGTACAAACAAATGACCACTGCCCACTCCACTAACCCAGTTCAAACAAATGGCCACTGTCCACTCCACTAACCTGGTCCAAACAAATGGCCACTGTCCACTCCACTAACCCAGTACAAACAAATGGCCACTGTCCACTCAACTAACCCAGTACAAACAATTATTGACTACTGCCTACTCCAGACAATAAAATAAGATAAAACTTTGAGAGGTAACTCTTGTGAGAGACTCAATGCTCACCAACGTTTTGCGTTGCCCAAACTTCCCCGATGTGTTGCTTGGCATGACTCAGCATGTTGGAAGTTCGCGATAAGTTGTAGACCTACCACACAGCGGATGAATGTGAGCATTTAATAACTTACAAGATAGCAACACATTGTGTAAAAAGTTTCTTGGTTCACGTGCTAAAACAAGTTCATAATTCTGTTAACAAATGGGATACGCCTCTAATGAATTGAGTAAATTATCTGAAGTCTTCACTTAACCGGACCACTAAAAAACGTCAGGTCTTAGGGCACAGCAGACGGCTTGCGACAAATGACCTGAGGTCACTCAGCAAATCACTTAATCCATGGTGTCCTTTGTGAGATGAACGCCGGCGGAAATGAGGAAATCAGCGAGTCGCAGAGATTAGCTGCCCGGGTCGAGGGGAGAAGGAGGGTTTGCTACCACGTAAGCTTATGTTATACCTGTGTGATGAGCTGACCTTTGGAAAGGTCAAGTGAATGCCAGGAGTGGGTGGAAGTAGAGGCGAAAGTATTCTTAGAGCTGACCTGTCTGAGTTTGGTGTTGAAAAAGTTAAGACTTTTAAAACTATCTGGAAAGTTAGCTACCAAACTACCTGGCAAGTTAGCTACCAAACTACCTGGCAAGTTAGCTACCAAAATACCTGGCAAGTTAGCTACCAAACTAATTGGCAAGTTAGCTACCAAACTACCTGCCAAGTCTGCAGCAACAACCAGAGTGTAAGAGTCACTTCTGGGAATATTGACGATGCCTATTTTAATGAGACTATTGACGAGGTCTGTGGCAATGAGAATATTGACGATGTCTATGTTAATGAGAATATGGACGAGGTCTATGTTAATGAGAATATTGACGATGTCTATGTTAATGAGAATATTGACAAGGTCTATGTTAATGAGAATATTGAGGTTTTCTATGTTAATGATAGCATCCATCAAGATGACAGGTTGCCCCGAGTGGCTATTTGACCCGGTTATTGGAGGTAAACAATGTCACCTGTTGTTCTATGGTAACTGGAAGCAAGAACATGGACATTTGGGTAAAAATATTATTCCATTCTTGTGGTTCCTAATTTTTTATTGACATTATTTGTAATAAACTAAGTTTATAATCACATTCTATTTATTCCAGACCTACTTCCTAATTGGTAACTGAGCAACAAATAATTATAATATATTTATACACTTTATCGTATTGAAAGGTAACATCAATAATATTCACAAGATGAGACCCACTGAGTCTAAGGATTAAACAGCCAGCAATAGATTACAACAATAAATATGTATATCTCTCTCGTAAATCTCTTGTGTTAAAGAGTATTGGCAACATCAAAATTTCATGTCTCGATTTCCAGCAGGGCAGTTAGACAGAATCGATACCGATCGTAATAACACGTTGGAGATGGGGAAAATGACTGAGGTGGGATCATAGGAGAAATGACGGCATCGATCTTTATTTTAAATGTAAGTTTGGTAACGTCATTAAGGAGATTTGGGGGATGAGTTGTTGGTTTATTGTAGAGACGTGGAGGCAGGGAGATAAAGACGTGGAGGCAGGGAGATAGAGACGTGGAGGCAGGGAGATAAAGACGTGGAGGCAGGGAGATAGAGACGTGGAGGCAGGGAGATAGAGACGTGGAGGCAGGGAGATAAAGACGTGGAGGCAGGGAGATAGAGACGTGGAGGCAGGGAGATAGAGACGTGGAGGCAGGGAGATAGAGACGTGGAGGCAGGGAGATAGAGACGTGGAGGCAGGGAGATAGAGACGTGGAGGCAGGGAGATAGAGACGTGGAGGCAGGGAGATAGAGACGTGGAGGCAGGGAGATAGAGACGTGGAGGCAGGGAGATAGAGACGTGGAGGCAGGGAAATAGAGACGTGGAGGCAGGGAGATAGAGACGTGGAGGCAGGGAGATAGAGACGTGGAGGCAGGGAGATAGAGACGTGGAGGCAGGGAGATAGAGACGTGGAGGCAGGGAGATAGAGACGTGGAGGCAGGGAGATAGAGACGTGGAGGCAGGGAGGTAGAGACGTGAGGCAGGGAGGTAGAGAAGTGGAGGCAGGGAGGTAGAGACGTGGAGGCAGGGAGGTAGAGACGTGGAGGCAGGGAGATAGAGACGTGGAGGCAGGGAGATAGAGACGTGGAGACAGACAGATATTGATACGTGGAGACATATAGGCAGAGATAGAGACGTGGAGGCGGGGAAATAGAGACATGGTGGGGTTATATGGTGGGGTTATATGGTGGGTTATATGGTGGGTTATATGGTGGGATTATATGGTGGGGTTATATGGTGGGTTATATGGTGGGTTATATGGTGGGTTATATGGTGGGTTATATGGGTATATGGTGGGCAATGTTCCCTCTAAGGTTCGTTGGTCCGTGTGCAAAGAGAAAAAAACTCGCGTGCAAAGTTGCTCAGCGTAATTTTTTGTGAAATATGTTTACAAAATTTACTGCGCGGTAGTTCTAAACTGCTGCGCGGCGTCAGTCAGATGTCTGCGCGGCCGCGCAACCGCGCAGCTTAAAGGGAACATTGATGGTGGGGTTATATGATGGGGTTATATGGTGGGTTATATGGTGGGTTATATGGTGGGTTATATGGTGGGGTTATATGTGGGGTTATATGGTAAGTTATATGGTGGGTTATATGGTGGGGTTATATGGTGGGTTATATGGTGGGTTATATGGTGGGGTTATGTGGTGGGGTTATATGGTGGGTTATATGGTGGGTTATATGGTGGGTTATATGGTGGGGTTATATGTGGGGTTATATGGTGGGTTATATGGTGGGTTATATGGTGGGTTATATGGTGGGGTTATATGGTGGGTTATATGGTGGGTTATATGGTGGGGTTATGTGGTGGGGTTATATGGTGGGGTTATATGGTAGGGTTTTACTTAATAAAAGAAAAGGCAAGGAAGAAATTAATAACAAACAGAATGAATTATCATCAAATTTGTGAAATTTCCTACTTCTTAAACTTCAAATTTTATTTTGGTTGTAAGTTTTTATAATATTATGGTTACCTTGCTGAAAAACCAAGATGTGGAAGCAGTATGAGAACGTGACTCTCATGTGCTGGTACTTAAATGGGTTTCTTAAATTTGTAAGTCATTCCTGTTTTAGAATTTTTTTAAAAGATTAATGTTCCCGTTTTTTTTTAAATATTCATTCACGTATATGTCACTTCAAAATGAGCTCAATGCAGCTTTAGAAGATAAAGTTCGCCAACAATCATCCATCAGATTTAATTATTAACAATATAAAAGCCCAGGTCACTCATTCTGGAACGCTAAGGGACATAATCAGCATATTTTTTAAAATTGAAAATATAGACGTAAAATCATAATCATTTTGGTTTCGAGATTAACAGAGCGTGTGGGGTTTTTCTCGCCGTAAAATATTATACGACGACATTGTTTGAGCTTATATTTTAATTTTGGAAAAGGGAACGATGTAAAAAGAGACGTTAATAGTTTTTCTGACGTTAACGCTAAGGGACATAATCAGCATATTCTCGATATTTATCCTGATTATGTCCTTTAATAATTAGGCTGACGTCAGCGCGTGCAGAATGTTTAATGACAGACGGACACACAGATTCGAACGCATACAATAACATTCACGTAAGTTACTTAGGCTTTTGAAAAAAAGTGGGCGCCAATGGCGCCCCAGAACAACCTAGTTTACAATAGGACTCTAGATGTGCCACATAATGATCAAACAAGCGAAGTTGTGCGATTTATAAAACTTGAAAATCAGAAAGTAGAAGTTGTAGATTCGTTCAAAGAATTAGTTGAAAGAATAAAAATAAAACTACCTAAGACATTTCTTAATTGATTTAACTTATCGTCCAAGTAGGAGAATACTGCTGTTATTTTATACGAGTACCAAAAACAAAAACATAAATAAAGACATAAATCTCAAGGTCGACCTTGAACCTTGGTTAAACAGTTTAGTAAACCTGCTCTGTTTACTTGCTTCTTCAACACCTGAAACGAACTGTGTAACTGTTTTGGTTCATTGAAACTAGGGACCAACCGAAAATCGCTCCGGACATTCGCCCCGGCCGGATATCGGGTTTTTCGGAACTATTCGCCTCGGCAAATAGTGCCCACGCAAATAGCCAAATATCTAAAAAATACCTCTAAAAATACAATTTTGGAATTCGATAAATAGCAATATTAGTATACTTACAAATTGTAAAAAATATAACAAATGTAACCTAATTATAGAAATTAATAATTTGAAATTATACAGATATAAAGTTAATAAACTAACTTGTTACAACAATTACATGTTTACTTCTAGCGAATAGCGCCACGCCGCCATATTTACTTCTGGCCTTAATATCATTGCATGAAGAGTATAGATGGTGGTAAGGTTAACAATAAAAAAATACAGTCAATAATAATTTAATAAACCACATTGAATGCCTGAAATTAAATTTTTTTTGTAGAAAACGTGAAAGCTAAATACAAGGTGGTTATGGTTTTGCAAAATAAAGCAACCGCTACTCGTTTTCAAAAACCAAATTAATTCGTATTTCCGATTATCGTTTAACAACCCGAGTACTCGGTTCGTAATCGGATCCGGCAAATAGTAAATCTAACTTATCGGATTCGGTACCTGGTAGAAAATGTCTTTCCGGTTGGTCCCTAATTGAAACATTGCTAGGCATATATTCCCTGTACCACATCCGTTCAAACATTCTAACTGCTGCTACAGGCGAGGAGTTAAACATGATTCAGGAGTAGTGTTGATGTGCAAATGGTAATTCAGTAAATATAACATGAAGCTATTTTAAGATTAATTTGACAGTCCCAAAAATAAAAGACAAAAAACATAAAGCAATTAACTCTAATTTAGAAATACAACACAAAGATAACTTAATACAACCCTCAGATAGACATAAGAATAAAAACGCATTTCTTATTCCGTATGCAAGAACAAACACATACAAATTTTCGTTTTTCCGTCAGGAATTTGGGCGTGGAATGGGTTGCCTGAAGAATCCAGGAAAACCAACACTTTATCAACATTTAAATCTCTAATAAAAATGCAGGACTAAACACAAACCATAGATAAGCGTAGGACGCAATAATCTTCTGTATAGAAGGAGCGTCTGTAAACAGATAAGATAAGATAAGATAAGATAAGATAAGATAAGATAAGATAAGATAAGATGTAGACGTAAACTTATAACGCGAATAACGCAGGAAACTTTACTAGTCGTGATGAAATTTTTTTTTCTTTTTAAATTTTTTTGTTCGGCCACAGCAAACCTTCACTTCATGAGGTCAATGATGCTTGCAATTATTTACAAACACAGGGACTAAGTGCACTTAACTGTGCTAAAAAATGCTTTTCAGATGCAAATCACGGAGAAACAAGGGGAATTGGTAGAGAATTGTTTGAGTTTTGATAAAAATGTCTGTAAAGACCTTGACATTTTAATGGAACCTCCGAGAGAAAGAACAAGAGAGACAATTTTTTGACGATAGAAGAGAATAAGCAGCCTTGGCACATAAAACGAGTTCAGTAGAAGAAATTTGTATTCTTTATTCGATAAAGTTACTGTAGAAATTCATGAGAGGTTTCGGCTGCACAAGAATTTGATAAAACAAACAAAAATTTTAGCTTACCTTCTGGACATTGATGACCATGACTTCTCCTGGACTTTGATGACCATGACTTCTACTGGACATTGATGACCATGACTTCTACTGGACATTGATGACCATGACTTCTACTGGACATTGATGACCATGACTTCTACTGGACATTGATGACCATGACTTCTACTGGACATTGATGACCATGACTTCTACTGGACATTGATGACATGACTTCTATTGGACATTGATGACCATGACTTCTACTGGACATTGATGACCATGACTTCTACTGGACAATGATGACCATGACTTCTACTTGACATTGATGACCATGACTTCTACTGGACATTGATGACCATGACTTCTACTGGACATTGATGACCTTGACTTCTATTGGACAATGATGACCATGACTTCTACTGGACATTGATGACCATGACTTCTACTGGACATTGATGACCATGACTTCTACTGGACATTGATGACCATGACTTCTACTTGACATTGATGACCATGACTTCTACTGGACATTGATGACCTTGACTTCTATTGGACAATGATGACCATGACTTCTACTGGACATTGATGACCATGACTTCTACTGGACATTGATGACCATGACTTCTACTGGACATTGATGACCATGACTTCTACTGGACATTGATGACCATGACTTCTACTGGACATTGATGACCATGACTTCTACTGGACATTGATGACCATGACTTCTACTGGACATTGATGACCATGACTTCTACTGGACATTGATGACCATGACTTCTACTGGACATTGATGACATGACTTCTACTGGACATTGATGACCATGACTTCTACTGGACATTGATGACCATGACTTCTACTGGACAATGATGACCATGACTTCTACTGGACATTGATGACCATGACTTCTACTGGACATTGATGACCATGACTTCTACTGGACATTGATGACCATGACTTCTACTGGACATTGATGACCATGACTTCTACTGGACATTGATGACCATGACTTCTACTGGACATTGATGACCATGACTTCTACTGGACATTGATGACCTTGACTTCTATTGGACAATGATGACCATGACTTCTACTGGACATTGATGACCATGACTTCTACTGGACATTGATGACCATGACTTCTACTGGACATTGATGACCATGACTTCTACTGGACATTGATGACCATGACTTCTACTGGACATTGATGACCATGACTTCTACTGGACATTGATGACCATGACTTCTACTGGACATTGATGACCATGACTTCAAATCGAATACTTACCTCAAAAAACATTGAGATACAAGCACTTTTGATGAACTTACGACAAAATAAAATGAATTCAAGTCCAACGTATTCATTACAAGTTATTACGCTATATATGCTCAAAGTAAACCGGCCTAATATAAAAATAGTACTTCAACTGTTACTTACAATGGCCATACGTTATGTCAGCTGTGAGAGAAAACTTCTATCTATAACAATAACATGTTTTAGTGGTGAGGGGGCTGCAGAAACCCACGCTACGTCACTGTGTTATCTATCCTCGTAAAACAAATTTTCATCGTTCTTAATGCTTTAATCATGTCTTTGTGGCGTCATAGTTGTATAACATGAATGGAAAATATCGCAACTACACCTGGCATGTCATTGTAACATTTAACTAAGTGTTTATGCCAGGAGGCTGTTTAACCCCAATGGCCAGAAATAAGTTGTTTTTAGCGCAATTTCCCTTGGAAAAATTGCGTTTATCGATTCGAAATGTCTGTCAAGCTTGATGCTGCAACTCCTCCTGAACCATACCAGATAGAGGGTTCGGGTCTTTTGGAAATATGCTAAGAAGGTCCCAAGGATGTGCAACGGCCAAAAAAATACCGAAAAGGTATACTGGATTTCCTGGAAAATCCAAAAACCCGAAAAACTATTAGTATTTTGTCAATTTCTCGCCAACCATAACATCTATCGGGTTGAAACAAACGTCAAACAATAGCTAATAATATTTAGAAAAATGTTGGAGAAAGAATGTTATAACATGAGTATGTCATTCGGATCCCGTCATTTTAGAAGCAATTTTTTTAAGTAGTTGTTTTGTTTAATTTCAAAATGATTGGTTTGAAATGACTTTTAATGTAATCTAGAATAATAGTTAATGGGATTTCCCCGCTTTGTGAATGCTCATGTTAGATTGTTGCGTAGTGCGCATTATATTGACACATCCTTGGTGTGATGTTGCGTGAGGGGATATGACGTCATTTTATGTTTACTTTCAGAATTAGTGATTTGTAATCCAGAATGATTTCCCTTGAATAAAAAAAATCGGAAATTCTTTGCTGGAAATTGCGTTTAAATACTCATTCGAGTTTATATTACTTGCTTTATTTTTAACCAGCGTTGATCTAAATCTTAGACCTGCCTACTCTGTGTAAACAAAGTTTGTGGTTTTCACTTTTAAAGAAATCTTTTAATTTGAACAAAAAAAAATCTATTACAAATGTGATAAATGTGACAAATGTGATAAATGTGACAAATGGGATGAATATGACAAATGGGATGAATATGACAAATGGGATGAATATGACAAATGGGATGATTGTGACAAAGGGGATGAATGGGACAAATGGGATGATTGTGACAAATGGGATGATTGTGACAAATGGGATGAATGTGACAAATGGGATGAATGTGACAAATGTGACAAATGGGATGATTGTGACAAATGTGATAATTGTGACAAATGTGACAAATGGGATGATTGTGACAAATGTGACAAATGGGATATATGTGACAAATGTGACAAATGGGATGATTGTGACAAATGTGACAAATGTGACAAATGGGATATATGTGATTGTGACAAATGTGACAAATGTGACAATTGTGACAAATGTGACAAATGGGATGATTGTGACAAATGTGACAAATGGGATATATGTGACAAATGTGACAAATGGGGTGATTGTGACAAATGTGACAAATGGGATATATGTGACAAATGTGACAAATGGGATGATTGTGACAAATGTGATGAATATGATAAATGTGATAAATGTGACAAATGGGATTATTGTGACAGATGTGATAAATGTGATAAATGTGATAAATGACTGTTAAAAATTCTATTGTGACTTACAATCATTATATTATGAGGGTAAGAAATTTGATCACAAGCAAAAATCGTCAAAAAATTTAAACTGTAAACTAAGGTTAGAATTATTAAGCATGTCATGCAAGTGTAAATTACAGTATAAATTAAAGTAAAACTAACACTGTTTACAAGCCAAATAGTTCATCAAATATTAAAAATTATTATCAGTCTTCGTTGATATTAACTATTAGTGGTGGCCTTCACTTTAAATTACTATTTAAATTAAGAATTATAGCTATATAACAATGTATTGGCGCCTGGATAGCGAAGTCAATAGTGCGTGGGATCTAGCACACGTTAAAGCCACAATAAAAATGTTGATGAATGACTATCGCTAAAAAGTACTCCGCTGACCTGGAGAAGAGATGGGTGCCGCCAAGGTCTACCAAGGCCCGAGAAAGTTCTTAACATTAGAACCCCCTACGACCACGAGGTTATGGGACACACACACAAACAACAATTTATTATTAGTATCTGACTAGGCCTGGATTATATTTTACTTTTAAAAGTTTACAAAGTGCAGGTGCTGTTACGCTTTCAATAACATACAGTTACTGTTACAGATACACTGATCTCTCTCCCTTTCACAATTCACAGAATGTAAGCGGGCTTACTTGACCATCTCCTCGATTCTATGGTAACAACGAATAAAATAATCTCGGCATGTTATAAGTGTAAGGTTACAGAATAGACAGTTCATCAATAATCTAGTATATATAATACGTTGCACGTTATATATTTAAATATCCAAAATTTGAACAATACACGAAACATCTAAATTATTGGAATTAAGTTGTGTTTTTTTTCAGCATGAAAATTATCGTTTACCATTTTTTTTAAAGCGACGCAACGAAAATAATTCTTTCTTACGGAAATACGACATGAGTTATTTCACTTGATATTTGTAAAAAAAAATAATTTTTCAAACTGAAAGATAATATCTCTAGATTATTTAAATACCTATTGAAGAGTTACTTTCCTTTGATCACAATATAAAATGAAATACATTAAATTAATAAATGTGTTCCTTTCCTTTACCATTTAGAAAATATTTTATTTTTCCTTATTTCTTTAAGAATCTAAAATTTTAAGCAAATATGTAAATTAATAATATTCTTTATTTCTAAACTTCAAATTATATTTAAAATTTTAAAAAAATTTATACGTATTTTTTAACTCTTAAAA
Source organism: Ampullaceana balthica (assembly GCA_944989445.1). Classification (NCBI taxonomy): domain Eukaryota; kingdom Metazoa; phylum Mollusca; class Gastropoda; family Lymnaeidae; genus Ampullaceana; species Ampullaceana balthica. The sequence goes on along the minus strand of CALYLW010001024.1, from coordinate 51,054 downwards.
ATAAACAAAATGGTTTCTTCTTATCACTAGATCACTTCTTAATAAAACAAAATTAACCATCGGTTACGCTGAGAGAAAGAAACATTTTACCTCAGTTGTTATTACATTCCTCCATCGATCCCAATAGTGAACAGAATGAGAACCACTGTTTTGAACCGCTGCGTCTGCCCCTTTCCCTCCTTCCCCACAATGAAGTTAAAGATAATAGTAACAATTAGTGTTATCCTGTGGAAAGAGGTCATGAGTCAGGTTAACTTTCTGTGACCTATGACCTCATTTCTAGTACAGTTATAAAAGGGAGGAAATTCTTGACCGACATTTTCTGCTTTACAAGTTGAAATATTCGAAATGGTAACCGGGCACATAGTGGACACTAGTCATAAAGTGAACACTCGTCAGACAGTGGACACTGTCCAGATAGTGGATGATGGCCATATAATGAACAATTGTTAGATTTACCTAAAAACATGAATGCGGAAATCCTGGCAAATAACAAGGGCGACTCTGTTCTGTACGCTTTTTTCCCCCTGACTTTTGTATGAGAAAAGTATTGATTACCGTCGGTCTTGAAGTTCAAAGTTCATATGTTAAAAAATCTCATCCAAGAAAGTGTTCGTTCTGGTAACGAACCCTGGGACCTCTACTTTGACCCAACGTTTGGACGGCCTACAACACAGCTGTCTCTCTCTCTTGGTGGCTTTAAGGCTCGTCTGTGGTACGGTGGGATCAATACGATCAGACATCGCCATCTTGTGTTCCTCTAGACACGTCAGTTTTGTCTATGTCCCGACATTTCCTTGACCACCACCCTCATTTTCCCTCCGCCAAGACTTTCCCTTGACTCAGTTGTCTCTCACCCAACTCTGTTGACATCCCAGTCTGATGACATCCCACTCTGGTGACATCCCACTCTGATGGCATCCCACTCTGGTGACATCCCACTCTGATGGCATCCCACTCTGGTGACATCCCACTCTGATGACATCCCACTCTGATGGCATCCCACTCTGATGACATCCCACTCTGATGACATCCCACTCTGATGGCATCCCACTCTGGTGACATCCCACTCTGATGCATCCCACTATGGTGACATCCCACTCTGATGACATCCCACTCTGGTGACATCCCACTCTGGTGACATCCCACTCTGGTGACATCCACTCTGGTGACATCACACTCTGGTGACATCACACTCTGGTGACATCCCACTCTGGTGACATCACACTCTGGTGACATCACACTCACCCTACGGTCATGATGCTCTATTCTTTCATACTACAGTAATGATGCTCTATTCTGTCACACTACGGTCATGGTGCTCTATTATTGTATCAACTCTGTCCAATTCTCTAATACTACATGTATTTCCTTGCGCCCCCCCCCTCCTCCTCCAATAAACCTTATGATATGGTACAGTCCGCACCACTTAGTGACGCCACTGTTAAATAAGGTCAAGCATCCCTTAAACCGATAACTCCTGGGTGACGTCGTGAGTTCACGTTTAGTATAACGAGAAGATAACGAGACTCAGTTGACGCCGTTTATCGGACAATTAATGTAATCATTGTGTCTGCCGAATGAACCCGTGTCACGAGACTCACTGTCAGAGATTAAAGGTCAGCACCACACGTAAACAAATAGTTCATACTCGGACTGTCTGCGTGGCGTAGGAATTTGGTCAAATTCTTTAATATCAGCGAATTGTAAACGAGAGAGCGAGAGAGAGAAAGATAGAGAGAGAGAGAGAGAGAGAGAGAGAGAGAGAGAGAGAGAGAGAGAGAGAGAGAGGAGAGAGAGAGAGAGAGAGAGAGAGAGAGAGAGAGAAAGAAAGTGAGAGAGAGTATGTGTGTGTGAGAGAGTGAGAGAGAGTATGTGTGTGTGAGAGAGAAATATAGAGAGAGAAAAGGGAGATAGAGAGAGAGAGAGAAAAAGAGAGACAGTGGAGCAAGGGAAAAGCAAGGTGCAGATAGTAAAAAAAACTACGACAGGAAATGGAAGTGTGTAGAGCAGCTTGCAAATTAAACAACCCGTAAAAACAAAGTTTTTGACTATAAATCCCTTATATATTGAGACATAACTAAAAGTGTTGATTATGTTCAATATAATACGCACCGCGCAACAGACTAACATAAATATTTACAGATCAGATATATTATAAAAGGTATGTTCATTATAATACACACCGCACCGCGTGACAGGAAAATATTTAAAAATTATTTTCAATATAATACGCACCGCGCGACAGTTTAGCAAAAACATTTACATGCTCCATAGAGATACATAGAGATTAACTAAAAATTCATCAATTTAATTACGGTACATTCGATCGATCTGAAATTTTGATACAATGTATTGTTAGGGGACAAAAGTCTATGTGCGAAATTTCAGCTCGATAGGATCACGGAAATTGGGTCATTTTTTTACTTTTCTTTTTCCGCGGACAGAGAGACAAGACGGTGAAATTAATATAAGGGATTTAATTAAACAACCCGTAAAAACAACGTTTTTACTATAAATTTCTTACATATAAAATGTATATAAAAGTATTGATTATGTTCAATATAATACGCGCCGCGAAACAAAAAATTAAAGACTGAACGTGACTAAACTCCTCTTGCTGTAAAACACCGGGATGTGGTCTTCGATGGCTGGAGTGACCCGTGGAGGTCAACTATAGCAGACGGCTACATAGAGATACATAGAGATAAACTAATAATGCATTAATTTAATTACGGTGCATTCGATGAATCTGAAATTTTGATTTAATGCATTGTTAGGTGACACAAGTCTATGTGCTAAATTTCAGCTCGATAGCATCACGGGAAAGTGGGTTGTTTTTGTTTTTTTACTTTTGTTTTTCCACCCGACCGACTACGACAGACAGAAAAGACGGCGAATTTAGTATAAGGGATTTAATTAAACAACCCGTAAAAACAACGTTTTTTAAAAACTAAAAATCTCTTATAAATGAGACATAACTAAAAGTATTGATTATGTTCAATACGCACCACGCGACAAATATTTACAGACTCAGTGTGACTGAACACGCCTTGCTGTAAAACACGGGGATGTGGTCATCGATGGCTGGAGTGAACTCCAGTGAGCCCGTGGAGGTCAGCTTCAGCAGACGGCTACACTTATTACATAAATTCATTAATTTAATTACGGTACATTCGATCGATCTGAAATTTTGATACAATGCATTGTTACGTTACACGAGTCTATGTGCACATCGATAGGATCACAGGAATTGAGTCATTTCTGACTTTTTGTTTTTCTGCCCGACCAACCTTGACAGACAGAGAGACAAGACGGTGAAGTTAATGTAAGGGAGTTATAAAGTGTAAAGTTTTATTTTGGAAAGCACACCGAACCGAGTTGTCTCCTCCCTGTGTGTACCATTCTCATATGCGTAGAAGCTTCATATGTGTACAATCTTTCATGTGCGTACAAAACTTTGTGTGCGCACAAACATCATTGTGTACAAAATTAATGTGTACAAAAATTCAAGCGCTCCCAATAATCCCAATGTGTACCAGCTCTTACAACTTCATTAACCGCTGTGTTAGTGTTTCGGTTTACAAACTTTGAGTGCCAGAGTCCTCCCATCAGTACTAGGGGTTGGAACAAAAAGGGGGCCTGCAATGTCCCAGTTGCATGATCTTGCAATTAAATCAAATTTTCTCCTCCGCCCCCGGCATCTCACATTCTCATCTCCCTGAATTCGGCGTGGTTTGTGTGTGTGTGTGGGGGGGGGGTCAAACATTGCAAAAGTCAGCTGTAAGCTGTTGGAGTGTTGGGTCAATAAATCTGGCCACTGGTCTACTTCTCGCAGACGAGTTTGGAAGTGGAAAAAGGGGGGGGGGTTTGTAGACTGGTAAGATCCTCCCCCCCCCCACACACACACACAATAGCTAAAATAACAAGTGAACCGCCCAGGGGCGTGGTGTAGACCAACGTATGACGAGTCCATACTTTCATTCACAAACCGTCCTTGGTTTACGCCCTAACTCTAAGGGGATATAACTTAGTAGCGTTTCAAATAATCACAAACTAGTATGCTTATTCCCCCTTTTTTATAACTATGAATCTATTGCTCGCTCTCTCGCTCACTCTCTCTCTCTCTCTCTCTCTCTCTCTCTCTCTCTCTCTCTCTCTCTCATCTCTCTCTCTCTCTCTCTCTCTCTCTCTCTCTCTCTCTCTCTCATCTCTCTATCTATCTATCTCTCTCTCTCTCTTTATCTCTCTCTGTCTCTGTATCTTTTTCTCTTCATCACAATATCCCTCTTTCCCCTATCCCCCCTCTCTCTCTATAAACTCTAATTTCCTCCATTCATGAAGACACACAACCCCACCCCCGCGCACCCATACCACCACAACTACCACAACTACCACCGCAACTACCACCACTAACTCTACCACCACAACTACCACCACTAACTCTACCACCACAACTACCACCACAACTACCAAACTAACTCTACCACCACAACTACCACCACTAACTCTACCACCACAACTACCACCACTAACTCTACCACCAAACTACCACCACAACTACCACAACTACCACCAACTACCACCACTAACTACCACCACAACTACCACCACTAACTCTACCACCACAACTACCACACTAACTCTACCACCACAACTACCACCACTAACTCTACCACCGCAACTACCACCACTAACTCTACCACCACAACTACCACCACTAACTCTACCACCACAACTACCACCACTAACTCTACCACCACAACTACCACCACTAACTCTACCACCGCAACTACCCCCACTAACTCTACCACCACAACTACCACAACTAACTCTACCACCACAACTACCACCACTAACTCTACCACCACAACTACCACCACAACTACCACCACTAACTCTACCACCACTAACTCTACCACCACAACTACCACCACAACTACCACCACTAACTCTACCACCACAACTACCACCACAACTACCACCACTAACTCTACCACCACAACTACCACCACTAACTCTACCACCACAACTACCACCACAACTACCACCACTAACTCTACCACCACAACTACCACCACTAACTCTACCACCACAACTACCACCACTAACTCAACCACCGCAACTACCACCACTAACTCTACCACCACAACTACCACCACAAACTCTACCACCACAACTACCACCACTAACTCTACCACCACAACTACCACCACAACTACCACAACTAACTCTACCACCACAACTACCACCACAACTACCACCACAACTACCACCACAACTACCACAACTAACTCTACCACCACAACTACCACCACAACTACCACTACAACTACCACCACAACTACCACCACTAACTCTACCACCACAACTACCACCACAACTACCACCACTAACTCTACCACCACAACTACCACCACTAACTCTACCACCAAAACAACCACCACAACTACCACCACTAACTCTACCACCACAACTACCACCACTAACCCTCTCGCCAGTCGACAGACCAGGAATGCGAACGGAATAGGAAAGGGAAAAAAGTGTTTCAAACCAAAGGGAAGTAAGTACTTGTATTTTCTCTTACGCCACTGGAGTGAACCAGGAAAAAAATCGTCCTCATAAGAAATCGTTTCAGCCTAAGACCTGGCGGGTGTTTTAGAGATGAGCTGTATGTGACTGTGGTGTTAAGGTGTTTTAGATATGAGCTGGATGTAACTGTGGTGTTATCATATCCACCAGGATTAGCCGTAAGGACAGCAGCACGCCACAACGTGTTGAGTGTTCAGGAGTTAATCTCTGACGTCAAAATATGAGGTGAGTGTTAGTAATGTATCATACATTGCACTTTTAGTTAGACGATTTGAAATGTTTTTCTATTTTTAAGATTTGGTTTTAGGAGGTGGGGGTAAAGGTCGATAGTGTGGTGTGTGTGAGTATAGGTCGATAGTGTGGGGTGTGTGAGAAAGGTCGATAGTTTGGGGTGTGTGAGTATAGGTTGATAGTGTGGGGTGTGTGAGTATAGGTCTATAGTGTGGGGTGTGTGAGAAAGGTCGATAGTTTGGGGTGTGTGAGTATAGGTTGATAGTGTGGGGTGTGTGAATATAGGTCGATAGTGTGGGGTATGTGAGAAAGGTCGATAGTTTGGGGTGTGTGAGTATAGGTTGATACTGTGGGGTGTGTGAGTATAGGTCTATAGTGTGGGTTGTGTGAATATAGGTTGATAGTGTGGGGTGTGGGGTATAGGTCTATAGTGTGGGGTGTGTGAGTATAGGTCTATAGTGTGGGGTGTGTGAGTATAGGTTGATAGTGTGGGGTGTGGGGTATAGGTCTATAGTGTGGGGTGTGTGAGTATAGGTTGATAGTGTGGGGTGTGTGAGTATAGGTCTATAGTGTGGGGTGTGTGAGTATAGGTTGATAGTGTGGTGTGTGGGGAATAGGTATATAGTGTGGGGAGTGTGATTATAGGTTGATAGTGTGGTGTGTGTGAGTATAGGTTGATAGTGTGGTGTATGGGGAATAGGTCTATAGTGTGGGGTGTGTGAGTATAGGTTGATAGTGTGGTGTGTGTGAGTATACGTCGATAGTATGGGATGTGTGAGTATAGGTCGATAGTGTGGTGTGTGTGAGTATAGGTCGATAGTGTGGTGTGTGTGAGTATAGGTCTATAGTGTGGGGTGTGTGAGTATAGGTCGATAGTGTGTTGTGTGTGAGTATAGGTCTATAGTGTGGGGTGTGTGAGTATAGGTCGATAGTGTGGTGTGTGTGAGTATAGGTCTGTAGTGTGGGGTGTGTGAGTATAGGTTGATAGTGTGGGGTGTGGGGAATAGGTCTATAGTGTGGTGTGTGAGTATAGGTTGATAGTGTGGTGTGTGGGGTATAGGTCTATAGTGTGGGGTGTGTGAGTATAGGTTGATAGTGTGGGGTGTGTGAGTATAGGTCTATAGTGTGGGGTGTGTGAGTATAGGTTGATAGTGTGGTGTGTGGGGAATAGGTATATAGTGTTGGGTGTGTGAGTATAGGTTGATAGTGTGGTGTGTGTGAGTATAGGTTGATAGTGTGGTGTGTGGGGAATAGGTCTATAGTGTGGGGTGTGTGAGTATAGGTTAATAGTGTGGGGTGTGTGAGTATAGGTCTATAGTGTGGGGTGTGTGAGTATAGGTCTATAGTGTGGGGTGTGTGAGTATAGGTTGATAGTGTGGTGTGTGGGGAATAGGTCTATAGTGTGGGGTGTGTGAGTATAGGTTAATAGTGTGTGGTGTGTGAGTATAGGTCGATAGTGTGGTGTGTGTGAATATAGGTCGATAGTGTTGTGTGTGTGAGTATACGTCGATAGTATGGGATGTGTGAGTATAGGTCGATAGTGTGGGGTGTGTGAGTATAGGTCGATAGTGTGGGGTGTGTGAGTATAAATTGATAGTGTGGGGTGTGTGAGTATAGGTCTATAGTGTGGGGTGTGTGAGTATAGGTCGATAGTGTGGGGTGTGTGAGTATAGGTTGATAGTGTGGGGTGTGGGGTATAGGTCTATAGTGTGGTGTTCGTGAGTATACGTCGATAGTATGGGATGTGTGAGTATAGGTCGATAGTGTGGGGTGTGTGAGTATAGGTCGATAGTGTGGGGTGTGTGAGTATAGGTTGATAGTGTGGGGTGTGGGGTATAGGTCTATAGTGTGGTGTTCGTGAGTATAGGTCGATAGTGTGGGGTGTGTGAGTATAAATTGATAGTGTGGGGTGTGTAAGTATAGGTCTATAGTGTGGGGTGTGTGAGTATAGGTCGATAGTGTGGGGTGTGTGAGTATAGGTCGATAGTGTGGGGTGTGTGAGTATAGGTCGATAGTGTGGGGTGTGTGAGTATAGGTTGATAGTGTGGGGTGTGGGGTATAGGTCTATAGTGTGGTGTTCGTGAGTATAGGTCGATAGTGTGGGGTGTGTGAGTATAAATTGATAGTGTGGGGTGTGTAAGTATAGGTCTATAGTGTGGGGTGTGTGAACATAGGTTGATAGTGTGGGGTGTGGGGTATAGGTCTATAGTGTGGGGTGTGTGAGTATAGGTCTATAGTGTGGGGTGTGTGAGTATAGGTCTATAGTGTGGGGGGTGTGAGTATAGGTCTATAGTGTGGGGTGTGTGAGTATAGGTCGATAGTGTGGGGTGTGTGAGTATAAATTGATAGTGTGGGGTGTGTAAGTATAGGTCTATAGTGTGGGGTGTGTGAACATAGGTTGATAGTGTGGGGTGTGGGGTATAGGTCTATAGTGTGGGGTGTGTGAGTATAGGTCTATAGTGTGGGGTGTGTGAGTATAGGTCTATAGTGTGGGGGGTGTGAGTATAGGTCTATAGTGTGGGGTGTGTGAGTATAGGTCGATAGTGTGGTGTGTGGGGTATAGGTCTATAATGTGGTGTGTGAGTATAGGTTGATAGTGTGGTGTGTGGGGTATAGGTCTATAGTGTGGGGTGTGTGAGTATAGGTTGATAGTGTGGTGTGTGGGGTATAGGTCTATAGTGTGGGGTGTGTGAGTATAGGTTGATAGTGTGGTGTGTGGGGTATAGGTCTATAGTGTGGTGTGTGAGTATAGGTTGATAGTGTGGTGTGTGGGGTATAGGTCTATAGTGTGGGGTATGTGAGTATAGGTTGATAGTGTGGGGTGTGTGAGTATAGGTCTATAGTGTGGGGTGTGTGAGTATAGGTTGATAGTGTGGTGTGTGGGGAATAGGTATATATTGTGTGGGGTGTGTGAGTATAGGTTGATAGTGTGGGTGTGTGAGTATAGGTCTATAGTGTGGGGTGTGTGAGTATAGGTCGATAGTGTGGGGTGTGTGAGTATAAGTTGATAGTGTGGGGTGTGTGAGTATAGGTCGATAGTGTGGGGTGTGTGAGTATAAGTTGATAGTGTGGGGTGTGTGAGTATAGGTCTATAGTGTGGGGTGTGTGAGTATAAGTCGATAGTGTGGGGTGTGTGAGTATAGGTCTATAGTGTGGGGTGTGTGAGTATAGGTTGATAGTGTGGTGTGTGGGGTATAGGTCTATAGTGTGGTGTGTGAGTATAGGTTGATAGTGTGGTGTGTGGGGTATAGGTCTATAGTGTGGGGTGTGTGAGTATAGGTTGATAGTGTGGTGTGTGGGGTATAGGTCTATAGTGTGGTGTGTGAGTATAGGTTGATAGTGTGGTGTGTGGGGTATAGGTCTATAGTGTGGGGTGTGTGAGTATAGGTTGATAGTGTGGGGTGTGTGAGTATAGGTCTATAGTGTGGGGTGTGTGAGTATAGGTTGATAGTGTGGTGTGTGGGGAATAGGTATATAGTGTGGGGTGTGTGAGTATAGGTTGATAGTGTGGGTGTGTGAGTATAGGTCTATAGTGTGGGGTGTGTGAGTATAGGTCGATAGTGTGGGGTGTGTGAGTATAAGTTGATAGTGTGGGGTGTGTGAGTATAGGTCGATAGTGTGGGGTGTGTGAGTATAAGTTGATAGTGTGGGGTGTGTGAGTATAGGTCTATAGTGTGGGGTGTGTGAGTATAGGTCGATAGTGTGGGGTGTGGGGTATAGGTCGATAGTTTGGGGTGGGGGTATAGGTCTATAGGGTGGGGTGTGTGAGTATAGGTTGATATTGTGGGTGTGTGAGTATAGGTCTATAGTGTGTGGTGTGTGAGTATAGGTCTATAGTGTGGGGTATTTGAGTATAGGTTGATAGTGCGGGGTGTGGGAGTATAGATCGATAGTGTGGGGTATGTGGGAGTATAGATCGATAGTGTGGGGTATGTGGGAGTATAAGTCGATAGTGTGGGGTGTGGGGGTATATGTTGATAGTGTGGGGTGTGTGAGTATAGGTCGATAGTGTAGGGTGTGTGAGTATAGGTCGATAGTGTGTGGTGTGTGACTATAGGATAGTGTGGGGTATATGGAAGTATAGGTCAATAGTGTGGGGTGTGTGAGTATAGGTCGATAGTGTGTGGTGTGTGAGTATAGGTCTATAGTGTGGGGTATTTGAGTATATGTTGATAGTGCGGGGTGTGGGAGTATAGGTCGATAGTGTGGGGTGTGGGGGTATAGGTCTATATTGTGGGTTGTGTGAGTATAGGTTGATAGTGTGGGGTATGTGGGAGTATAGATCGATAGTGTGGGGTATGTGGGAGTATAGATCGATAGTGTGGGGTATGTGGGAGTATAAGTCGATAGTGTGGGGTATGTGTGAGTACAGGTCGATAGTGTGGGGTGTGGGGGTATAGGTTGATAGTGTGGGGTGTGTGAGTTTAGGTCGATAGTGTAGGGTGTGTGAGTATAGGATAGTGTGGGGTATATGGAAGTATAGGTCAATAGTGTGGGGTGTGTGAGTCTAGGTCGATAGTGTGTGGTGTGTGAGTATAGGATAGTGTGGGGTATATGGAAGTATAGGTCAATAGTGTGGGGTGTGTGAGTCTAGGTCGATAGTGTGTGGTGTGTGAGTATAGGATAGTGTGGGGTATATGGAAGTATAGGTCAATAGTGTAGGGTGTGTGAGTCTAGGTCGATAGTGTAGGGTGTGTGAGTATAGGATAGTGTGGGATATATTGAAGTATAGGTCAATAGTGTAGGGTGTGTGAGTCTAGGTCGATAGTGTAGGGTGTGTGAGTCTAGGTCGATAGTGTAGGGTGTGTGAGTATAGGATAGTGTGGGATATATTGAAGTATAGGTCAATAGTGTAGGGTGTGTGAGTCTAGGTCGATAGTGTAGGGTGTGTGAGTCTTGGTCGATAGTGTGTGGTGTGTGAGTATAGGATAGTGTGGGATATATTGAAGTATAGGTCAATAGTGTAGGGTGTGTGAGTCTAGGTCGATAGTGTAGGGTGTGTGAGTCTAGGTCGATAGTGTAGGGTGTGTGAGTCTAGGTCGATAGTGTAGGGTGTGTGAGTCTAGTTCGATAGTGTAGGGTGTGTGAGTCTAGGTCGATATTTTAGGGTGTGTGAGTCTAGGTCGATAGTGTAGGGTGTGTGAGTCTAGGTCGATAGTGTAGGGTGTGTGAGTCTAGGTCGATAGTGTAGGGCAGTGTTGTCCTATCTAAAATCGTTCACGGCACACTAAACTGTTAAAAAATTTGCGCGGCACACCTCACCAAAAAAAAAGAAATCAGTGTTTATTCAAAAGATGTTTCATAATTAATGAGATACTTGAGAATTTTGTTTGGAGCAGATGAGCTCAAAACGCGGTTCATTGCTGGATAAGCAAACTCTCATTTATCTGTCTATCATCTGCAGTCTTTCACGTTTGACGTATGCGAGAAGTTGCGCCTTTCCGCTGATGTCAGTACTTTCATCGATTTGCATTGCCCAGAACTTTTGGATGTTGTCGGCTTCAGCAAAATGTACTTTAATTTGATCGTCCAAATCTGTCGAAAAGTCAGCAATCCGACGTCCCATCGTCTGGTGAGACAGTGGAATCTTATTTATTTTTTCAACAGCGTCGGGTCTCAACTCCATAGTCTCAACTGCGATTCGTAAAGACGGCAATATGATTGTCACAGCGTCCAAATGAGATTTCTTTTGTTTGATCAAAATATTCGCAATTTTATAGCTTGGTAACTGAGCTTTGACAGGAATTGAGGAACATTTCTTCATTATTTTTTATTGCTGCTCTAAGTTGGACCGAATGGATGCGAAATAACTTTTTGGCTTGTCTTTCAATCCTGGATGATTTGAGATCAGATGCCGCTTCAGTTTACTGGGGATAATGGACTCGTTGGACAATGCCATGTTAGAATTAAGACAAAACGGAAGAGAAGGATCATTTGCACATTGTATGAAACCATACTCAAGATATTCCTCGTGATATTTTCGTTTGGTAACATTCTTCTTGGATTTCGCAGCTCTCTCTCCATTTTGATGCTCGCTGGAATCCTTCTGGCTTCTCTTCAAAAAATTATCCATAGCCGTGTGTAATTAAAAGTTTTTTAAAAAGTGAACAGCAGGAAAGGGTTTTTATTTACTTACAACAGATATTTATTCCCAATGGAGGAGAGAAATTGTGTAGCTTTCAAGAGATTCTAACAACCAAAACAATACAAAAATGAAACGTTTTTATTCAATTCTTTTTCGGTTAAGGATATTTTTTTTTCAAAACTTGAAGGTTCGAAAAGCCTAGCAATTTATGTTATTTTTGAAATCTTTCGGGGCACACTAAAATTTTCTCGCGGCACACTAGTGTGCCGCGGCACACCGGTTGGACAACACTGGTGTAGGGTGCGTGAGTCTAGGTCGATGGTGTAGGGTGTTTGAGTCTAGGTCGATAGTGTAGGGTGTGTGAGTCTAGGTCGATAGGTAACTGGTGAAAAAATATTAATAGGTGAAGGGTGAGCATTGCTGTGACAGTCTGTGGTGTGTTGTGACATTCTGTGGTGTGTTGTGACATTCTGTGGTGTGTTGTGACAGTATGTGATGTGTTGTGACAGTGTGTGGTGTATTGTGACAGTCTGTGGTGTTTTGTGACAGTCTGTGGTGTGTTGTGACAGTATGTGATGTATTGTGACAGTCTGTGGTGTTTTGTGACAGTCTGTGGTGTGTTGTGACAGTATGTGGTGTATTGTGACAGTCTGTGGTGTTTTGTGACAGTCTGTGGTGTGTTGTGACATTCTGTAGTGTGTTGTGACAGTCTGTGGTGTTTTGTGACAGTCTGTGGTGTGTTGTGACAGTATGTGGTGTTTTGTGACAGTCTGTGGTGTTTTGTGACAGTCTGTGGTGTGTTGTGACATTCTGTAGTGTGTTGTGACAGTCCTAGGTGTGTTGTGACAGTCTGTTTTGTGTTGTGACAGTCTGTGGTGTGTTGTGACAGTCTGTGGTGTGTTGTGACAGTCTGTGGTGTTGTTTGACAGTCAGAGGGTGTTATGACTGTCTGTGTTGTGTTGTGACAGTCTGTGGTGTTTTTGACAGTCTATTGTGTTGTGACAGTTTGTTGTGTTGTGACAATATGTGGTGTGTTATGACAGTCTGGGGTGTGTTGTGACAGTTTGTGATGTGTTGTGACAGTCTGTGGTGTGTTGTGACATTCTGTGGTGTGTTGTGACGTTCTGTGGTGTGTTGTGACAGTATGTGATGTACTGTGACAGTCTGTGGTGTTTTGTGACAGTATGTGGTGTGTTGTGACAGTATGTGGTGTATTGTGACAGTCTGTGGTGTTTTGTGACAGTCTGTGGTGTTTTGTGACATTCTGTAGTGTGTTGTGACAGTCTGTGGTGTATTGTGACAGTCTGTGGTGTTTTGTGACAGTCTGTGGTGTGTTGTGACATTCTGTAGTGTGTTGTGACAGTCTGTGGTGTGTTGTGACAGTCTGTGGTGTGTTGTGACAGTCTGTTTTGTGTTGTGACAGTCTGTGGTGTGATTGTGACATTCTGTGGTGTGTTGTGACAGTCTGTGGTGTTGTTTGACAGTCAGAGGGTGTTATGACAGTATGTGTTGTGTTGTGACAGTCTGTGGTGTTTTTGACAGTCTGTTGTGTTGTGACAGTTTGTTGTGTTGTGACAATATGTGGTGTGTTATGACAGTCTGTGGTGTGTTGTGACAGTATGTGGTGTGTTGTGACATTCTGTGGTGTGTTGTGACAGTATGTGATGTATTGTGACAGTATGTGGTGTTTTGTGACAGTCTGTGGTGTGTTGTGACAGTCTGGGGTGTATTGTGACAGTCTGTGGTGTTTTGTGACAGTCTGTGGTGTGTTGTGACAGTCTGTGATGTGTTGTGACATTCTGTAGTGTGTTGTGACAGTCTGTGGTGTGTTGTGACAGTCTGTTTTGTGTTGTGACAGTCTGTGGTGTGTTGTGACAGTCTGTGGTGTGTTGTGACAGTCTGTGGTGTTGTTTGACAGTCAGAGCGTGTTATGACAGTCTGTGTTGTGTTGTGACAGTCTGTGGTGTTTTTGACAGTCTGTTGTGTTGTGACAGTTTGTTGTGTTGTGACAATATGTGGTGTGTTATGACAGTCTGTGGTGTGTTGTGACAGTTTGTGATGTGTTGTGACAGTCTTTGGTGTGTCGTGACAGTCTGTGATGTGTTGTGACAGTCTGTGATGTGTTGTGGCAGTCTTTGGTGTGTTGTTACGAACGACATGAGCCATGTACAAAAGACGAGGGTAAACCGAGAGTAAGCCCATTTCTTCATTGGTCCACGTGTTGTGCCGGGCCATGAGAGCAGCCTATAAGTTAAGTGGGTTCACGCCTCCGAGTTAGTGGAAACCGCAAACAGGAATCTCAACAATTTACTCTTCAATGGCCTGGCGAGATCAGCACTTAACTATCAACACATTGAGAAGGTTCCAGTGGTTCTCATAAAAACACCTGGACGTTCCAGTGGTTCTCATACAAACACTTGGGCGTTCCAGTGGTTCTCATACAAATACTTGGGCGTTCCAGTGGTTCTCATACAAACACTTGGACGTTCCAGTGGTTTTCATACAAATACTTGTGCGTTCCAGTGGTTCTCATACAAATACTTGGACGTTCCAGTGGTTCTCATACAAATACTTGGACGTTCCAGTGGTTCTCATACAAACACTTGGACGTTCCAGTGGTTCTCATACAAACACTTGGACGTTCCAGTGGTTCGCATACAAACACTTGGACGTTCCAGTGGTTCTCATACAAACACTTGGACGTTCCAGTGGTTCTCATACAAACGCTGCTTACACTAGAGGCCTTACAATTAGAAAATATCACATGAATTCAAAACAATGGTAATTAGAGTTTATGTTTCTAAAACAACTTCTAAAATGTGAAAAGTTAAAAAAAAATTATACCATTTTTCACAACTTTATTCTCATGGAATTCTAGTTTTTTTTATTCGTTCGTTCCTGGGAACGTGGATAGTGGATACCTTCAGGTGCCCTGCCCCCCCCCACCCCTCAACATGTCCTGCGGGTCGTCACTGGTGGAAGTACAAAGAAAGAGTCGTGACCTGTGGTCAGTTCAGGTGTGTACATTCATCAGACACCTGCTTAACTCAGATTGCTGTTGTATCTTAACCAAAGAAATCTCCGTACCTCATCCTTACATCAATTATCCCATCCTGGCATTACATGCCTCCACCCCATCGCTCCATTCTCCCTTCCCATCGCTCCATCCTCGCATCTTTGAACAGATTACCTAACAGCCACGTAACTTGTTTGCCAGCTCTCGTTAGACATTGGTTTGTTTACTCTATCATGGTGGCCTTGTCGAGCCGATTCCAGCATGTCTATTTGTAGAATTGCTTCTTCTTCTTTCGTTTCCTTCGTTTAAAGTCGAATTGGTGGTGGTGTGTGTGTGTGTGTGTGTGTGTTGCACTCAAGAGCGTAACAAGTTGGCTTGGGGAGGAGAGGTGTGGGTTCAGATCTCACAGTTTGACGAATGAGAGTTGCCAAGGTCAAGGTCATTCTTGGCGCGCAAGCAGATTGGGCCGTCTGCTCACAATCACTTTATTAAATTTTCATGTCGTTCCCACAATAGAAGACCTCAACGCAAGAAGTTTTTCCAAGTAAACTTTTCCGTGCTCGCAGGTCACGTGCACGGAAAAATATTGTAGAATGTTTTCCTCATCTCAAAGCCAGGCTTCGCGACAATCACAGAACAAAATGAAAACATGGATTATCCCCCCCCCCTTTTTTTTTCCACAACACTGTTCTAAAAACACCCGGATTTTAAAAATAAAAAATAATTAATTTTTATAAAAGAAAAAAGATGATAAATGTGAAATTGAAAATGGGATACGGTCCTTTCTACGCTGAGGGTATCAGGCGCCAAGGTCTTATCAGAGCCTAACTACTTCACAACTACAGTAGGGCGCTCACAGCAATACATACCAGTGTAAACTACAGTTTTTTGCCTGTAGTATTTATGGCTCAGCGTGACTGAAGCTGATGAAATTCGATTGATTGGTTTGCCATGCATTTCTACGGTGATATAACAAAAGTCTATGAACCACGATCTTCACACGGGGCTCGGCCCTCACAGTTCGTAAATTCGGGGGAAATTGTTTTCCAATTTCTTAAGTGTTCGACTGCAGATGAGTAAAAATCCATAAGCCAGTGAAAGCTGTGACTCTTGTGAACTATACTAGAATTTGTAAGTCGAGGCTATAAATAATTGTTACCTTCGAGGCTTTAAACAATTGCCAGTACACGCCCTCAGAAGCGTAACTGGGTTTTTGACGCCCTTGGCTAATTTATTTTTCGTGCCCTTTATTTAAATAAAAATTTAAAAATCAGATATTTAGCTGCGCCCTTTTCAACTGGCGCAGGCCAGCGCCCTTGGCAACTGCCCCAGCCGTTGTTACGCCACTGCACGCCATTATTGTGTTTAGGGGTTATTAGGAGATCGTGCATTATTTATCTTTAAGAGAACATGACCAGACAACAAAACAGTCGTATCGGCTTAAGAGAACATGACCAGACAATAAAACAGTCGTATCGGCTTAAGAGAACATGACCAGACAATAAAACATTCGTATCGGCTTAAGAGAACATGACCAGACAATAAAACAGTCGTATCGGCTTAAGAGAACATGACCAGACAATAAAACAGTCGTATCGGCTTAAGAGAACATGACCAGACAATAAAACAGTCGTATCGGCTTAAGAAAACATGACCAGACAATAAAACAGTCGTATCGGCTTAAGAGAACATGACCAGAAAATAAAACAGTCGTTTCGGCTTAAGAGAACGTGACCAGACAATAAAACAGTCGTATCGGCTTAAGAGAACATGACCAGACAATAAAACAGTCGTATCGGCTTAAGAGAACAGGACCAGACAATAAAACATTCGTATCGGCTTAAGAGAACATGACCAGACAATAAAACAGTCGTATCGGCTTAAGAGAACATGACCAGACAATAAAACAGTCATATCGGCTTACGAGAACATGACCAGACAATAAAACAGTCGTATCGGCTTAAGAAAACATGACCAGACAATAAAACAGTCGTATCGGCTTAAGAGAACATGACCAGACAATAAAAAAAGTCGTATCGGCTTAAGAGAACGTGACCAAACAATAAAACAGTCGTATCGGCTTAAGAAAACATGACCAGACAATAAAACAGTCGTATCGGCTTAAGAGAACATGACCAGACAATAAAACAGTCGTATCGGCTTAAGAGAACATGACCAGACAATAAAAAAAGTCGTATCGGCTTAAGAGAACGTGACCAAACAATAAAACAGTCGTATCGGCTTAAGAAAACATGACCAGACAATAAAACAGTCGTATCGGCTTAAGAGAACATGACCAGAAAATAAAACAGTCGTTTCGGCTTAAGAGAACGTGACCAGACAATAAAACAGTCGTATCGGCTTAAGAGAACATGACCAGACAATAAAACAGTCGTATCGGCTTAAGAGAACAGGACCAGACAATAAAACATTCGTATCGGCTTAAGAGAACATGACCAGACAATAAAACAGTCGTATCGGCTTAAGAGAACATGACCAGACAATAAAACAGTCGTATCGGCTTACGAGAACATGACCAGACAATAAAACAGTCGTATCGGCTTAAGAAAACATGACCAGACAATAAAACAGTCGTATCGGCTTAAGAGAACATGACCAGACAATAAAAAAAGTCGTATCGGCTTAAGAGAACGTGACCAAACAATAAAACAGTCGTATCGGCTTAAGAAAACATGACCAGACAATAAAACAGTCGTATCGGCTTAAGAGAACGTGACCAGACAATAAAACAGCCGTATCGGCTAGACGTCGTCTCTAGAAGAACAAAACAACAAAAATTTTCAATTGTCACAGTGGAAACTTTAAGTTAAAAATAAAGTGTTTTTTTTAAATTAAGGTAATGGTAATGTTTACCCTGAATAATAATGATATTGACCCCCTTTCCAGTCCATGACGGACTATGGGGCAAGTGAAGTGGCGTTCAGAAGGGTTTTTTTCAGCCACCACTAACGAGCAGGGGAATGTGTGGCTAGCACAATGCCCCAGGGGCCTTGCCAGTACCTGGGCTCGAACCCGCGACTCGGGATCTACATCGGATCGATAGTCCAGTGCGCTACCGCTTAGACCATTGAATAAGGGAAGATATATTATAACAGATTTTATGTAATGTTTGATTTTTTTAAATTACTGATTAAAAAGCGCGTCAGTTAAAATGTCTTGCCAGTTGTGACACGTATTTAAAATTGCCTAGATAGATATCACTCGAATCGACCGAATAAAGGCCATCACATCTCTCTGTAACCTACAATTAACTATGTGTTTATACACTTATTTAAATCGCTAAATCCTTGCTCTCTCGCACCACGCCCTCTTTTTTTTTCACACACACACACTTTCTCCAAGGCGCTCCGAATTCCTACAACCTGTCTTCCTCCAATTTTTCCTGAACCTCGTTTTGAAGTAGCGACAAATATCCCACCGCCATGTTACCCTTGCTTCACTAGTAAACAGGTCTCAATGAACACAAGAGTTCGTCTATTCAGTACATAGTAATCAATCACAATTCAAGGGATGATCATTTATGCAAGAATGCTTTTAAAAAAGATTACTTTAACTATTATTATTGCATGTTTTTTATGTTGTTTCTTTTTAAATTTTTTAATTGATTATTATTAAAAGGATTCCACAAGCTCATGCAGTGGCGCACAGCAATATGAAAACAATTGTGACCTGTTTTAAAGTTGAAACGAATTTAGAGTTTAAATTATGGTCAATGCTAAAATAAGTCTAAGGTGAAAAGATCTTGTATTTCCTGTTATGAAGCAACACATTTAAGTTTTTGAAACCGTTACGGTAAATTTGAATAATTCGAGACGCTAAATGTTCATTTATTCTTTACAAGCATCCAGTGAATGAATGAATGAGTGAATAAATAATTAATTTAATTAATTTAATTAATTTAATTAATTTAATTAATTTAATTAATTTAATTAATTTAATTAATTTAATTAATTTAATTAATTTAATTAATTTAATTAATTTAATTAATTTAATTAATTTAATTAATGTATTAATGTATTAATGAATTTAATTAACTAATTAATTTATTTATATATTAATTAAATAATGTATGAATAAATGAATTAATTCATTATTCATGTATGAATTATTTAATTAATGTATGAATGAATAAATGACGCGTGTTGAATATTTCGCCAGAGACAAGAAGCACCAAACAATTATCTGAAAGATTTCAGGACAAGCTATGGTCAAGATAGGGATGACTTTAAAAAGTCATTCCATGAAAGGCTGTTGTATGTGTGGGGGGGGTGGATGTACTGAGATGGCTTTATTTTAGCCGAGGCAACTGTATGGTTTTGTGTTAGGGAGGGGCCAGTATTTTTGTCCTAGTCAGTAATGTGACTGAATAACATAAATAACCTAATTTCTTTGAATTGTGACGCTATACCTTGATTAATTTTGTGTGTGTGCGTGCGTGTGTGTATGTGTGTGTGTTATTTGTTAAATTTTCAATTGTCATTGAAGAATCATGGGCTTACACAATTTGTTTATATGATTCGCACAGGTAAACTGTAACCCTAATTAGTATAACGCCCCTGCTGTATCATGTCATAGATTAATTGTTTTGTTCATTCTGTCGGTAGGGAATGCACGCTCTCTCATCCCTTCCTTGTCGCCGTCTATTTATTAAATGATCTTGACCGTACATCACGCGTGATGTTTCATAGCGCAATATTTTTACAAGACAGTATTTTTTTATGTGATCCAAGGAATACAGTAGTTATCTACTTGTATTTTATAAAACAATTATACTATACTAGATACGACCTGCGATGTAGCATACGCCGCATATACGCCGTTTATATAGGCAGTTTCGTACCGATGATAAAAACAATGTATCAAAATTTCAGATCGATCGCATGTACCGTAATTAAATTATTGATTTTTTAGATTATTTTATTTATTCCTATGTATCATGCTATTTTTTGAGATAGAGCGTCGCGGTGCGTATTATATTGAACAACCTTTCTGTCGCGCAATAAGGTGCGTATTTTACTGACAACACTTTTTATAAACCTATTCCTGATCGGTGCGCATTATATTAAACACGTTTTACGACACAACTGCAATTTTGTATTTTTGGACGGTCTTGCGCTGCGTGTTATAATGAACATTCTTTTAGTTACGTCTCATACGTAAAGGATTTATAGTCAAAAACTTGGTTTTTTACGGGTTGTTTTTATTTTACGGGTTTTTAAAAAAATCCTTTATATTAACTCGTGGTGTCTGCTTGCTTGCACCCTTGAACCCTTGCACCCTTGCTTATCGCCAAAACTTTGGATCAATTTTTAACCCACTTTCTCGTAAGCTAGCGAGCTGAAATTTTGCAGGCAGTTTCGTACCGATGATAAAAACAATGTATCAAACTTTCAGATCGATCACGTGTACCGTAATTGAATTATTGATTTTTTAGATTATTTTATTTATTTCTTTGTATCATGTTATTTTTTGAGATAGAGTGTAAGGGTGCGCATTATATTGAACAACCTTTCTGTCGCGCAATAAGGTGCGTATTTTATTGACAACACTTTTTATAAACATATTCGTGATCGGTGCGCATTATGTTAAACATGTTTTACGACACAACTACAATTTTGTATTTTGGATGGTCTTGCGCTGCGTATTATAATGAACATTCTTTTAGTTACTTCTCGTACATAAAGGATTTATAGTCAACAACTTTGTTTTTACGGGTTTTTTTTATTTAATGGGTAGGAGGTATTTTACCCCCAAAGTTGTGGGACCAAGGTAAAAATAATGTGCGAATAATTATTACAATTGCGATTTGCAAATGTCATGTCGATTTCGCGCAATTACCGGGAGAATAGACGCATTTCTTCTTGAGGACGTGTGGTGCCCACAAATGCTTGGTGCCCTATGCACGTGCCTTGTTTGCCTAATAGTTAATCCAGGCCTGACCCCAAAACACATAACCTATCTATGACAAAAGTATTATATAACTGTACCCCAAATTACATAACCTATGTCTGACATATATATTTAATGTCTGTACCCCAAAATGACATAGCCTATCTCTGATAAATGTATTATATGACTGTACCCCAAATTACATAAACTATGTCTGACATGTATTTAATGACTGTACCCCAAATGGCATCACATATCTCTGACATATGTATTTAATGTCTGTACCCCAAATGACATAACCAGGGGTGGGCAAAATTTTTAGGGAGAGGGTCGCATTAGTAATAAGTGAAACATCAAGGGGCCGCGCCAAAACCAAACATCAAGGGGCTGCACCTAACCAACACCAAGGGGCCGCACGTAACCAAACATCAAGGGGCCGCACCTGACCAAACATCAAGGGGCCGCACCTAACCAAACATCAAGGGCCTGCACCTAACCAAACATCAAGGGGCCGCACCTAACCAAACATCAAGGGGCTGCACCTAACCAAACATCAAGGGGCTGCACCTAACTAACACCAAGGGACCGCACCTAACCAACACCAAGGTGCCGTACCTAACCAACACCAAGGGGCCGCACCTAACCAACACCAAGGTGCCGTACCTAACCAACACCAAGGGGCCGCACCTAACCAAAATTTAGCCTTGATTCAAGTGCAAACATCCATCTAGCATAAATTTATTGATTTTGTCGATATTACCTCAGGCTTCCGCGGGCCGCAAAAAACTCCGTAGCGGGCCGCATGTGGCCCGCGGGCCGTAGTTTGCCCACCCCTGATAACCTATCTCTGACATATTATTATGTATTTACTAACGCACCACTCATTCGCCAACAACAGCTTTCTCTGTAACCGTCAACATCCAGTCAAGAAACATCAACTTCCCCACATCTAGCTTACAAGCAATGTTCTGGTTAAGCTATATCTGACCCAACCCCGCGCAGCAGTTTAGAAATACCGCCTCAGCAAATTTGGTAAATTATAGCACACAAAATCTTGGCACACGAGGTTTTTTTTTACGTTGCACTTTGACCAACGAACCTTAGAGGGAGCATTGTTTACAAGTACATCTATTTATATCCTCCAATACCCCGGAAGTTGGGCGACCTGACCCAGTTCCTCTCATTGCAGGCAAATTAAACCTAACGTCTTTTCTATCTGTCATACCGCAAAGCTTCCTGTCAAGACAATTATGTCTACTGACTCCCTGTCAAGACAATTATGTCTACTGACTCCCTGTCAAGACAATTATGTCTACTGACTCACTGTCAAGACAATTATGTCTACTGACTCCCTGTCAAGACAATTATGTATACTGACTCACTGTCAAGACAATTATGTCTACTGACTCCCTGTCAAGACAATTATGTCTACTGACTCCCTGTCAAGACAATTATGTCTACTGACTCCCTGTCAAGACAATTATGTCTACTGACTTCCTGTCAAGATAATTATGTCGATTGGTGTCTGAGATTGGACATTTGAAGAATGCCTGACCTCAAAATTAAAAATATATATATATTTAGATCTCATCTTGAAATCTGTCATTTCTTTGAGTTTATCTTCTTTAACTTTGTTACTATCCTCGGACTGACGTCATTTGCCCATGTGTTTACTTTCAAAGGCACGCTTCCCGGGGAAGCTCTGGTAAAACATGGGAAACTTACAATAACCACAACTCACTTCCTGTATTTATTTATTTTCACCGTTGCAGTTTAAATTGAGAATATGCCTATTACTTTTGAGGCTTAATTCAATTTGGGATCCAAGGATTCTCAAATAATAACTGATGTCACTTCACCCTTACGTTGTGCTCTTACAACACATAATGACCATTTAAACAAAAATTAAACCAATTCTAAACTTGGCAACCTCGCTAAACAACTTCCTATGGTATCAATACAACTTCGATAACTCCATCGACTCAATGATATTTTATCACCACGGTTATTAGCCCCCCTGGCAAGCTGTACCGTTAATAAGGCCCGACAGTCTGACGGAGACTCTATTGAATCTATCTTTCAGTGTGATCTGTGGGACTAATTAAGAGATGGATCGAGGTGATAGATATAAAAAACATGACAAAGACGTGGTTCAGGTAAAGCTTTTAGGCGTAGCCACGGCTGCGGTATTAACATGACACAAAGACTCGAACAGAGTAGAATAGGATAGCGGCTACAGAGGACAGCAGACATGTCAGAAAGACACCTGGTTAACTCTGTGCTGCCACGAAAAGCCCTTGGTTAACTCTGTGTTACCAGGATAGCCCCTGGTTAACTCTGTGCTACCAGGAAAGCCCCTGGTTAACTCTGTGCTACCAGGAAAGCCCCTGGTTAACTCTGTGCTACCATGAAAGCCCCTGGTTAACTCTGCGCTACCAGGAAAGCGCCTGGTTAACTCTGTGCTACCAGGAAAGCCCCTGGATAACTCTGTGCTACCAGGAAAGCCCCTGGTTAACTCTGTGCTACCAGGAAAGCCCCTGGTTAACTCTGTGCTACCAGGAAAGCCCCTGGTTAACTCTGTGCTACCAGGAAAGCCCCTGGTTAACTCTGTGATACAAGGAAAGCCCCTGGTTAACTCTGTGCTGCCAGGAAAGCCCCTGGTTAACTCTGCGCTACCAGGAAAGCCCCTGGTGAATTGATGGCAGATATCAGAATGGAGAGCTTGGCACTACATTATTTTGTCGTGGCTTCTCTTTCTGGTGTTATTAAATTTCATGGGATTATCACGTCAATGTGACAGTCCACAAAGGGTGTCAAACTGTCAATGTGACAGTCCGCCTAGGGTGTCAATGTGACAGTCCGCCTAGATTGTCAATGTTACAGTCCGCCTAGGGTGTCAATTTGACAGTCCGCCTAGGGTGTCAATGTGACAGTCCGCCTAGGGTGTCAATGTGACAGTCCGCCTAGGGTGTCAATGTGACAGTCCACCTAGGTTGTCAATGTGACAGTCCGCATAGGGTGTCAATGTGACAGTCCGCCTAGGGTGTCAATGTGACAGTCCGCCTAGGGTGTCAATGTGACAGTCCGCCTAGGGTGTCAATGTGACAGTCCGCCTAGGGTGTCAATGTGACAGTCCGCCTAGGGTGTCAATGTGACAGTCCGCCTAGGGTGTCAATGTGACAGTCCGCCTAGGGTGTCAATGTGACAGTCCGCCTAGGGTGTCAATGTGACAGTCCGCCTAGGGTGTCAATGTGACAGTCCGCCTAAGGTGTCAATGTTACAGTCCGCCTAGGGTGTCAATGTGACAGTCCGCCTAGGGTGTCAATGTGACAGTCCGCCTAGGGTGTCAATGTGACAGTCCGCCTAGGGTGTCAATGTGACAGTCCGCCTAAGGTGTCAATGTTACAGTCCGCCTAGGGTGTCAATGTGACCGTCCGCCTAGGGTGTCAATGTGACAGTCCGCCTTGATTGCCAATGTTACAGTCCGCCTAGGGTGTCAATGTGACAGTCCGTCTAGTGTGTCAATGTGACAGTCCGTCTAGGGCGTCAAGGTATGTAAATTTATTCGGAGGGATGGGGGTAATAATGCTTTATGCGTAGAGAATGGAATGATTGGTATAGATTATATATGAATGTAACCAGCCCTAGTTCCGGGACACTCAATCTTATCAAACATATTGTTGTGTTGTTTTAAACTTTTTGACTGATCGCTATAATGCTGTCAGCGCGGAAATTCCTTTCTGAACATGTACGCTTTTCGGGGTGTTTTGTGACAGAGTAATATTATTATGAGATATGGGTATATTTGAGTATTGTTGTATATTCCATAGTAGTTGTGGAATATGCAAGTAATTTTATTTATTTTTTAAGAGTCATTGCGTTTCAAGGAATACTTATTCCTTTTGTGAAAGAAAATCATTTTTAAATCCTTTATATTAACTCGTGGTTTCTGCTTGAGGCGGGCGGTGCCAAAAAAACTTCGGATCGATTTTTAACCCACTTCCTCGTAAGCTAGTGAGCTGAAATTTTGCAGGCAGACTCGTGCCGATGATAAAAATGATGTATAAAAAAGTGGTTGTTACCGGTGTTGTTTTTTTTCGGGTGCAATTAGGGATTGCTAAAACACGTCTCATCTTGTTCTCATCTTGTTCTCATCTTGTTCTCATCTTGTTCTCATCTTGTTCTCATCTTGTTCTCATCTTGTTCTCATCTTGTTCTCATCTTGTTCTCATCTTGTTCTCATCTTGTTCTCATCTTGTTCTCATCTTGTTCTCATCTTGTTCTCATCTTGTTCTCATCTTGTTCTCATCTTGTTCTCATCTTGTTCTCATCTTGTTCTCATCTTGTTCTCATCTTGTTCTCATCTTGTTCTCATCTTGTTCTCATCTTGTTCTCATCTTGTTCTCATCTTGTTCTCATCTTGTTCTCATCTTGTTCTCATCTTGTTCGTGGTTGGGATACATATCAGATATTCGTCTGTACAGGGTATTGTGTATTTTGATGAATGGGGAATTATTTAAAATAATATTTTTTTTAAAAAACAACAAAAAACAAGTGTCTTTATCAGATCATCTTTAAATCTTTTCTTATGTGAATCAATTCAACTTGATGCAGACAGCAGAGGTTCCTAGATACTCATCAGTTTTCTCTTAATTCAAGTCACAACAAATCCTGAATACATACATCCAACACAATCAGAGCTCACTACAAGATACAGGAACAGGTTTAAACAATGGAGGTGTGTGTGGGGGGGGGGAGTGGGGGAGGCAGCAGGGGGGGGGCGGGGAACTTTTATTGGGCGAGATCAGTATCGGTTGTTTGGAAACAGATCAATGACATCGCCAACGTGATGATAAAGATGTAATCGATACAGAAATCACGTTTTGTAGAATGCAGCAGAAAATAATCGATAACCTCTTTCCTTTTTGCACTAAGTCGCTAAAAAAATATATTTTACTGGCAGGTGCGTTGCTGTTTTGGGGGAGGAAGGGGACCATATCAATATCTCCGTGTGAGGACCGTCGGAAGTTGTCGGAAATTTTATCAGGTAATGACATGAAATAAGTAAGTGTGTGGTTGTCAGTCAGCAAGATCGTGTTTTACAGAGATGTTTAAAGTTTGGGATTATATGGATGCTCTGGTGACATCTGTTCTGGTGAAAGCATTTCTGGTGACATCTATTCTGGTGACATCTATTCTAGTGACATCTGTTGTGATGACATTTGTTCTGTTGACATATGTTCTGGTGACATCTATTCTGGTGACATCTTTTCTTGTGACATCTATTCTGGTGACATAAACACAGTTATATTACATTCTGATGTAATAGATTATAATACCGTTAGTATAGTTCATTCTTGTTACCGTACATTCTAGTATCTTACTTTGTGGTATCGTTCGTTCTGGTATCGTACATTCAGTTATCGCACATTCTGGTATCGTGCATTCTATCATCTTACTTCGTGGTATCGTACAATTTTGGTATCGTGCATTTGTTATCGCTCATTCTGGTATCGTACATTCTGGTATCGTACATTCTATTAGCGTGTTTTTTTCACTGAATCGTTTGTCCAATTCGTTAAGTTTGTTCACGCCACAGGGCAGAAACCCTGACTTGTTAAACTGATTCAAACTTCCATCGGTTCCTAACAATTAATGTATAAGATCTCCCATTGTTGCATGGAGCAAGGCGTCTGTTGAACAAACCCCGTTCTTAATGAACTCCCCCTTGGGTATCGATAACAAAATGCTTCGCGTGTGTACCATAGGATGGATCGATACCACCAATAACAATACATATCAAAGCAATGAAAAGTTACAATACAACCCAAGCGATATAATTGTTCAATCAATACACCAAGTCTGGTGTATAGAAACATAATACTTTTTCGAATCGTTTTTCCGTATATTTTTAAATCACATGAGAAAATATACATTTGTTTTTTTCAAAAAGCATGTCAGTATATTTTTAGTGGCTTAGGGATTTAATTTACATTTGGTTTTAATCGATAAGAGTTTGATAAACCCATTATTGGGGCTATGGTAATAATTTAAGAACCTTCGCTGGATAGAAACGATAATATTTTCTTTTGTTATCACGCTATTCCTGATTCTCAAACTACAAATTTTATAACCTATCCCACACAAGACGTCATGATTTTGGACTACCAGCACTGCTGACCAGGTCTACGGATGTCTTGTCACGTGACCGATTCTCCGTTCGTCACATCACGTGACCAAATCTACGACGTCATATCACGTGACCAAGTCCGTCGTTGACATGTCAAGTGACATGTACACATCAAGACATGTACCACTGTACACATCAAGACATGTAGATATGTACACATCAAGACATGTGGTACACATCAAGACATGTACCACTGTACACATCAAGGCATGTACCACTGAACACATCAAGACATGTACCACTGTACACATCAAGACATGTACCACTGTACACATCAAGACATGTACCACTGTACACATCAAGACATGTACACATCAAGACATGTACACATCAAGACATGTACACATCAAGACATGTACCACTGTACACATCAAGACATGTACCACTGTACACATCAAGACATGTACCACTGTACACATCAAGACATGTACCACTGTACACATCAAGACATGTACACATCAAGACATGTACCACTGTACACATCAAGACATGTACCACTGTACACATCAAGACATGTACACATCAAGACATGTACCACTGTACACATCAAGACATGTACCACTGAACACATCAAGACATGTACCACTGTACACATCAAGACATATACCACTGTACACATCAAGACATGTACCACTGTACACATCAAGACATGTACACATCACGACATATACCACGGTACACATCAAGACATGTACCACTGTACACATCAAGACATGTACCTCTGTACACATCAAGACATGTACCACTGTACACATCAAGACATGTACCACTGTACACATCACGGCATGTACCACTGTACACATCAAGACATATACCACTGTACACATCAAGACATATACGACTGTACACATCAAGAGAGGTACCACTGTACACATCAAGACATGTACCTCTGTACACATCAAGACATGTACCACTGTACACATCAAGACATGTACCTCTGTACACATCAGACATGTACCACTGTACACATCAAGACATGTACCACTGTACACATCAAGACATGTACCTCTGTACACATCAAGACATGTACCACTGTACACATCAAGACATGTACCACTGTACACATCAAGACATGTGCCACTGTACACATCAAGACATGTACCACTGTACACATCAAGACATGTACCACTGTACACATCAAGACATGTACCACTGTACACATCAAGAAATGTACACATCACGACATATACCACTGTACACATCAAGACATGTACCACTGTACACATCAAGACATGTACCTCTGTACACATCAAGACATGTACCACTGTACACATCAAGACATGTACCACTGTACACATCAAGACATGTACCTCTGTACACATCAAGACATGTACCACTGTACACATCAAGACATGTACACATCAAGACATATACCACTGTACACATCAAGACATGTACCACTGTACACATCAAGACATGTACCACTGTACACATAAAGACATGTACACATCACGACATATACCACGGTACACATCAAGACATGTACCACTGTACACATCAAGACATGTACCTCTGTACACATCAAGACATGTACCACTGTACACATCAAGACATGTACCACTGTACACATCAAGACATGTACACATCACGACATATACCACGGTACACATCAAGACATGTACCACTGTACACATCAAGACATGTACCTCTGTACACATCAAGACATGTACCACTGTACACATCAAGACATGTACCACTGTACACATCAAGACATGTACCACTGTACACATCAAGACATGTACCACTGTACACATCAAGACATTTACCACAGTACACATCAAGAAATGTACACATCACGACATATACCAATGTACACATCAAGACATGTACCACTGTACACATCAAGACATGTACCTCTGTACACATCAAGACATGTAACACTGTACACATCAAGACATGTACCACTGTACACATCAAGACATGTACCACTGTACACATCAAGACATGTACCTCTGTACACATCAAGACATGTACCACTGTACACATCAAGACATGTACACATCAAGACATATACCACTGTACACATCAAGACATGTACCACTGTACACATCAAGACATGTACCACTGTACACATCAAGACATGTACACATCACGACATATACCACGGTACACATCAAGACATGTACCACTGTACACATCAAGACATGTACCACTGTACACATCAAGACATGTACCTCTGTACACATCAAGACATGTACCACTGTACACATCAAGACATGTACACATCACGACATATACCACGGTACACATCAAGACATGTACCACTGTACACATCAAGACATGTACCTCTGTACACATCAAGACATGTACCACTGTACACATCAAGACATGTACCACTGTACACATCAAGACATGTACCACTGTACACATCAAGACATGTACCTCTGTACACATCAAGACATGTACCACTGTACACATCAAGACATGTACCACTGTACACATCAAGACATGTACCACTGTACACATCAAGACATGTACCTCTGTACACATCAAGACATGTACCACTGTACACATCAAGACATGTACACATCACGACATATACCACAGTACACATCAATACATGTACACATCACGACATATACCACTGTACACATCAAGACATGTACCACTGTACACATCACGACATATACCACTGTACTTATCAAGACATGTACCTCTGTACACATCAAGACATGTACCACTGTACACATCAAGACATGTACACATCACGACATATACCACTGTAAACATCAAGACATGTACCACTGTACACATCAAGACATGTACACATCACGACATATACCACTGTACACATCAAGACATGTACACATCACGACATATACCACTGTACACATCAAGACATGTACCACTGTACACATCAAGACATGTACCACTGTACACATCAAGACATGTACACATCACGACATATACCACTGTACACATCAAGACATGTACCACTGTGCACATCAAGACATGTACACATCACGACATATACCACTGTACACATCAAGACATATACCACTGTACACATCAAGACATGTACACATCACGACATATACCACTGTACACATTAAGACATGTACCACTGTACACATCTAGACATGTACCACTGTACACATCAAGACATGTGCACATCACGACATATACCACTGTACACATCAAGACATGTACCACTGTACACATCAAGACATGTACCTCTGTACACATCAAGAAATGTACCACTGTACACATCTAGACATGTACCTCTGTACACATCAGACATGTACCACTGTAAGACCCCCAGAATCCGATGAATGGTATTATAATGACTGCGCACTTGGATGCGCCATCGCACCTGAATGTCGCACGTTCAAATCTCAGGTTGCATCACTCTGGAAGTCGTTGTTTCTGGTGTGTGGCGTAGATATCACTCACAACCAACTCAAAGCTTTATCATCTGTGACGTCACGCTCGACTTATCTTAACCACGCTAGACTGGACAGCCATAGATGACGTGGCGTAGAATTTATCAAACAGAGTAACTGAAGGGGATGAAAATTCTTTTGGGGGCGTATTTCTTAAAACAATATATGAACAGAATACATGAAGGATGCGAAAAGTATCCTGTAGAGCGAATGCCTTAAAACAGTATACAAAGAGAATAACGGAAGGGGACAAAAGTTTCGCTTGGGACCTTTGTCTTAAAACAGTATTTGAACATAACATTTAATCATGTGACACTGAGAAATACTGAGAATCTTGTCTATAATTATATCAAAAGTGGATTTTGAGAACCGCTGAAACTGCGTCATGAAATATTTGCTATGCCCAGGAGTCTGATAAAAGTTATTGAGTTACGGTCCCTGGTTATTGCAGGAAATGAATGGTGCCATTGATGGACTACATAGAAAAAAGCTTCTCACACTGGCGATCATGCGAACCGTCGGGTGTGCTTGAATTATCAGCCGCTGGCCCTCAAGTGTGAAAATTGTCAGATTATTTTTTTTTAAAAGGAAATGAAAAATACACTCTTAAAACATAGCTATCTGCTTAAAAGCTAATAGTACCTAATTATAAAAACTTTGAGAAGCCCTGTGCTAAATTACTGAGTAAAAATCTAATTGTAGCCGTTTCATCATTAAACAAGCCGTCACGAGTACTTGAGTCAGCGTGTGACTGCCATAAAGTGTTGAGGAAAACTGAACTTGATGTGGCAATACAAGTAAATATACGACATCAAAGTGTGTGGCTTCTGTAGCTAGTGGCTACATGTCAGAAAACTCATGTCAGCGAGTGCAGTTTTGGAAATCAGACTTTATAAAGGACCTAATGATTTGTTCAATGAACGGCGAGAGACTAAAGTAACACGTTAATAACATTCATTCAGGTTTTGGTTACATATTCAAGCTATTGAATTTCTCTTATACAGACAGTAAAACATTTTTAAAAATGTTCGTAAGTAGAATATTCCCAAATTGTCTATGTGTCACGCTATTGACCAAAATGTCCTGTTATACTATTGACCAAAATGTCCTGTTATACTATTGACCAAAATATCCTGTTATACTATTGGCCAAAATGTCCTGTTATACTATTGACCAAAATGTGCTGTTATACTATTGACCAAAATGTCCTGTTATAATATTGACCAAAATGTCCTGTTATACTATTAACCAAAATTTCATGTTATACTATTGGCCAAAATGTCCTATAATATAATTGAACAAAATATCCTGTTATACTATTGACCAAAATGTCCTATAATATAAATGAACAAAATGTCCTGTTATACTTTTGACCCAAATGTCTTATATAAAATTGAACAAGATGTTCTATTATACTATTGACCCAAAAGTCCTATTATACTATTCAGTGGCGTCACTAGGGGGGGGCGGGGGGGGCGGGCCGCCCCGGGTGACACCCATCAGGGGGTGACACCCGAGCCTAAAATTTTACTGTGTACCATTTTATGTCAGAAAACAAAAGATGACACATTTTTTAATCTAGAAAGAAATTAAGAAATACAATGAAATACGTGAAACGTGAAAATTCTTATTAAAAAATATCAGTTAACTTGCAATAATAAAACAGTCCCAACACACGAACAACGTTAAAACAAATTAGGAAAAAAAGAAAAGAAATAGTCGCAGCAGAGAGATCTTTAAAACACGGCTGGAATGAAAGAGGCAATGTCTTCTGTTTTAAAAGATATAAAGCCATGAACGATTCCCACCTCACGAATCCCTCCACGAATACGATTTTTATCACCCCCCCCCCAATGTCTTTGAGTTAATATTTTATATATATATTTTTTATTAAAGGCGTGAAAGCATAGATATGCATGTTTATATACAGGTAGTCCTCCGGTTACGACGGTCCAATCCCGACTTACGCTGTTTAGTGCTTACGATCGCGCCCCCTTAAAGAATAGTATTACGCGTTATTCCGTATTAAAAAAAAATTCATGAGGTAACGAATTCTTTTCTCTATTTGAAATAACAAAAATTATTGAAAAATATGTATGATTATTATTTCAACCAACAACTTTCGTTTGCGAATTTTTCAAATGGCGAAGTTTTCAATCAAGTCAACAAAGCTGAGTAAGCTTATAAGTTCCCTTTCAATGCTCATTAGAGAGAGCATATTAAGCCTTTTTCGTCCCATGCAAATTCTCATTATATATTCTTTTCAACTTTTAAAAGGATCGCTCTCAGCTGCAGTTTGATGTCATCATTGAAAGATAGATGCGAAGTGCGATGTGTACATTTTTAAATGACTGTGTGAAATATAGCTCATTTAAAAGCAGCAAAATTTTTAGCTCTGTGCAAGTTTTTTGAGTTTCACTTTGTGCTAATTCCTTTTCCTAACCCTGAGCCTGGGGCTGGACAATAACTTTTTTAAGAGTTCTGAAAATTGGACTAATTCTGAAGGTAAGCAGTCTTCGAAATAACGCATGAACCTACATCATGTGGAAGAAAATTAGAAGCCCCGAGCCTAGTGCTCTTTATGGGTCTTCCCGGAAGACCCCCTTAGCCATCTGGCCACCAAAGGGACGTAACAGCTGAGGACCCCCCCCCCAAAGCGGTCGCTTCTGAAGCGGCCACCTGGGCATCCAGGACATACAGTCGAAGATGCCTCCCACTAAGTTGCCCTCACAAGGAGGTGGTGGAATTTCCTACTACGACCCGCTACCACTTTGGCACCATCCCGGCAAAGCACACGGGTCTCCATGGTTAGGACCGCCACAGACCGGGTGATCATCAAAGACCTACCTAGGGTGCAACCCCCACTGGAAGGTTTCCTCAGAGCTGGCGTCCAATGCGTTCTTCGCGGCACTTTTTGCAAATCCGTACAAGCGCTCCTGGCCCTAAACCGGCACCGCTCGATGGCGTTGCTAGTAAATTGAGGGGGGACGAAACGGTTGCTTCGGATTTACCCGACCCCTTCTTCGAAATCACTTGAATGTTCTTCCATTAACTTGGCTGCTGCCCATCGGGTGGCGAAAGTGCTGAGCTCAGTTAGGTTTGTAAGAAAGCCAAATTTCTCATGGATGTATTTATATGCACCTAACCAATGTCAATGATTACCAGAAATACCTCAATCTTGATTTTTTTTCTCCAGGAGAATGCTGTTTTGTTGATGTCCCTTTATCAAACTGACGCTTTCTTTTTTGTTTGATAGTATTGAAGATTGTTTACACTGTTTTTACCACGGACTTTTCCTTTCCTTTGTCTTCATAGGAATAAAATTAAGAATGCTATTTTTTAACTAACTCAATGAGAGACTTCCTTTCTAAAATTGTTTCCCAAATTTCAAGTAATATAGCGACTTCCAGTTGTTCAATTTCCTTTAGAAATCCTTCTTCTTTAAGTCGGCAGTCACGTGGCTGATTTTCATTCGTTGCTAATTCTTCTAGTGCTGCGATATTCTCATTGTATGAGCTATTAACAGACCTTACAGAATAATGTCAGGCTGACCATCTTGTGTCAGACAAGGCTTTGTTAGCATGTATCAATTTCCTATGTTTTTGAAGTACCTGTCGACGATGAGTAGATGAAACAAGTCGGGCATAAAGATTTTGCAGAAGACAATAAATAGAAGTAAAAAAAAGATTTTTAAAAACCACGTTTTTATAAGCGGACTAAAAAGAAGAAAATAATTTAAAACTTATTAGTTCAAGTACTTTGATTTAATATGACTAAAAACGTGGGGCGGGCGCTTATGAGGTTTAACATATGCGGTTCACTCATTCTCTCACTTATAGATCTCTCTTTTGCCTTCTACATTAGAAATCTTTAATTTTTATACCAAACACCCACCCAACGTTTTTAGTCATATTAAATAGAAGTACTTGAACTAATAAGTTAAAAATTATTTTCTTCTTTTTAGTCCGCTTATAAAAACGTGGTTTTTAAAAATCTTTTTTTTACTTCTATTTATTTTATTCTTTTTAGTCCACTTCTAACAACCTGGTTTTTAAAAATATTTTTTTTACCTCTATTTATTTTACCAAACACCTCACAAGCGCCCGCCCAACGTTTTAAAAACATTGTGATGTGGTCACGGGGCGAACTCACAGATGTCAACAAAAGCCGACGGTACAGATGCTTTTATATAGACTATAGATAAACTTAAAAGTTCAATAATTTAATAACGGTACATTTGATCGATCTGAAATTTTGATACAATGCATTGTCATCCAAGATCTATCTGTGGTAAAATTTTCAGATCTCTAGGACCATCAGAAGTGGTTCAATTTTACGTTGGCAGATTTGAAAAAATCTTGGACAAACAATGCCCAACGAAAGCGAGTTAATAAAAACGTAGTAAAAAAATCTGACCGCAGTAGGACAACCTGCTGCTCTTTTCCTAACCAAATTAAAGGAATGAGCTGTGCACGTCACATAAGGAGCTGCAATGCACTTCTCACGAAGAATAGCCTGGTTTCCGTTATACTTCCTACTCATTTGCAGCATTGCCGTATGACTGTCCAAGGCATTTTCAGGGATTTGTACAAACATAATGGCCTGCATCTTTATTATACACTATAATTCATAAAAAGTTTGGGGGCCATTTAATTATTGGGGGCTTTAGCCTGTTCAGCACCCCCCCTTTTAATCCGCCATAGGGGTCCACGCATCTGTGACGATGTGGTACGAGGAGGGGGGTGTTTAAGAAATGTGACGTCACATCAAAAACGCGAAACTTTAAATAAAAGTTCCACTTAAATATTTGATTGCTTACCATTTATTTAATTACGTTTTCAATGACTTCACGCGTGTTACGATATTACAGCGCAGACTTACCCTAAATACATATTTAAATGACAAAAAATAATTTGCAACATGCTAACTTTTATTGAGAAAATACGGCTTGGGGGGGGTGTCAAAGCTTTGTGACGTCATATCGTAAAAAGGGGTGGGGTCTAAGTTTTTGTGACAAAGTATGACGCTGGGGGAGGGTGGGGTGAAAATCGGCAACCTCGCGTGACGTCATTTATGGATGGCCCCTTCAGTCGTGAAGGGGTGACACCATGAGCTACCGCCCCGGGTGACACCAACCCTAGTGACGCCTCTGATACTATTGACCCAAATGTCCTGTTATATAATTGCATATTTCCTAGCAGAACCTCATGTGCTCTGTTTTTATCAACTCCTGTTCAGTTAAGGCTTTTTAACCATCTGAATTTCTATGAGACTCACATTTGGTGTTATGTCAACAATATAACTTGGTGCCACGTGGCTGATCGCATTATCGACTGAAAACGTCACTTGAGCTCCGCGCGGACATACGGGAGACACCCAACGCTCTTCACGACAGCCTGGCTTGTGTTAGTTACAGCGCACAGACCGGAGTCAGATTAGCTGACTTTTAATCGGAAATTAATACAGGCATTTACGCAATATCCACGACAGTGGAAGTAAACATCTGTAATATAGGTCACCGAATAGTGGTCTTAATGAGTCGTGTGACAATAGGGTGAGCACAGGCAGTTGTTGAGAACCGTCATGACTAAAGGGATGTAGTCAATGTTGCAATGTTTTTCACAGAGTTGCCAGGGGCTGACGGTCTGGTCTTCCCATGTGAAACGTTATCCAGTAGGTTGGTGAGATCGTATATTGGATTATACCTGTAGTGACGTGGGTTCCAGTAGGTTGGTGAGATCGTATATTGGATTATACCTGTAGTGACGTGGGTTCCAGTAGGCTAGTGAGATCGTATATTGGATTATACCTGTAGTGACGTGGGTTCCAGTAGGCTAGTGAGATCGTATATTGGATTATACCTGTAGTGACGTGGGTTCCAGTAGGCTAGTGAGATCGTATATTGGATTATACCTGTAGTGACGTGGGTTCCAGTAGGCTAGTGAGATCGTATATTGGATTATACCTCTGGTGACTTTGGTTCCAGTAGGCTAGTGAGATCGTATATTGGATTATACCTGTAGTGACGTGGGTTCCAGTAGGCTAGTGAGATCGTATATTGGATTATACCTCTGGTGACTTTGGTTCCAGTAGGCTAGTGAGATCGTATATTGGATTATACCTGTAGTGACGTGGGTTCCAGTAGGCTAGTGAGATCGTATATTGGATTATACCTCTGGTGACTTTGGTTCCAGTAGGCTAGTGAGATCGTATATTGGATTATACCTGTAGTGACGTGGGTTCCAGTAGGCTAGTGAGATCGTATATTGGATTATACCTCTGGTGACTTTGGTTCCAGTAGGTTGGTGAGATCGTATATTGGATTATACCTGTAGTGACGTGGGTTCCAGTAGGCTAGTGAGATCGTATATTGGATTATACCTCTGGTGACTTTGGTTCCAGTAGGCTAGTGAGATCGTATATTGGATTATACCTGTAGTGACGTGGGTTCCAGTAGGCTAGTGAGATCGTATATTGGATTATACCTCTGGTGACTTTGGTTCCAGTAGGTTAGTGAGATCGTATATTGGATTATACCTCTGGTGACTTTGGTTCCAGTAGGCTAGTGAGATCGTATATTGGATTATACCTGTAGTGACGTGGGTTCCAGTAGGCTAGTGAGATCGTATATTGGATTATACCTCTGGTGACTTTGGTTCCAGTAGGTTGGTGAGATCGAACATTGGATGATACTTGCTGGAGGTGACTCCAGATAAACGTGGTACCTGCTAGAGTGACTAAATTCAGGTATGAAATTTTCGCAGCGTTTTCTTGCGTATCCCAGCCATCATCGACTAACGAACACTAAACTTGTGATTCTAGTCCAGGGGTCGGGAAAACTTTTGTCTGAGAGAGCCATTAACACCTTATATTTCGAAAAGTAATTCTGTGAGAGCCATACATATTTCTTAAAACTAAAAATTCAAGTAAATGTGTGCATTTTGTGTAATTTCAACACTAAAAGCACAACAATTATGGCTCTGAAATCGTTTTGGATTACTTACCTTTAAAGCAACTTATGGTGCTGCATGGATTTGCTAATGGTTTTGTAGTCTGGTTGATACGTGGTTGACAATCAGCTGGTCTGCGTGTTGAAGTTTTTTTAACTTCTACCCATTTGTGTTGGCTCCCAACTGTGCTTGCTGTCGTACAAGTCTGTCCAAATCTTCATTCAGTGACTTAAACTTATACATCAACATATTTGGAGCTTTCAGGTCAGCAGCTTGGAGCTCAAAATCTCTGACGGAGACTGCGGGGATTCAACTCAGGTCACTGCTGTCCACTGCACACTCGTGTGGATGGGTGATGAACTTAAATAGACGGGTGTGCTCGCTAAATTCTGCAAGCGTGCTTTAAATGACTACAGGATATTTGACATGAAGCCTGCTAGCTGCTGAATATTAAGATGTTGACCAGGGTCACTTGATGTGCACATATCTTTGAACTCTCCAAGTTTTTCAAAGTGTAGTATACGACCTGTTTAAATGTCGGAGATGACATGCAAAAACTGCTTGTTGCAGGGATAAGATTGTATTTCCAACACCTTGCATTTTTACATTGAGCTGATTTAGATGTTCAGTGATGTCTACGAGATAATAAAACTTCAGGAGCCTATCAGTGTCAGCTAACTCGGGATGCTCGACATTCTTCATTTCAAGAAATGTCCCGATTTCGCTCAGACAAGCCGCAAATCGGCTGAGCACTTTCCCCCTTGACAACCAACGCACGTTGCTGTGCAGAAGCAGACCAGGAAAATGATTCCCTACCTCATCAAGCAGTGTTTTAAACTGGCGATCATTTAATGTTCGTGCAACAATAAAGTTGACTACCCGAACCACCAGCGACATCACCTCACCAAGCTGCTCGCCACCCATCTGAGCACAAGCGCCTCCTGATGTAGGATGCAACGAAAGCTTAGGATGCGTCTGTTTTCATGCTCACAAAGAAGAGCGACAAATCCTATGTTTTCCCCACCATGCACGGAGCACTATCAGTGCACACCGAAATAAGTTTATCCATCGGTAATTTTTTTTCTTTAAATCCTGCCCTCTTGTTGTGCCCTTCACAGACAAAACAGCAAGACTTTCCTCATGTAATGTTTCACCGACAACATACCTTGCAACCACGCTGAACTGGGATAAATTACGGATGTCTGTTGACATCCAAAGCGAGAGAGAAAAACGGTACCGCATCATGATGCTACGATCGTGAACAGTTCTTGCTGACAGAGTCATTTCTTTTTTCCGGTTAATTATTTTGTCCTTATTGTAAAAGTTATCAAAAAGTTCATTGGCAACATCAAGCATGAATGCTTTGGCATACTCCCCACCTGTGAATGGCTTTCCGTTTCTTACAATAGCTAAAGCGCCAGCAAAGCTAGACGAATTCCAGTCACCTTGTTGGGTCCAAACACAGATTTGCTGCTGATCAGCTTGCACTCTTGATAGCAATTCTTGACATGCTGTCTTCCTGCAGTCGCCCGCAGGATATTTCAATGCAAATGTAGAATGGCGTGTCTCGAAGTGTCGCTTTACATTTGATCATTTCATAAACGTAATTTTATCACTGCATATTAAACACACCGCAGAACCCGTTCTCTCCATAAAGGCAAATTCCTCTGTCCATTCCTGCTGAAAAGTACGATACTCATCGTCTTTCTTTCTTTTAGCCATCTTGTCAAAAAGGTTTCTAAAATTAGTTAGCTTTGAACGCGATTAAAACGAAAGTTCACTTTCTGATCCGACGACAATCTGTTGTGCGGACCCTTTTACACATGCACACATGGTCCGCTATTTTCGAAAGCAATATACACCAACCCCACTTGAACAATGTATTTTTGCCACTTTTTCACAGAAATCACTGATATCACTTTGATCCAAAATTTCAAAGTCTCTCTCCCTTAAATAGCAATCTAACTCATAAGGTTACTAACCCCTGACCTTGATTACTCATGTATTCTATCACGTATGGCTCTCCTCATTACTATTCGGATAGAAATGATTGGTCAACCAACATGCGA
Source organism: Ampullaceana balthica (assembly GCA_944989445.1). Lineage (NCBI taxonomy): Eukaryota > Metazoa > Mollusca > Gastropoda > Lymnaeidae > Ampullaceana > Ampullaceana balthica. The sequence continues at coordinate 11,628 of CALYLW010001024.1, read as the reverse complement.
CCTCCAAAAATGTTCCCGCTGCGAAACTTTCAAGAACGTTTTTTTATTTTTAAATCCCTTATATTAACTTCACCGCCGGTCATCTGATCATCTCATGGGCGGGCGGAAAAACAAAAGTCGAAAATGACCCACTTCCCGTGATTTGATCGAGCTGAAATTTGGCACACCGACCCGTCTGACCTAACAATGCATCGTATCAAAATTTCAGATCGATCGAACGTACCGTAATTAAATTACTGCATTTTTAGTTTATCCTTATATGAGGTATGTAATTCAAATTCACGGTTTGTTATTGTTTTTTTCTTCCACTTCCACGTGAGTTTGAGTTGACGCCGACCGTCGTGCCGACACCCCCTCACGTCCCAATCCCATTTATTAAAGACAAGGGACATCACTCGGTGTCAGTCTGTCAATGTTTGTAGCGTTTGAAAATAATCAAAACTGTTAGTTATGTCTCATATATAAGGGATTTATAGTCAAAAACTTTGTTTTTACGGGTTTTTTTTTAATCCCTTATATTAACTTCACCGCCGTCTCTGTCGTCATCTCTCTCTGTCTCTCTGTCTTGGGCGGGCGGAAAAACAAAAAGTCAAAAATGACCCATTTTCCGAGATCCGATCGAGCTGAAACTTGGCACACGGACCCGTCTCACCTAACAATGCATCGTATCAAAATTTCAGATCGATCGAATGTACCGTAATTAAATTAATGCATTTTTAGTTTATCCTTATATAACATATGTAATTCAAATTCACGGTTTGTTGTTTGTTTTCCACGTGAGAGTTTGAGTTGACGCTTTGACGCGACCCATCGAAGTACCGGCGTGCTTTTGTTTACATTTTTCGTGTCACGCTGAGCTCGGACCAGCGATCGGTGACCATACTTTTCCCCTTTCCCACCCCACCCCCCAGGGTTATGAAGCAAAGTTGAGTTAAGACAGATTCAGTCTGTAAATATTTGTCGCGTCTGAAAATAATCAATACTGTTAGTTATGTCTCATATATAAGGGATTTATAGTCAAAAACTTTGTTTTTACGGGTTTGTTTTATTTAACCACGTTTTATTAACTCGCTTTCGTTCCTGTGGCATTGTCACACTGTCCACAATTTTTTTCAAATCTGCCAACGTAAAATTGAACCACGTTTGATGGTCATAGAGACCTGAAAATTTTACCACAAATAAACCTTGGATGACAATGCATTGTATCGAAATTTCAGATCGATCGAATGTACCGTTATTAAATTATTGAACTTTTTAGTTTATCTATAGTCTATATATAAGCATCTGTACCGTCTGCTTTTGTTGACATCCATGAGTTCACCCCGTGATCACATCACAATGTTTTTAAAACGTTGGGCGGGCACTTGTGATTTCACGATAGTCATATCACTATGCCCTACGGCAATACACGGGTTTCGATATAATCATATGGAACTCAAGCGAAGAAAGGGCTATGTCACATTTTTGTAGTTTTGAGATATTCAAGTTTTAAAGTTCAAAATTATACAGATTTCTTATAAATTAACTAAATAGATTTGAATTGTTAATTGTGTCAGATACATACTTTTTTCATGAAACCTGATTCAGATCATTCTATTTTTATCCTCTATCAGATACAGGGGATATACTAAAAAATTTAACAAATGTCACATAGTTGTTACTTCCCTTGAGGTCTTCACAGCTGATTGTCCAAGCTTATTAGCATTAATTTAATCAATAATTTTTTTATGCGTTCACTCAAATCAAATATCATGTTAGAAATCAAATACAACTTATAGAAAAACAATTTTTATAATTTAATTGAATTCTTTTATCCCATTTAGAGCAACGGTTCATAACGGGACTCCGCGATACAATTGAAAAAGAGCATTTTAATAGAGTGGCTTAATAAAAGTACAGATCTATATTTATAATTCACCAGAAATTAGGAAAGTACATGACTCGAGCAAATAAGCATGACGATTGACCCTCGCTAGGGTCGACCAATCACAGTTTATGGTTGGCAACCGAGAGTAGTGCAGGGTGGGGGCGAAAAGCTAAGCGCAGTGCGCATGTCTCGAGATCAAAAATGCGTCAGCGGTCCCCCCAACATTCACTCACGTTGTTCCAATTTCTTCGTGCTGCTGTTTGTGTCCGTTCTTTCCCCCTTGCTTCGCACTATCTATGAGCAAGTCTGCAGCTTATGCTACGCCGCGGGTCGTACCTAGTGTAATTTTATTTTGAATTACATTCAATAACTACTTTACTGCGATGGTTGATGAATTTGCAAGCTATCAATAGCGTCAAAGTTTGGTGGTGAGTTTTTGTTAACGCGAACCTGTCATTCTCAAAATTTAATATTTTTTATTTTGTTTTTAAAGAAGAAGTGTTGAAAATCCACGCTCTCAGAGACATGTAAACGCGATTCTATTGTTCTAACTAATTGCAAGCATCGTCGCATTTAGTAATGAATAATACTTACTACACCAAAATTGTGTCAGCAATGTTTCATGTCACGTGCTGAGGAATCATTCCGCTAATCCTAGAGTTCATCTTGTAATTCTTCTGGAATTCTGGCTACATCAAAGAGTGCAATGAATGGATTTCGTTTCAATGTAGTTTCTTCTTCTTTCAGCCCAGAGAAGTAACGCTGGAGTTGGTCTTCAAGAGATTCGAGATGCCCAGTAACCTCCACTTTTAAATTTTCAATTATTTCCCCCTTAAATTAATCTACCACACTAAATTGTTTCTTATTCATGGCAATGTTTTCCATATTTATTTTTCTTCGCCATTTTAGCAGCTAAGATTAAAATGAACAGAAATTATTGTGAAAGGCGATAAAATTCGTTTCCTTTCCCTAAAGTTTCACTTTAAGCCTATTTTTATTTTCTAGTATATCTTATCTGTTACAGACACTCCTTCTATACAGAAGATTGTTGCGTCCTACGCCTATCCATGGTTTGTTTCTAGTCCTACATTCTAATTAGAGTTTTATATGTCAATAAAGTGTTGGTTTTCCTGGTTTCTTCAGGCAACCCATTCCACGCCCGAACTCCGAACATCTGTTAGATATGCTACTCTTGTCAACCAAGATTTGTCATTAAAATATACCAAAATGCCATGTTTCCCTAAATTTCCCTTGCACTTCCAGGAACAACTTGATTTCACTTTTCAACTACAAGACACCATTTTTAAAAAAACAAAAAACTTTTCATTATTGTAAAGGAGTAGGTAACTTCAACTCTTATGACCTCTGGTACAAGGATTGATGTTTTTATTTTTAACGAACGAAACGATTATTCAAGGATAGATAACCCCTGCCCCTGACGGTAATTGACGGTATCAATGAAATGGACGATTGATGCCTCCAAGCGGTGGGAGGGGAGGGGGGGACAGTTTTGTCTGATGTTGACATAAGAGGATTAGCGGTGGAGCTATTAAAAGGTGGGGTTATAAAAGGTGGTGTTATAAAAGGTGGGGTTATAAAAGGTGGGGTTATAAAAGGTGGGGTTAGAAAAGGTGGTGTTATAAAAGGTGGGGTTATAAAAGGTGGGGTTATAAAAGGTGGGGTTATAAAAGGTGGGGTTATAAAAGGTGGGGTTATAAAAGGTGGGGTTATAAAAGGTGGGGTTATAAAAGGTGAGGTTATAAAAGGTGGGGTTATAAAAGGTGAGGTTATAAAAGGGGAGGTTATAAAAGGTGGGGTTATAAAAGGTGGGGTTATAAAAGGTGGGGTTATAAAAGATGGAGTTATAAAAGGTGGGGTTATAAAAGGTGGGGTTATAAAAGGTGGGGTTATAAAAGGTGAGGTTATAAAAGGTGGGGTTATAAAAGGTGAGGTTATAAAAGGTGAGGTTATAAAAGGTGGGGTTATAAAAGGTGGGGTTATAAAAGGTGGGGTTATAAAAGGTGGGGTTATAAAAGGTGGAGTTATAAAAGGTGGGGTTATAAAAGGTGAGGTTATAAAAGGTGAGGTTATAAAAGGTGGGGTTATAAAAGGTGGGGTTATAAAAGGTGGGGTTATAAAAGGTGGGGTTATAAAAGATGGGGTTATAAAAGGTGGGGTTATAAAAGGTGAGGTTATAAAAGGTGAGGTTATAAAAGGTGGGGTTATAAAAGGTGGGGTTATAAAAGGTGGGGTTATAAAAGGTGGGGTTATAAAAGGTGAGGTTATAAAAGGTGGGGTTATAAAAGGTGAGGTTATAAAAGGTGAGGTTATAAAAGGTGGGGTTATAAAAGTTGGGGTTATAAAAGGTGGGGTTATAAAAGATGGGGTTATAAAAGGTGGGGTTATAAAAGGTGAGGTTATAAAAGGTGAGGTTATAAAAGGTGGGGTTATAAAAGGTGGGGTTATAAAAGGTGGGGTTATAAAAGGTGGGGTTATAAAAGGTGAGGTTATAAAAGGTGAGGTTATAAAAGGTGGGGTTATAAAAGGTGGGGTTATAAAAGGTGGGGTTATAAAAGGTGGGGTTATAAAAGGTGGGGTTATAAAAGGTGAGGTTATAAAAGGTGGGGTTATAAAAGGTGGGGTTATAAAAGGTGGGGTTATAAAAGGTGGGGTTATAAAAGGTGGGGTTATAAAGGTGAGGTTATAAAAGGTGGGGTTATAAAAGGTGGGGTTATAAAAGGTGGGGTTATAAAAGGTGGGGTTATAAAAGGTGGGGTTATACAAGGTGAGGTTATAAAAGGTGGGGTTATAAAAGGTGGAGTTATAAAAGGTGGGGTTATAAAAGGTGAGGTTATAAAAGGTGGGGTTATAAAAGGTGGGGTTATAAAAGGTGGTGTTATAAAATGTGGGGCTATAAAAGGTGGGGTTATAAAGGTGAGGTTATAAAAGGTGGGTTATAAAAGGTGGGGTTATAAAAGGTGGGGTTATAAAAGGTGGGGTTATAAAAGGTGGGGTTATACAAGGTGAGGTTATAAAAGGTGGGGTTATAAAAGGTGGAGTTATAAAAGGTGGGGTTATAAAAGGTGAGGTTATAAAAGGTGGGGTTATAAAAGGTGGGGTTATAAAAGGTGGGGTTATAAAAGGTGGAGTTATAAAAGGTGGGGTTATAAAAGGTGGTGTTATAAAAGGTGGGGCTATAAAAGGTGGGGTTATAAAAGGTGGGGTTATAAAAGGTGGAGTTATAAAAGGTGGAGTTATCAAAGGTGGAGTTATCAAAGGTGGAGTTATAAAAGGTGGAGTTATAAAAGGTGGAGTTATAAAAGGTGGGTTATAAAAGGTGGGGTTATAAAAGGTGGGGTAATAAAAGGTGGTGTTATAAAAGGTGGGGTTATAAAAGGTGGGGTTATAAAAGGTGGGGTTATAAAAGGTGGGGTTATAAAAGGTGGGGTTATAAAAGGTGGAGTTATAAAAGGTGGAGTTATAAAAGTTGGGTTATAAAAGGTGGGGTTATAAAAGGTGGGGTTATAAAAGGTGGGGTTATAAAAGGTGGGGTTATAAAAGGTGGTGTTATAAAAGGTGGGGTTATAAAAGGTGAGGTTATAAAAGTTGGGGTTATAAAAGGTGGGGTTATTAAAGGTGGGGATATAAAAGGTGGAGTTATAAAAGGTGGTGTTATAAAAGGTGGAGTTATAAAAGGTGGAGTTATAAAAGGTGGTGTTATAAAAGGTGGGGTTATAAAAGATGGGGTTATAAAAGGTGAGGTTATAAAAGTTGGGGTTATAAAAGGTGGGGTTATTAAAGGTGGGGATATAAAAGGTGGAGTTATAAAAGGTGGTGTTATAAAAGGTGGAGTTATAAAAGGTGGAGTTATAAAAGGTGGTGTTATAAAAGGTGGGGTTATAAAAGATGGGGTTATAAAAGGTGGAGTTATAAAAGGTGGAGTTATCAAAGGTGGAGTTATAAAATGTGGAGTTATCAAAGGTGGAGTTATAAAAGGTGGAGTTATCAAAGGTGGGGTTATAAAAGGTGGGGTTATAAAAGATGGGGTTATAAAAGGTGGGGTTATAAAAGGTGAGGTTATAAAAGGTGGGGTTATAAAAGGTGGAGTTATAAATGGTGGAGTTATAAAAGGTGGGGTTATAAAAGGTGGGGTTATAAAAGGTGGGGTTATAAAAGGTGGGGTTGTCACCAACTGTGTCCCCTGCACCTAGCAGTCCATAGCTCAAGGTCGGTTGAACATCTGGCAACAAATTCAATATTCCCGTCTCAGTTGGATTTCCACTTTAATGTTAAGTGACGATTAACTTAAACCATGACATCAGTGACCGACATTAGCATCTTGTTTTGGAAAACATCAAAAGCAGATCTGAATATCGAATGCTTTATACTTTCTAGTTGAGTGGGAGGAGATTAGATACGACACTTTCAATACACCTCCACCTCGTCTCCACATCACCTCCACCTCACCTCCATATCACCTCTTCCTCACCTCCACCTCACCTCCACCTCACCTCCACCTCACCTCCACCTCACCTCCACCTCACCTCCACCTCACCTCCACCTCACCTCCACCTCACCTCCACCTCACCTCCACCTCACCTCCACCTCACCTCCACCTCACCTCCACCTCACCTCCACCTCACCTCCACCTCACCTCCACCTCACCTCCACCTCACCTCCACCTCACCTCCACCTCACCTCCACCTCACCTCCATCTCTACTCAAACTCCCCTCCACCTAAACCTCCACCTCCCCTCCACCTCTACTCCACCTACACTGACCTCCACCACATCTCTAATCCAACTTCACCCACATTCATTCCACCTCCCCTCCAACTCTACTATACATCCACCCACCCCCTTCCACCTCTACTCCACATCCCCTCCACCTCTACTCCAATACCCTCCACCTCCAAACACATCCACTCCACCTCACCTCCACCACCACTCCACCAATATTTCCTTATCTCCTTGACACAAGTGCTACGTTTCATCTTCTATCTTCGTAGTTACCACCACTACGCATCGCCAAAGCTTCCACTGCCACCACTGCACACACCACACCACACCACACTATACCACACCACACCACACTATACCACACCACACCATACCACACAACACCTTACCACACCACACCATACCACACCATACCACACCACACCATACCACACCACACCATACCACACCACACCATACCACACCACACCACACTATACCACACCGCACCATACCACAACACACCATACCACACCACACCACACCATACCACACCACACCACACTATACCACACCACACCATACCACACCACACCATACCACACCATACCATACCACACCACACCACACCATACCACACCACACCATACCACACCCCACCTCACCACACCATACCATACCACACCACACCATACCACACCACACCACACCATACCATACCACACCCCACCTCACCACACCACACCATACCACACCACACCATACCACACCATACCACACCATACCACATGACACCATACCACACCATACCTCACCATACCACACCATACCACATGACACCATACCACACCACACCACACCACAACTCACCGTCTCAGGTCCATCAAAGCTACACACTCGTGTATTTTTAGCATTAGAAAACCCTCTCAGTGCTGGACACACATCCCCCCACACCACCCCACCCCCCTGAGATGGCTAAGATGTAAGTCCTAACACTTCCACAAACTTGGCATCAATCCACAAAACTCATCCACATAATCCACGGCCCCTCATCCTCCTAATCCATTGGATTTAAAGTCCAGTAAAGATGTCGTCACGAAGTATGTCCAGAGATTACAAGAGATTCTTTCAGTAAACGTGGCGGGTAATATGTGCTCCCTGACACCTTTCGATAATTTATGGTAAGAGGTGACTAGGATCTAGGTCTGTTGAAGTCTGTTCTGTTGCTCTCTCTCTCTCTCTCTCTCTCTCTCTCTCTCTCTCTCTCTCTCTCTCTCTCTCTCTCAGTCTCTCTCTCTCTCTCTCTCTCTCTCTCTCAGTCTCTCTCTCTCTCTCTCAGTCTCTCTCTCTCTCTCTCTCTCTCTCCCGTTTAATACTGGAGTGTTGGCAGGTTCAGTGTGACGTATATAAGAAGGAATTACCATATTCCTGACAACTTGTGGGACGTTCAAGGAAAGGCCGAGAGGTTGGGGGAGGGGAGGCTTACAGCCGTCATCAAAAAATATTCAGCCACGCTTCTAATTATTTCATTTTTAAATATTAACTCTTTTAGATGTGGCTGCTTAACGACAACTGGTGGTGAATATAAGCCACGTCATAATATGGGTACGGAATGTTGTTAATTAGATAATTAGGTTACGATGTGGGTATGGGATGTGGTTAGCAAAGTCGTGATGTGGGTATGGGATGTCGTTAGCTAAGTCATGATGTGGGTATGGGATGTCGTTAGCTAAGTCATGATGTGGGTATGGTATGTCGTTAGTTAAGTCATGATGTGGGTATGGGATGTGGTTAGCTAAGTCATGACGTGGGTATGGTATGTCGTTAGTTAAGTCATGATGTGGGTATGGTATGTCGCTAGCTAAGTCATGATGTGGGTATGGGATGTCGTTAGTTAAGTCAGGGCCATATTTAGACTTGATGTGGCCCTAAGCTATTTGAGATAAGGGGGCTCTTTTGAAGTCCAGATATTCTATGTCAGGGCCAAATATGGAAACAAAAATTCCGGGAAGCCCCCAAGAAGGCACGGACCCTAAGCTATAGCTTGTTTAGCAAATAGGTTAATCCATCACTGAGTTGTCATGATATGGATAAGTAGATTGCAAGAGTGGACCAGATGCTGGTGGTAGATGTTATTTCCTGTCACTGGAGTTTGTTTAGCCTAACTGAACGTGTTCAGAAAGAGCCGCTGAGATGAATTTTAAATGAATTATACGATTCATTAAATATTACAGGGGAATGCAACACTAGCTTCAGTAGACCGGATCTCTGCTACATCTCATTCTACTTTATGTTGCCTTAATGAAGGCCAGGTTGTTGTTGTTGTTGTTTTAAGTGCTGCATGTCTGGTGATGAACCGGGGCAATCGTCAACTAACGACGGCTGTCAATATTGACGGGGTGTTGACATATTTATGGTTACAGTTTGTTGACTGTCATCGTAGACATTGTCCATACTCTCCAAACGTACACCGCAGCAGTTATGTAACAAATGTATGTGAACAATGAAATTAAAGTGACCAGTTTTCTACTGGATCAGTTAGAGTTATGTTCTCTTCGTGCCGCACATTAACGCTGTTACTGGACAATTGCAGGAAAGGAATTTGACGAACATTGGGACGGATATTGGGTCGGACATTACGACTGAAAATGCCAACAATTTCCAAATTTACATCTTCAGCACTAACGCCCCACAAATTTACATCTTCAGCACTAACGCCCCACAAATTTACATCTTCAGCACTAACGCCCCACAAATTTACATCTTCAGCACTAACGCCCCACAAATTTACATCTTCAGCACTAACGCCCCACAAATTTACATCTTCAGCACTAACGCCCCACAAATTTACATCTTCAGCACTAACGCCCCACAAATTTACATCTTCAGCACTAACGCCCCACAAATTTACATCTTTATTTTTCACTAACACTCGACTCCACCGATCAACTCAAAAAGTCAACAACAAAAAAAGATGAATGTTGAATGTTGCAATTTAGAAAAATTCTGCTCCAACTTATGGTTGTGTAAAAAAAAACCTACGCATACGGACTTTTGTACTACCAATAGACACGTTAATGTGAATTGTGTACTACCCGTAGGGGCCGTCCATAAATGACGTCACGCACCTAGGGGGGGAGGGGGTCACACTTTTGTGACGATGCGTGACGAGGGGGGAGGGATGGGGGTTGAAGAAATGTGACGTCACATCAAAAGGGTAAATTAAAATAAAACTCGCACTGAAATATTTGGTCACTTACAATTTATTTAATGATTTTTAATTTTTTTTTAATCAGTGCTTCTCAAAGTACCGGTCGGTAGGCCATCAGACGCCGGTCGGCGTAAGTTATCAAGAAATGAAAATTAAATCTAATTATAATCCTTAAGTTTGAGAACTCATGAGAATGTATGAAATTGTTAACCCTGCGTCGTTTGATGTTGACATCAAAGCAAAACGTGATGTCACCGCCGCTCCGTTTGATTCTCTCAATTGTCGACGAACTTTTTTGCCCGTTACCCCAAAATATACAAGTTTCTGTGTGCGTTATCCCCCCCCCCAGACTCGAGGTTCTGCTCACATGACTTGGAGATTTGGGGGAGCGTCTTTAGCACCCCCCCCCAAAATGCAACTGGGGAGTTTTAAAAGCATGACAAGTGTCTAAAAATGATCTGAATAGGATTATGTACATATATTTTAAGTCAAAACGACACGGAATATCAATTTTTGATTATTATTTTTTTTTGGTGGGGGTGGGGGGGAATCTATTTGATACAATTATAAACGTTTTAAGTTTGATATAATTGTTCGATTGGTTTTTGATCAAACGCCAAGAGTTCCCTTTTTACCCCAAATGAGATAATTTACCGCTGTTCACCGACCCCTCTGTTAAACCGCCCTATAGCGGTAGCCATGTATTTTTCATTAGTTTATAAATTCCACAAGAGAATACAACAATTTAAACACGCCTCCTCGTCCATACAACAACAGCAACAAAAAAACTCGTGAGCTTGGAGTAAAAAGTTATGATAATATTGGATATTTTTATTAATGTCATAGTATTTTTCAGACTTCAACTTGCAGTATTACTGTATTTTGCGACGCACAAGATGACACCCTACTTTGCTGCACAAATGTGGGGTTCGTACAGTACTCGCCATATTCCTCTTCCAGCGCATACCAAATAATTTTTAGAAAACATGAGATTTGATATCAATGTGGTAATTTTAGATTTTTTTGATGTGCATATAAATAGCAGGAAAACTGTCATTATAAGATCGAAATCAATTTGAGGAATCGTCTTGTATCTATATATTCTTGGTTTATCAACAATGAAATGATCCTTGTAATATCAATAGTCACATAGTCAATTCCTTACTGGGATACAGCGCTATATAAATTATCAATGTATTATTATTATTACTTAATCGCGAAGGTTAATCACATCAAATGGTTTTTGAAATTACCGCTGCATTGTTCGTTAGCTGTCTTGCTATGCCTTGGCAACTAGACAAATTTAATTTTAAAAAATTATATAAAACAAGCCTAAATCATACTTAATGTTATAGGGCTTTAAGCCATGTAGGGTGCTCATTTTGCTATCACGTCAGTAGAGGGAAAATCACGTCAAAACGAGAAAAGAATGCACCGGTACCTGGTGAAATGCATTAAAAAAATACCTGCCGGTCGTCTAATACGAACAAGTTTGAGAAGCACTGGCTTACAATTTATTTAATGCCGTTTTACATAGCTTCACGCGTATTACGATATTACAATGTAGACATACACTAAATAAATAATTAAATGACAAAAAATGATTTGAAACATACTTATTTTCAAATAGAAAATAAGGTGGTGTTTTTTTGTGTGTGTTTTTTGTTGTTGTGCGTTTTTTGTGTTGTTGGTTTTTTTTTGTTTTTTTTTGTGTCAAAGCTTTGTGACGTATTTTTGGAGGGGGGGGGTCTAACTTTTTATGACGACGCGTGACGAGGGGGGGAGGGGGTGAAAAATTGGTCAAAACTGCGTGACGTCATTTATGGACGGCC
>CALYLW010001023.1:0-213893 GCA_944989445.1 Ampullaceana balthica | reverse complement strand
TGTACTGTGGGCCTAATAGCTATTCTATTCTAATTATACATGGTCTATGTACTGTGGGCCTAATAGCTATTCTATTCTAATTATACATGGTCTATGTACTGTGGGCCTAATAGCTATTCTATTCTAATTATACATGGTCTATGTACTGTGGGCCTAATACTAATAGCTATTCTATTCTAATTATACATGGTCTATGTACTGTGGGCCTAATACTAATAGCTATTCTATTCTAATTATACATGGTCTATGTACTGTGGGCCTAATAGCTATTCTATTCTAATTATACATGGTCTATGTACTGTGGGCCTAATAGCTATTCTATTCTAATTATACATGGTCTATGTACTGTGGGCCTAATAGCTATTCTATTCTAATTATACATGGTCTATGTACTGTGGGCCTAATACTAATAGCTATTCTATTCTAATTATACATGGTCTATGTACTGTGGGCCTAATAGCTATTCTATTCTAATTATACATGGTCTATGTACTGTGGGCCTAATAGCTATTCTATTCTAATTATACATGGTCTATGTACTGTGGGCCTAATACTAATAGCTATTCTATTCTAATTATACATGGTCTATGTACTGTGGGCCTAATAGCTATTCTATTCTAATTATACATGGTCTATGTACTGTGGGCCTAATACTAATAGCTATTCTATTCTAATTATACATGGTCTATGTACTGTGGGCCTAATAGCTATTCTATTCTAATTATACATGGTCTATGTACTGTGGGCCTAAACTATAGCTATTCTATTCTAATTATACATGGTCTATGTACTGTGGGCCTAATACTAATAGCTATTCTATTCTAATTATACATGGTCTATGTACTGTGGGCCTAATAGCTATTCTATTCTAATTATACATGGTCTATGTACTGTGGGCCTAATACTAATAGCTATTCTATTCTAATTATACATGGTCTATGTACTGTGGGCCTAATAGCTATTCTATTCTAATTATACATGGTCTATGTACTGTGGGCCTAATACTAATAGCTATTCTATTCTAATTATACATGGTCTATGTACTGTGGGCCTAATAGCTATTCTATTCTAATTATACATGGTCTATGTACTGTGGGCCTAATAGCTATTCTATTCTAATTATACATGGTCTATGTACTGTGGGCCTAATAGCTATTCTATTCTAATTATACATGGTCTATGTACTGTGGGCCTAATAGCTATTCTATTCTAATTATACATGGTCTATGTACTGTGGGCCTAATAGCTATTCTATTCTAATTATACATGGTCTATGTACTGTGGGCCTAATAGCTATTCTATTCTAATTATACATGGTCTATGTACTGTGGGCCTAATAGCTATTCTATTCTAATTATACATGGTCTATGTACTGTGGGCCTAATAGCTATTCTATTCTAATTATACATGGTCTATGTACTGTGGGCCTAATAGCTATTCTATTCTAATTATACATGGTCTATGTACTGTGGGCCTAATAGCTATTCTATTCTAATTATACATGGTCTATGTACTGTGGGCCTAATAGCTATTCTATTCTAATTATACATGGTCTATGTACTGTGGGCCTATAATAGCTATTCTATTCTAATTATACATGGTCTATGTACTGTGGGCCTAATACTAATAGCTATTCTATTCTAATTATACATGGTCTATGTACTGTGGGCCTAATAGCTATTCTATTCTAATTATACATGGTCTATGTACTGTGGGCCTAATAGCTATTCTATTCTAATTATACATGGTCTATGTACTGTGGGCCTAATACTAATAGCTATTCTATTCTAATTATACATGGTCTATGTACTGTGGGCCTAATACTAATAGCTATTCTATTCTAATTATACATGGTCTATGTACTGTGGGCCTAATACTAATAGCTATTCTATTCTAATTATACATGGTCTATGTACTGTGGGCCTAATAGCTATTCTATTCTAATTATACATGGTCTATGTACTGTGGGCCTAATAGCTATTCTATTCTAATTATACATGGTCTATGTACTGTGGGCCTAATAGCTATTCTATTCTAATTATACATGGTCTATGTACTGTGGGCCTAATACTAATAGCTATTCTATTCTAATTATACATGGTCTATGTACTGTGGGCCTAATAGCTATTCTATTCTAATTATACATGGTCTATGTACTGTGGGCCTAATAGCTATTCTATTCTAATTATACATGGTCTATGTACTGTGGGCCTAATAGCTATTCTATTCTAATTATACATGGTCTATGTACTGTGGGCCTAATAGCTATTCTATTCTAATTATACATGGTCTATGTACTGTGGGCCTAATACTAATAGCTATTCTATTCTAATTATACATGGTCTATGTACTGTGGGCCTAATAGCTATTCTATTCTAATTATACATGGTCTATGTACTGTGGGCCTAATAGCTATTCTATTCTAATTATACATGGTCTATGTACTGTGGGCCTAATACTAATAGCTATTCTATTCTAATTATACATGGTCTATGTACTGTGGGCCTAATACTAATAGCTATTCTATTCTAATTATACATGGTCTATGTACTGTGGGCCTAATACTAATAGCTATTCTATTCTAATTATACATGGTCTATGTACTGTGGGCCTAATAGCTATTCTATTCTAATTATACATGGTCTATGTACTGTGGGCCTAATAGCTATTCTATTCTAATTATACATGGTCTATGTACTGTGGGCCTAATACTAATAGCTATTCTATTCTAATTATACATGGTCTATGTACTGTGGGCCTAATACTAATAGCTATTCTATTCTAATTATACATGGTCTATGTACTGTGGGCCTAATAGCTATTCTATTCTAATTATACATGGTCTATGTACTGTGGGCCTAATACTAATAGCTATTCTATTCTAATTATACATGGTCTATGTACTGTGGGCCTAATAGCTATTCTATTCTAATTATACATGGTCTATGTACTGTGGGCCTAATACTAATAGCTATTCTATTCTAATTATACATGGTCTATGTACTGTGGGCCTAATAGCTATTCTATTCTAATTATACATGGTCTATGTACTGTGGGCCTAATAGCTATTCTATTCTAATTATACATGGTCTATGTACTGTGGGCCTAATACTAATAGCTATTCTATTCTAATTATACATGGTCTATGTACTGTGGGCCTAATACTAATAGCTATTCTATTCTAATTATACATGGTCTATGTACTGTGGGCCTAATACTAATAGCTATTCTATTCTAATTATACATGGTCTATGTACTGTGGGCCTAATAGCTATTCTATTCTAATTATACATGGTCTATGTACTGTGGGCCTAATACTAATAGCTATTCTATTCTAATTATACATGGTCTATGTACTGTGGGCCTATACTAATAGCTATTCTATTCTAATTATACATGGTCTATGTACTGTGGGCCTAATAGCTATTCTATTCTAATTATACATGGTCTATGTACTGTGGGCCTAATACTAATAGCTATTCTATTCTAATTATACATGGTCTATGTACTGTGGGCCTAATAGCTATTCTATTCTAATTATACATGGTCTATGTACTGTGGGCCTAATACTAATAGCTATTCTATTCTAATTATACATGGTCTATGTACTGTGGGCCTAATAGCTATTCTATTCTAATTATACATGGTCTATGTACTGTGGGCCTAATAGCTATTCTATTCTAATTATACATGGTCTATGTACTGTGGGCCTAATACTAATAGCTATTCTATTCTAATTATACATGGTCTATGTACTGTGGGCCTAAACTAATAGCTATTCTATTCTAATTATACATGGTCTATGTACTGTGGGCCTAATACTAATAGCTATTCTATTCTAATTATACATGGTCTATGTACTGTGGGCCTAATAGCTATTCTATTCTAATTATACATGGTCTATGTACTGTGGGCCTAATACTAATAGCTATTCTATTCTAATTATACATGGTCTATGTACTGTGGGCCTAATACTAATAGCTATTCTATTCTAATTATACATGGTCTATGTACTGTGGGCCTAATAGCTATTCTATTCTAATTATACATGGTCTATGTACTGTGGGCCTAATAGCTATTCTATTCTAATTATACATGGTCTATGTACTGTGGGCCTAATACTAATAGCTATTCTATTCTAATTATACATGGTCTATGTACTGTGGGCCTAATAGCTATTCTATTCTAATTATACATGGTCTATGTACTGTGGGCCTAATACTAATAGCTATTCTATTCTAATTATACATGGTCTATGTACTGTGGGCCTAATAGCTATTCTATTCTAATTATACATGGTCTATGTACTGTGGGCCTAATAGCTATTCTATTCTAATTATACATGGTCTATGTACTGTGGGCCTAATAGCTATTCTATTCTAATTATACATGGTCTATGTACTGTGGGCCTAATACTAATAGCTATTCTATTCTAATTATACATGGTCTATGTACTGTGGGCCTAATACTAATAGCTATTCTATTCTAATTATACATGGTCTATGTACTGTGGGCCTAATAGCTATTCTATTCTAATTATACATGGTCTATGTACTGTGGGCCTAATAGCTATTCTATTCTAATTATACATGGTCTATGTACTGTGGGCCTAATACTAATAGCTATTCTATTCTAATTATACATGGTCTATGTACTGTGGGCCTAATAGCTATTCTATTCTAATTATACATGGTCTATGTACTGTGGGCCTAATAGCTATTCTATTCTAATTATACATGGTCTATGTACTGTGGGCCTAATACTAATAGCTATTCTATTCTAATTATACATGGTCTATGTACTGTGGGCCTAATAGCTATTCTATTCTAATTATACATGGTCTATGTACTGTGGGCCTAATAGCTATTCTATTCTAATTATACATGGTCTATGTACTGTGGGCCTAATACTAATAGCTATTCTATTCTAATTATACATGGTCTATGTACTGTGGGCCTAATACTAATAGCTATTCTATTCTAATTATACATGGTCTATGTACTGTGGGCCTAATACTAATAGCTATTCTATTCTAATTATACATGGTCTATGTACTGTGGGCCTAATACTAATAGCTATTCTATTCTAATTATACATGGTCTATGTACTGTGGGCCTAATAGCTATTCTATTCTAATTATACATGGTCTATGTACTGTGGGCCTAATAGCTATTCTATTCTAATTATACATGGTCTATGTACTGTGGGCCTAATAGCTATTCTATTCTAATTATACATGGTCTATGTACTGTGGGCCTAATAGCTATTCTATTCTAATTATACATGGTCTATGTACTGTGGGCCTAATACTAATAGCTATTCTATTCTAATTATACATGGTCTATGTACTGTGGGCCTAATACTAATAGCTATTCTATTCTAATTATACATGGTCTATGTACTGTGGGCCTAATAGCTATTCTATTCTAATTATACATGGTCTATGTACTGTGGGCCTAATAGCTATTCTATTCTAATTATACATGGTCTATGTACTGTGGGCCTAATAGCTATTCTATTCTAATTATACATGGTCTATGTACTGTGGGCCTAATACTAATAGCTATTCTATTCTAATTATACATGGTCTATGTACTGTGGGCCTAATAGCTATTCTATTCTAATTATACATGGTCTATGTACTGTGGGCCTAATAGCTATTCTATTCTAATTATACATGGTCTATGTACTGTGGGCCTAATACTAATAGCTATTCTATTCTAATTATACATGGTCTATGTACTGTGGGCCTAATAGCTATTCTATTCTAATTATACATGGTCTATGTACTGTGGGCCTAATAGCTATTCTATTCTAATTATACATGGTCTATGTACTGTGGGCCTAATACTAATAGCTATTCTATTCTAATTATACATGGTCTATGTACTGTGGGCCTAATACTAATAGCTATTCTATTCTAATTATACATGGTCTATGTACTGTGGGCCTAATACTAATAGCTATTCTATTCTAATTATACATGGTCTATGTACTGTGGGCCTAATAGCTATTCTATTCTAATTATACATGGTCTATGTACTGTGGGCCTAATAGCTATTCTATTCTAATTATACATGGTCTATGTACTGTGGGCCTAATAGCTATTCTATTCTAATTATACATGGTCTATGTACTGTGGGCCTAATAGCTATTCTATTCTAATTATACATGGTCTATGTACTGTGGGCCTAATAGCTATTCTATTCTAATTATACATGGTCTATGTACTGTGGGCCTAATACTAATAGCTATTCTATTCTAATTATACATGGTCTATGTACTGTGGGCCTAATAGCTATTCTATTCTAATTATACATGGTCTATGTACTGTGGGCCTAATACTAATAGCTATTCTATTCTAATTATACATGGTCTATGTACTGTGGGCCTAATACTAATAGCTATTCTATTCTAATTATACATGGTCTATGTACTGTGGGCCTAATACTAATAGCTATTCTATTCTAATTATACATGGTCTATGTACTGTGGGCCTAATACTAATAGCTATTCTATTCTAATTATACATGGTCTATGTACTGTGGGCCTAATACTAATAGCTATTCTATTCTAATTATACATGGTCTATGTACTGTGGGCCTAATACTAATAGCTATTCTATTCTAATTATACATGGTCTATGTACTGTGGGCCTAATACTAATAGCTATTCTATTCTAATTATACATGGTCTATGTACTGTGGGCCTAATAGCTATTCTATTCTAATTATACATGGTCTATGTACTGTGGGCCTAATAGCTATTCTATTCTAATTATACATGGTCTATGTACTGTGGGCCTAATAGCTATTCTATTCTAATTATACATGGTCTATGTACTGTGGGCCTATAATATTAGCCTATTACTTGAACATAGGGTTGAATAGAGACATAAATGAGAGCTAGCGACTGAGGCTCGGCTACAGGCCTAATACTACTATTCTATTCTAATTATACATGGTCTATGTACTGTGGGCCTATAATATTAGCCTATTACTTGAACATAGGGTTGAATAGAGACATAAATGAGAGCTAGCGACTGAGGCTCGGCCTACCAAGGCCTAATTCACTTCACTCATGTATAGTATTAGTTATGATAAGTTAGTGTGGACATGTTTAGAAAAGTTTGACTAAAACTAGAATGTTTTAAGTAGGCTTAGATTTCAATGGCTTGTCCTTGGCCTTGGGTACGCCATGAAAACTCTCAACACCATAGCAGTAACATGTCATAAAACATGACACGGATAAGTCACTAAGAGATACTACCAATACGATTAGTAGGCCGTTACTTACGGGTACTCCCATGGCTGTGGCACTGTCACTGTGACTGAATAGGTCTGGTCGTTAGAGAAATAGCAGCACGGCAAACTACTTCACTACGACTACACACACACACACGGACTGCCCCACTGGCCGATCAGTGATCGATCAGTAATGTATCGAATCGTCGCCTTACTAGTAACTGTCGATCCCTCGATGAAACAGTAAGTTGAGACCGGTAGTTTAAAGTCCAAGGAAATCTCTAGCTACAAAACTGAATAAATTATGTCCGAAACCAGGAAAGCGACGGTGTTGTAGATTACACAGAAATTCAAGTCTGATTCGATTGGTTTCGTCTGCTCAATGTCATTCAATAGTTGACACTAGTCGATCGTTGTTGACACCAGAGTTGGAATGTCGAGTTGAATGTTATGTTAGTAGAGATGTATACAGTCGAGTTGCACCGCTCCTCTCCACATGTGCTTTTATACGACTGATGATGAAATACTGACTGAGGGTGTGTGGTGGGTTGGACCAATCAGAAGCGAGCTACAGACCAGACCTCTCCTAGCGCGTATTCTGAAAATAGGTCAACATGAGGGAGGGGGGGGGGACTAGCCGGAATAATTTTTCTTTTTGTAATCGGGCGCGGTGAGGGTGGGGGCTCGACATAGTGCCCCAGGATGGGTCTAGGAGTGGTTCTGTAACTGTTGACACACAATACCTCACTCATCTGGAGTTTCGACATGACATAAATACTGTCTTCACCAACGACTGTGGCGTGGGCCATTCAGTTGTGTAGCCAGCACTTCAAGAGCAGCGGGTAGCTCTCACAGAAGTCAGTAGCGGGTAGCTCTCACAGAAGTCAGTAGCGGGTAGCTCTCACAGAAGTCAGTAGCGGGTAGCTCTCACAGAAGTCAGTAGCGGGTAGCTCTCACAGAAGTCAGTAGCGGGTAGCTCTCACAGAAGTCAGTAGCGGGTAGCTCTCACAGAAGTCAGTAGCGGGTAATTCTCACAGAAGTCAGTAGCGGGTAGCTCTCACAGAAGTCAGTAGCGGGTAGCTCTCACAGAAGTCAGTAGCGGGTAGCTCTCACAGAAGTAGCGCGTAGCTCTCACAGTCACAGAAGTAGCGCGTAGCTCTCACGGAGGTGTTTAAACGCATGGGCATGGAGCACTACGGATTTTGACTTTGTCAGGGACCTTCCATTCAAAAGTTCTACTGTGAAAACTATTTCTAGGGCCCCTGATGCCCTTAACGGCCCTGAGTTGGCTGGCTTGAAGAATACGGAGGTCATGTGTCAACAGAAATAGGTCAAACCCAGACCATGAAGGTCAATACTTTCTGATTGGTTCGTCAGTCTTCACGTCTGCTTCCTGAGTACCTTTCATGTGGTACAAGACTCACTGGTGTGGAGACAACGTAAACAATGCCCCCCCCCCACCATCCCAACAAAATAACGACGTGGCGATCATCAGGCACATCTCTACGTCAGCTATGTTATTTCCGTCTTCACAACCACACGCACCACCACCACTACGAGTGTCGGAGTTTCTCCCGCCAAGAGTTCACGCGCCTGGTTCCTAGAAGGATCTACTGACGTCATCCGTGGTAAGTACTCACATCGGAACACAAACAACAACTCAAGGCTTCTCTTTACACCAACATCCTGTCACGTTCATAGCGGTGTTTGGAGTCATCAACCCTCTCACACAGGAATATGGTATTCACCGTGGGTCTAAACGCCACGGCTCACAGCAACTCTCCCGTGTTAATACCCAGGTGTTTAATGAATCTGTTCAGTGGATATCCGCTCCGGATCATTGACTTCCCATGTACAACCCAAACAACGTCATGGGCTATACACTAATCCCTGGATATACTCACTAATCCCTGGCTATAATCACTAAGCCCTGGCTATATTCACTAATCCCTCGACTGGTCAATGTACCAAGCCAGGCAGCATGTCCAATAAACTTTGAAAAGTCAACTATTTAATGACTACGGACCACCCTATTGAACTGTGTACCTACGAGTAGTATAGCCAGAAATCATTGCGTCTCACCACCACAACATTGGTCTGGGTCAAGGCAGTAGCCCAAAGGTACTCTTCTTAACAGACAACGAGATGAGGTCCAATAAGGAATGAGGCTGAGGCCACTACTACAGATAGTAACATTTATATTTGGATGTTATCCAGATAAAGACTAAGTTGGATGTTATCCAGATAAAGACTAAGTTGGATGTTATCCAGATAAAGACTAAGTTGGATGTTATCCAGATAAAGACTAAGTTGGATGTTATCCAGATAAAGACTAAGTTGGATGTTATCCAGATAAAGACTAAGTTGGATGTTATCCAGATAAAGACTAAGTTGGATGTTATCCAGACAAAGACTAAGTTGGATGTTATCCAGATAAAGACTAAGTTGGATGTTATCCAGAAAAAGACAAACTTATGCTAGAACGTCACATCTTTTATGCTCAGTGTTTTTCTGACGCAAACGCCGAAGTTCCACGGTCATTGGTGCATGCAGTGAACAGGACCGATGACGTCATGGGGGTCAACCCTTGCTGACAACAGGTCTGATATCGTAACTTTGAGTAGCCAGGTCTCGGTGAAGGGAATCAAAGGCTGCACCCCTCTCCCCCACCCTTCCATTCCAACTGAATAAAAGACATAAAACAAATCAATGAACCGGTTCTGTAGCCAATGAAGCGAGACTGTGCCTCTGGGCTAGTGGTACAACCCCCTCTCTACTTAAAGCCGTAATCTATCTATTTAATTATATATATTATTCTCTTCATGGTAGGACCATGCGAGGCAAAAAGCTGCAAGTATGTGCAACAGAGCATGACGAATGACCCTCGCTCGGGTCAACTAAACACAGTTAACGGTTGACAAGCGAAGGTAGTGCAGGGGTGACCAACAATGGCCCTTGCCTTTCACTTGCATTGTTCCATCACAGAAAACGTGAGATTCGTAGTGTACTGGTTAACACGTCCGCCTCATGCGAGGAAGGTCCTGGGTTCAAGCCCCAGCGAATATATTGTTTTGTTTTTTTGTTTTTGGTTGTTTTTTTTAAATGTCTGTTTGTGCCCATTCTTTTACCTCTTTATTGCATAGCATACGCCGCAGACTGGCTCATCATAGACAGTGCAAAGAACGGTTGAGGGGGGGTGAGAGTACAGACACAAAAAGCAGCACCAAGTTAATAAAAATAGCGAGCAAAGGTGAAGACATGCACACTTAGGTTGTTGTTACCCGCCTCCCATTTATTACTACCATCCCTTAAACATAAATTTTGTTTGGACGATCCTAGCGAGGGTTAGTCATATTTAGGGTTGATAATTGCGTGTTTTTTGTCTTGTTCTTTTTGGAAAACCGATTATCGATTATGTAACTCGGATTTTAAACCGATTATCGTTTTACAGCTGACTTCATAGAAGTTAGGGGTGTACCGAATTTCGCCTGCAAATGTCTTGAAAATAAACAATGAGTTGGCAGTCAACCGATGTTCACTCGCGTTGTTTCGATTTCTTCGTGCTGTAGTTTGTGTCCGTTCTTTCTCAACTTTCTTTTCACTCTCCATGAGCCAGTCTGCGGCGTATGCTACGCCGCGGGACGTCTAGTATCACATAATAGCCACAGTGTGAAGCTAAGATTGACTGTAAAGAGTTTTTGCGAGTAGCCATGATTGAATGATTATTCCGATTTTTTGCAAGTAGCCATGATTGAATGATCTTACCGAGGTTTTGGCAAGTAGCCATGATGGAATGATTGAACCAAGTTTTGGCAAGTCGCCATAGCGGTTCTGCAACTGTTGACACACATACAATGATAGTACCGTGGGCTGGCAAGGGAGGTGATGCAAACACTGAAGCGGTGTGAAGGGCACGACTTTGTGTTAGAAATAATACCAGCAATGACATCATTTGTAAGGAGGTAGCTGGTTTCTGGGTCAACAGGGGTTCTCAAACTAATACCCCAGTTGAACGCCTGCCATTGTACGTGAGCAAGTTGTTAGGACTTTGATGTGACGAGGAGTTGGTGTCACACAAGAAATCTTATACACAAATTAATTTTTGATTTAAACAAGTGAGAGTTGTTCTTTGTTGTGGGGCCACTTTGACTAGAATGTAAGATCCACTGCCGTCGTACAGCCAAATAGTCTCCTGGTCCGTGCCCTTCCCAGCAAAAAATCAATCCCAAAACACAGTGATGATGAAATCATTTTTCTCTATACATGTAGCTCGGCCATTGGCCCACATAGTCGTGTGGGGGGACAGGAACAATATCAATAGCGCTCAGTAAGGTGTTTAAGTGTGTTATGTATGACATCATCATTCGTGGCTTGTAGTAATCATAGTTTATGTGTAGTGTGTTGTCATTGGTTTATGGTGTGTTTCATATTTTGCGCGTTACGTGTGAGGATGATGTGAGTTTAATGTGGGTTAATGTGTCACTATTGTCAAAGTGTGTAGTAATTTCTAAACTTTGTGTAGGTGTGTTCAAGGTGTAACAAGGTCAAGGAGTGTGTAAGGTGTGCTGGTGGGGTTGTACAAGCATGTCATCACCAGTGATGTGTCAGCTAGTGTGTGTGTTATCACCAGTCATGTGTCAGCTAGAGTGTGTGTCATCACCAGTCATGTGTCATCTTGTGTGTATGTGTAGAAAGCCCGGTTGACAATATGGAAAGTTCAGCCAATATTTGTTCAATCTGTTTGCCTTTGAGATCAGTGAAAAACGTTGAGTTAGGAAAAGAAAGATGGCCATCTCCATACGAAATTGTATTGGCACCCTCATCATACACATACCCCCTGACCCAGGCCCTCCTCCCCTGCCTACCTTGACACCCTAATACCCCCACTCCCACCACGATAAAGTACAATGATATTAAATGTAGTCAAGTATTTTGAGAATGTCAACGGATGTAGTTGTTAAAACACTTTATGACATTCCACAGCTGTTAGGGTTAGGGTTAGGCTATGACAATCCACAGCTGTTAGGTTAGGGTTAGGTTTGGGGTTAGGTTTAGGGTTAGGTTTAGGGTTAGGCTATGACAATCCACAGCTGTTAGGTTAGGGTTAGGTTTAGGGTTAGGCTATGACATTCCACAGCTGTTTTTATCAGTTCTAATTCCAAAATATTTGCTTTTCAGTAGGACTGTTATCGATTAATTTAAAATTAATGGTTAACTTTTGAAAAATTAACGATTAATTAATCGTTAATTTCGATTAAAGCCAAAAATAGAAATTCATGACGTCATTAAACTGAACATTTCAAGGGAAGTAACAAAAACAGGTAATTGACTTTTTTTATTTTAATGAGTTATTTCCCCTGTCTTACAGACCTTGAAAATTAACAATATTTTGAACTAAATTTTATGACAATGTGTTGATACTTGATCGGATGTTTGTGCTGAAGGTGGTACGTCAGCGATGTATTTGATCCATTAAAAGAGAATTGTTTATGGCAGTAAACACAGTAAACTTTTTCACCATCTTCGACTTTGCCATCCGCAGTTAGCTTAAAAACAATATATTTGCTCAACTTTCCAGTTATATGTTTAAATTAAACTGCGCTGATGCTGTCAGCCATTTTTAGTTAACGTCTGCCGGTCCACATGTATTATTAAAATAAATTATAATATTACCCGGGAGAAGTTTGTACGTAAAAAAATAAATTATTATTACTTAATTATTAATAATTAATTATTTATTAATATATTTTTAAATCAATAAACATAATTCCCGTCGTCTGTCTGTCTGCCTGCCTGTCTGTCTGCCTGCCTGTCTGTCTGCCTGTCATGCATGCCTGCATGCATGCATGCATGCATGTATGTATGTATGTATGTATGTATGTATGTATGTATGTATGTATGTATGTATGTATGTATGTGTGGATGTTACACTATACTAATTTTAGAAAGCAGCGCACCAAATTACTGCACCAATGCATCAAAAGGTGTGCAAATTAAAGATGCGCTGTAAAAAAAATATTATATGACGTCATTGTTGTAGCTGATATTTCAATTTTGGAAAAGGGAAAAATGTAAAAAGAGGATTTGATGATGGTTAATTATAAAATCAAAAAACAAAGGGGGCGCCGTCGACGCCCTACAAAACCTATTATAAAATACTTTGTGTGCATTTCAGAAAGTTTAATATTTCGTATTTATCAAACAAGGACAAGTTAGTTGGGCTTTTGAAAAAGGTCGGCGCCGTAGGCGCCCTTAAAAAAGTGCATTTTTTAAAAATAAATAGATTTTAGCTGCAAAATTCCGTTATTTTTGACGGGTAATACACTAGTATTATACATATGTTCTTTAATTGTAATCGAATTTTTATCGCTTAAAATAATTTTAATCGATAATTTTTTTTATCGATTAATCGATAAATTAATCGTTAATATCCGCAGCCCTAATTTTCACACACTCTGGTCGGACACACTTGTCTTACACATATAAAAATTAATTGAACATTTTATTACCCCAATCCACACACACTTAAAAACACCGAAGAAATACCGTGGTTCCTACATGAAAATGGCATTCCGGGCTCCGCTAATAGCTGTTTGACGGTACAACTTTTAAGCCCAACTTTACACTGAGTGAACAGATATTAATCTAACTGTCAATAATGGAATTTAGAACGACCCCCCCTCCCCCAACCTTTATTGTTGGCATTCTACCTGGGACACATCTGTTTAGTGCGCTCAGCAGTAGATTTTTTTCCTCTTATCGTTTCCAGATCTACTGCCAGTTTTTTTAGTGAATATCTAGGTCAGTAAGGGTCAGGCCATGGGGGTGTGATCGTTTCAACCAATCAGAGAGCTCCCCTGTGATAGCCCATGGACGCGCCTCCCACGTGTGTGTGTGGCCAGCTCCACTTTGACCTATGCAACACAGACAACTTGCTGTGTGTGGTGGCGTCTGTGTCAGTGTATTGATCCCCCACACCCCGCGAGCCCCCCCTCCCTCCATCACCCTAGCTGATGTTGCAGCTTGGTTTAAAATGAACTGGGCGTCGACCCAAGTTATCAGGGGATAAAACTTGGCTCACGCCAAAGAGCCACCTTGGTCAACGTTTGGTCAACAGACAACTTGGCTCACTCCAAAGATGAGCCACCTTGGTCAATGTTTGGTCAACAGACATCTTGGCTCACTCCAAAGATGGGTTGATTGAGGTTGAACACTTTAACATCACTATCACTGAGATGTTTGACCTCACACTCGGTCAAGGACATTCTACTACGTTGTGTGGCAACTCAATTACATTATTTTTAATTATATAAAAAAAATCTCTAATGTTTTGACAAAACTTTAAAAAGTGAATTATAGAAACATAAAAGTTCTCCAAATAACACCACCAAAAGCAACATGTTACATGTACAATCTAGCCCATTAAGGATCTTTATATGGATCGACAGCTTGTAGCTTTTGACAATATAATCTCGTACATGATACTAAGTACATTGAAAACAATCGAACTGAGAAGAGAGGGCAGTGCAAGTCAGGTGCTGTGTGTGTGTGTAGAAGGGGGTAACTAATTGTAATCAATGAGACTACACACTGGCTCATCCAATCAGAGAACGGCATTTAAAACCGCCCCAAATATTTCTGTGTCCCTTTTTAATGTACGTGTACTGTAAAACTACTGACTCGACACACTAGCCGGACACAGTTTAGAGCAAACACTTCATTTCCAATGTTCAAGGACTAGTTGGTCAGTTCAGACTCACGAGCCCAACTGACCAAGGAGACTCGTGATGAATTTATTGGTCACTGAAGCAATCCCACATGTGTCATAAACCACGGGATTGTCCAACTCAAAGAAACCATTTGTCCAACATTATTAGGTCCACCCCCACCCATGCGCTCCAATATACAGTTGTCACATATAATCAATATACATTATTTGCAATGTATGTCCCGTCTGTCATGTCTGTCTGTCCGTGACGTTACTAATTTTAGAAAGCAGCGCACCAATTTACTGCACCACTAATAACTTTTTTCGAACGTTCCACATAAAATTGTGCAATATGAAAATAAATACCAAAAATAAAAAATAAATAAATAAAATAAAAATAAATAAAATAAAAGTTCTGTATTACATTACTTTTTATTCTGATGTGCATTTTTTCCAAAATAAATAGATTTCAGCTGAAAACTTCCGCCATTTTTGACGGGTAATACAATAGTAATCAATATAAAAGCCCACGTCACTCACTGCCAGTCTCCGTAACGCTAAGGGACATAGTAAAACAGACCATACAGTTAATAAAACAACCCCGTAAAAACAAAGTTTTTGTCTATAAATCCCTTATATATGAGACATAACTAAAAGTATTGATTATGTTTAAACGCGACAAACATTTACAGACTGACACCGAGTGAAATCCCCTGGTTTTAAAACCGGGGAAAGGAACGGGAGGGGACGTGGACATCGACGGGTGGCATCAACGCGTGAACTCAACAAAAAAGTGAAAGATAAACAATAACAAACCGTGAACTTGAATTACATATGTTATATAGAGATAAACTAAAAATGCATTAATTTAATTACGGTACGTTCGATCGATCTGAAATTTTGATACGACCCGTGATGCCATCCAGCTGAAATTTGGCACATGGACTCGTGTCACCTAACAATGCATCGTATCAAAATTTCAGATCGATCGAACATACCGTTATTAAATTAATGCATTTTTAGTTTATCTATATAAAACTATATGTAGAAGTCGCTATCGTTTACATTTTACGGGTCACTTGACATCACGCCAGCCATCGGTGAACACATCTCGTGTTTTAACCAGGTGTAATTGACTCAGTTTCAGGCTGTAAATGTTTGTCCCGTTGGAACATAATCAATACTTTAAGTTCTGTCTCATAAATAAGGGATTTATAGTCAAAAACTTTGTTTTTACGGGGTTGTTTTTATTTTTATTTTTTTACGCCCTCCCGCGAACGACAGAGAGAGATGACGACAGAGAGAGATGACGACAGACAGACAAGATTTCGAAGTTAATGTAAGGGATTTAATAAATAAAGGTAAAAAAAGGATTTTTAAAAACCACGTTTTTATAAGTGGACTAAAAAGAAGAAAAGAATTGAAAACTTATAAGTTAAAGTACTTTAATTTAATATAACTAAAAACGTGGGGCGGGTGTTTGGTATAAGACTTAAATGTAGATCTATAAGTGAGAGAACGAGTAAACTGCATATGTAAAACCTTATAATCGCCCGTCCCACGTTTTTAGTCATATTAAATGAAAGTACTTGAACGTATAAGTTTTCAATTCTTTTCTTCTTTTTAGTCCACTTATAAAAACGTGGATTTTAAAAATTCCTTTTTTACCTTTATTTATTTTATTCTTTTTAGTCCACTGATAAAAACGTGATTTTTAAAAATCTTTTTTTAACTCTATTTATTTTACCAAACACCTCATCAGCACCCGCCCAACGTTATACTACCACGGCGATGAGGTCACGGGGTGAACAGTGAACTCAGCACGTGAAATCTAACAACGGCAGTCGGATATTTATGCTTATATAGAGATAAACTTAAAAATGCAATAATTTAATAACGGTACATTCGATCGATCTGACATTTTGATACAATGCATTGTCATCCAAGATCTATCTGTGGTAAAATTTTGAGCTCTCTAGGACCATCAGAAGTGGTTTAATTTTGCGTTGGTAAATTTGAAAAATTGCGGACGGACAGACACGAAAGCAAGTTAATAAAAACGTGTTTAAAAAGCATGTGGTGTTTCTCGCAGTAAAATATTATATGACGTCATGGTTGAGCTTATATTTTAATTTTGGAAAAGGGAACGATCTAAAAAGAGGATTTGAGCACATTTCAGGAAGTTTAATATTTCGTACTAGACTCCCCGCGGCGTAGCATACGCCGCAGACTTGCTCATGGAGAGTGAAAAGAAAGTTGAGAAAGAACGGACACAAAACTACAGCACGAAGAAATTTTAAAAAAAACGTGAGTGAACGTCGGTTTGGGGGGGGGGCGGGGGGACTGCCAACTCATTGTTTATTTTCGAGACATTTGCAGGCAAAATTCGGTACACTCCTGACTTCTATGAAGTCAGCTGTAAAACGATAATCGGTTTAAAATCGGAGTTACATAATCGATAATCGGTTTTCTAAAAAAACAAAACAAAAAAACACGCAATTAACAACTCTAAATATGACTAACCCTCGATAGGATCGGCCAAACAAAGTTTATGTTTAAGGGATGGTAGTAATAAATGGGAGGCGGGTAACAACTACCTAAGTGTGCATGTCTTCACATTTACTCGCAATTTTTTATTTACTTGGTGCTGCTTTTTTGTGTCTGTACTCTCACCCCCCCCCCAACCGTTCTTTGCACTGTCTATGATGAGCCAGTCTTCGGCGTATGCTATGCAATAAAGAGGTAAAAGAACAGGCACAAACAGACATTTTTACTATATATTCGCCGGGGCTTGAACCCAGGACCTTCCTCGCATGAGGCGGACGTGTTAACCAGTACACTACGAATCTAACGTTTTCTGTGAAGGAACAACGCAAGTAAAACGCAAGGGCCATTGTTGGTCGCCCCTCCACTACCTTCGCTTGTCAACCGTTAACTGTGTTTAGTTGACTCGAGCGAGGGTCATTCGTCATGCTCTGTTGCACATGCAGCTTCTTGTTGCCTCGCAGGGTCCGACCACGAAGAGAATTATATATATAGATAGATTTATCAAACAAGTTACTTGGTCTTTTGAAAAAAGTGGGCGCCTAGTCTATAATGATATTTCGGATATTCAAATAGTAAAGGTATCTTAGAAATACGTTCTTCTGCATGATCAATCAATGGTGTAAGATATCTCACTACGGTCCTAGACTTCATGTTGTTATCTCACTACGGTCCTATACTTTATGTTGTTATCTCACTACGGTCCTAGACTTCATGTTGTTATCTCACTACGGTCCTAGACTTCATGTTGTTATCTCACTACGGTCCTAGACTTCATGTTGTTATCTCACTACGGTCCTAGACTTTATGTTGTTATCTCACTACGGTCCTAGACTTTATGTTGTTATCTCACTACGGTCCTAGACTTCATGTTGTTATCTCACTACGGTCCTAGACTTCATGTTGTTATCTCACTACGGTCCTAGACTTCATGTTGTTATCTCACTACGGTCCTAGACTTTATGTTGTTATCTCACTACGGTCCTAGACTTCATGTTGTTATCTCACTACGGTCCTAGACTTCATGTTGTTATCTCACTACGGTCCTAGACTTCATGTTGCTATCTCACTACGGTCCTAGACTTTATGTTGTTATCTCACTACGGTCCTAGACTTCATGTTGCTATCTCACTACGGTCCTAGACTTCATGTTGTTATCTCACTACGGTCCTAGACTTCATGTTGCTATCTCACTACGGTCCTAGACTTTATGTTGCTATCTCACTACGGTCCTAGACTTTATGTTGCTATCTCACTACGGTCCTAGACTTCATGTTGTTATCTCACTACGGTCCTAGACTTCATGTTGTTATCTCACTACGGTCCTAGACTTTATGTTGCTATCTCACTACGGTCCTAGACTTTATGTTGCTATCTCACTACGGTCCTAGACTTCATGTTGTTATCTCACTACGGTCCTAGACTTTATGTTGCTATCTCACTACGGT
Organism: Ampullaceana balthica; assembly: GCA_944989445.1. Lineage (NCBI taxonomy): Eukaryota > Metazoa > Mollusca > Gastropoda > Lymnaeidae > Ampullaceana > Ampullaceana balthica. The sequence continues at coordinate 194,949 of CALYLW010001023.1, read as the reverse complement.
CCTAGACTTTATGTTGCTATCTCACTACGGTCCTAGACTTCATGTTGTTATCTCACTACGGTCCTAGACTTTATGTTGCTATCTCACTACGGTCCTAGACTTTATGTTGCTATCTCACTACGGTCCTAGACTTTATGTTGTTATCTCACTACGGTCCTAGACTTTATGTTGTTATCTCACTACGGTCCTAGACTTATGTTGCTATCTCACTACGGTCCTAGACTTTATGTTGCTATCTCACTACGGTCCTAGACTTTATGTTGCTATCTCACTACGGTCCTAGACTTTATGTTGCTATCTCACTACGGTCCTAGACTTTATGTTGCTATCTCACTACGGTCCTAGACTTTATGTTGCTATCTCACTACGGTCCTAGACTTATGTTGTTATCTCACTACGGTCCTAGACTTTATGTTGCTATCTCACTACGGTCCTAGACTTTATGTTGCTATCTCACTACGGTCCTAGACTTTATGTTGCTATCTCACTACGGTCCTAGACTTTATGTTGCAAACAGTAGAATATAATAAAAAACATTAAGTAGGAACTGTCAGTGATATAAGCACTATCTACTTCCAGCCACTTGATCATGTTACTGTCCTGGCACATCACAGCAAGACTCTTTTACTTATGGGCAATATCCAGTGCCGCACAAGTAGGGCCCTTACAGTATTATTGTGACGGGAAGGGTAGGGTTAATTAGTGCCCGTGGCAGCGTCGGGGAGAAGGTAGGTCAACAAGACGAAATGAGCTGATGACTGGTGGGGACAGGGGTCAATGATAATGTAATGAGACCAGGTCACGGACAAGATGGACGACTCACTTGTTGACATCCACAAATACCTGGCTGCAACGTGGCGGTCTGTACACCTGGGCCTGGACATTCCTCTTCTGGTCTCGTCAGTCAGCTGGCCATTAGTCAAATACTCAGAGAAGTATTTACTGCTGGTCATGTTTACACAGGAGACTGATGGACTACTTGCGAGTTGGGAGCGGGAATCAAATAGTGGATGTCCAGGGTGGATGTCCAGGGTGGCTGTTCAGGGTAGATGTCCAGGGTGAATGTCCAGGGTGGATGTCGATGGTGGATGTCAAGGGAGGCCCAGGTGGACAAAGTTTGCCATGGCCATGTGGTTGACTGATTGGCAGATAGAATGTTTTAGCGGTGCTCGCTGATAAATTGTTCAACCTTCAACCGCCCAAAACATATGTATGATGATGTTGTTAAAACCAGTTGTCAAGGTTACATCTATGGTTATATATAGAACAAATTTAACTATTTGAACTGCGCCGTGACATTGGCCAAGAAATTCAGCAAACGTCAAGGTTAGAGAGCACAAGTGTCGACTGAGTAGTGAAGCTATCCTGGGCCCTGGCTGACCAGTAGCACACGTGTCGACTGAGTAGTGAAGCTATCCTGGGCCCTGAAACTGGAGACTGGCTGACCAGTAGCACACGTCTCACGGCCATTCACTGTGTGACAGCAGTCCAGTTAGTAAAGACAATCAGAGGCTATGGGGTGTTTCTAAATAACTTCAACGATAAACACCACCAGGTCCCAACGTAATAAGACTTAAAAGAACTGAGACTAGAATTATTATTTTTTTAACTTAAACCTCCAAACCTAGCCCAACCTCCTTACAATTCGTAGTTAAAATCTGATAAATTTAGTGATGAAGTTAATTAAAGTGTAACAAGAGAAACCACAACATGCATCGACAGAAATTCGAAAGCGCGATTACCCCGCGACTCTCGATACGCTAGAACAGTGGTCTCCAAACTTGTCTGCCGAAGCGCCGCATTAACTGTCAAACAGCAGTTTGGGGGCCGAATACTAACCCCCAACTACTAAGTTTTGTGGTTAAACTACAGGTAAAAATAGTATATATTTTTTTAGATTAAAAGATCTCCAGGGGCCGGATCAGAGGGCCTCGCGGGCCACATTTGGCCCGCGGGTCGTAGTTTGGAGACCCCTGCGCAAGAAGAACACGAATACCATTGGCCCACCATGCCCAACAAAGTTTTATAAATTTTAAACATGATGATGGACCCTCACTGTACGGTCAATTGGACAGTTTCATTAAGTCACGTGAGCTTTGGGGGGGGGTGTAGAATGACAATGTTTTGATGTGGCAACATTCTATCCCCCAACCATGTATAGTGATGTGGCAACATTCTATCCCACAACCATGTATAGTGATGTGGGCAACATTCTATCCCCAACCATGTATAGTGATGGGGCAACATTCTATCCCCAACCATGTATAGTGATGGGGCAACATTCTATCCCACAACCATGTATAGTGATGTGGCAACATTCTATCCCCAACCATGTATAGTGATGGGGCAACATTCTATCCCCAACCATGTATAGTGATGGGGCAACATTCTATCCCCAACCATGTATAGTGATGTGGCAACATTCTATCCCCAACCATGTATAGTGATGGGGCAACATTCTATCCCCAACCATGTATAGTGATGGGGCAACATTCTATCCCCAACCATGTATAGTGATGTGGCAACATTCTATCCCCAACCATGTATAGTGATGGGGCAACATTCTATCCCCAACCATGTATAGTGATGGGGCAACATTCTATCCCCAACCATGTATAGTGATGGGGCAACATTCTATCCCCAACCATGTATAGTGATGTGGCAACATTCTATCCCCAACCATGTATAGTGATGGGGCAACATTCTATCCCCAACCATGTATAGTGATGTGGCAACATTCTATCCCCAACCATGTATAGTGATGTGGCAACATTCTATCCCCAACCATGTATAGTGATGGGGCAACATTCTATCCCCAACCATGTATAGTGATGTGGCAACATTCTATCCCCAACCATGTATAGTGATGGGGCAACATTCTATCCCCAACCATGTATAGTGATGGGGCAACATTCTATCCCCAACCATGTATAGTGATGTGGCAACATTCTATCCCCAACCATGTATAGTGATGTGGCAACATTCTATCCCCAACCATGTATAGTGATGTGGCAACATTCTATCCCCAACCATGTATAGTGATGGGGCAACATTCTATCCCCAACCATGTATAGTGATGTGGCAACATGTTATCAACCATTGATAACAGATACACATGGCATACGCACCAACGGTCCGATCAAGAGGTTACAGTCTACTGACTACTGACAGTCAAACTATAGATTGCATCATCCGGTGGGCGCCGCCCATGTAACAGTACCGGGTGACCCGTGTTTGGTGAAGCTCAGTAGAGCGTGACTGATGACAAGTCGACACCCCATGAATGAGATATATGCCGCTATCTGACAGAACTACAAAATCCGGAACTTTCACTTTCAACTCTTTCTGCCCACCACCACCAGGAAATGACTTGCTATTAATGCTCAAAAAGAGACATTTTCAACAAAGACACTATGTATATATAATATATATATATGGTTAACATTTCTAACACGTATAACATTACTAACACATCACTTGGCACATGAAGACTTTCTTTGAAGGAAGCCAAGGGGTGAAGTGTTTTTGTTCCGGGTCTGGTGCGTGCATTTATCAATGAGGGTGTGTATGAACTCTGGGCGTGTCATGTCGTGGTCTGTGAACTGTGGGCGTGTCCTGTGTACAGGGGCAAGCTGAGACACCATTTAATGAGAACCACTGATCCCACCACGGGTATGCTGGTAGGCACGTGCACAGTGACAGGGAAGGTGTTGGGTTGCCCATACTTGGCCAGGACACGCAATACAACACAAGGATGTCTTGTGGGAACTCCTCTTATTCAGGAAAGTGTTGCTATAAATAACCGCCAATATATTTCTAGCGTTAATTAGAAGGAAATCTTGTTAAAAGTTACAGTAGATTCCCTTGGAGGACCGACTGATCATGACGTATCACAACACTCAACCCACTGACGTCACATTCCCATAACAAAACAAAATGAACATCCCAAACATGTTTTGTAAGTGAGGGGAGGGGGGAGTGGGGGGGGGCCAATGAGGATATTGAGCCACGCTTCTCTTGTACACTTGACTTCACATCTTTTATGTTTACTACAGGATCTTATTCTGGCACACACAAAGTCAAAAACAAGTTAATCCAAAGCCGATTACACAGTCAGAGTCCAAACGACTCATAGAATCATACAAATACAATCAATCGTGTGCATTGATGGGCCCTCCACAACCTACCGCAACCTTCCAAAACTGACCCCACCCACACAATTCCCAAAGATCATTCAAACAAAACCACACTTCTCAGCTCGCGTGTGTTGGACAATGTCTTTTGTGTTGCGGATATTTCACTCAAATCTCAAACATCAAAGACTCAAAGAGGGTGACACCTACAGTCCAAGGGCGTAACTTCAGTGGGCGGGAGGTTCCCTCGCAGTTGTTCGGTGGGTTATTTTTATCGTTAGAGTTAGACGCAGGTGGATGACTAGCACGTCACTAATGACTACTTGGTTGATGTGTTGGTATGACGACAAGGGACACGCATGTAAGTGAAGTACCTTAGACCAGTGCTTCTCAAACTTTTTAGTGTGGCGGACCGGCAGGAATTTTTCCATTGCACCAGGGACCGGTGAACTATTTTCCCTGTAGTGACGTGGTAGCAAAATATCTTTTCGTGGTAACTTCTGCAGACCGGCAGCGGATGGCCCACGGACCGGAACGGTCGGGACCACCACTTTGAGAAGCACTGCCTTAGACAACTACAACACGCATGTAAGTCAAGTACCTCAGACAACTACAACATCCCCCCTCCCCCGACTGGTGGCCATCTTACAATCTACTTTCAACCAGAAACAACACGGTGATCTCCTGCAAACATGACGTCACAGACAGACGCGGGTTGTCACGTCTGATTGAACCCCGCATGTAAACTACTAACTCACGTCTGTTACACTACTAACGGCACATCAGGTTGTCACGGCTGATTGAACGCCGCATGTAAACCACTAACTCACGTCTGTTACACTACTTTAACGGCACATCAGGTTGTCACGGCTGATTGAACGCCGCATGTAAACCACTAACTCACGTCTGTTACACTACTTAACCGGCACATCAGGTTGTCACGGCTGATTGAACGCCCGCATGTAAACCACTAACTCACGTCTGTTACACGACTTTAACGGTACATCAGGTTGTTACGGCTGATTGAACCCCGCATGTAAACCACTAACTCACGTCTGTTACACTACTAGACCGGCACAACAGGTTGTTACGGCTGATTGAACCCCGCATGTAAACCACTAACTCACGTCTGTTACACTACTTTACCGGCACATCAGGGGAAATGTTTACGGGACCAGGGACGACAACTCCGTTTAAAATGTATTTCGCGTGTTTAATTCCCCATTTATCCCCGCTGTTTTTTACGACAGCATCTCCGGTTCCGTGTTGTTGTAAGGTCTAAGTCTAAGCTAAAAACACGCCACAGTCTCGTAGCAAGTGGTTCTAACGATGAAGAGAGAGAGAGAGAGAGAGAGAGAGCAGAGATCTGCAAGTTAAATTGGTTTAGATTTAATAGTTTATCGAATGGTGCAAATAGTTATTGATTGATTGGTTTCTGTGGTCATCTACTGCAGATGTGCTGCTGCCAAACAACTTCTCGATGTCTTTATTTGCTGACAAGCTCACGTGTCCAGCAATTTAGTTCTAGTTACTCACTGTGAGGCAGCTGTGTAGAGAGAGCTGGCCCTAATTATTGTTACCGACGAGATCAGGCGAGGCGCCGAGGATTGAGAGGTAGTTACTATGAGCGTGTGAGGCTGGACTTGATGCAGCTGTGTAGAGAGAGCTGGCCCTAATTATTGTTACCGACGAGATCAGGCGAGGCGCCGAGGATTGAGAGGTAGTTACTATCTTTGAGGCAGCTGTGTAGAGAGAGCTGGACCTAATGATTGTTACCGACGAGATCAGACGAGGATTGAGATGGTCGAGGAGATGCCGTGTGCGGCTCGGGTGTCCCACTTCGCACCATGCCGTACGGCGCCGCGTGCGGCTCGGTTGTCCCACATCGCACCATGCCGTACGGTGCCGTGTGCGGCTCGGGTGTCCCACTTCGCACCATGCCGTGGTGCGTGGCGGCGTGTCCCACTCGCACCATGCCGTACGGTGCCGTGTGCGGCTCGGGTGTCCCACTTCGCACCATGCCGTACGGTGCCGTGTGCGGCTCGGGTGTCCCACTTCGCACCATGCCGTACGGTGCCGTGTGCGGCTCGGGTGTCCCACTTCGCACCATGCCGTACGGTGCCGTGTGCGGCTCGGGTGTCCCACTTCGCACCATGCCGTACGGTGCCGTGTGCGGCTCGGGTGTCCCACTTCGCACCATGCCGTACGGTGCCGTGTGCGGCTCGGGTGTCCCACTTCGCACCATGCCGTACGGTGCCGTGTGCGGCTCGGGTGTCCCACTTCGCACCATGCCGTACGGTGCCGTGTGCGGCTCGGGTGTCCCACTTCGCACCATGCCGTACGGTGCCGTGTGCGGCTCGGGTGTCCCACTTCGCACCATGCCGTACGGTGCCGTGTGCGGCTCGGGTGTCCCACTTCGCACCATGCCGTACGGTGCCGTGTGCGGCTCGGGTGTCCCACTTCGCACCATGCCGTACGGTGCCGTGTGCGGCTCGGGTGTCCCACTTCGCACCATGCCGTACGGTGCCGTGTGCGGCTCGGGTGTCCCACTTCGCACCATGCCGTACGGTGCCGTGTGCGGCTCGGGTGTCCCACTTCGCACCATGCCGTACGGTGCCGTGTGCGGCTCGGGTGTCCCACTTCGCACCATGCCGTACGGTGCCGTGTGCGGCTCGGGTGTCCCACTTCGCACCATGCCGTACGGTGCCGTGTGCGGCTCGGGTGTCCCACTTCGCACCATGCCGTACGGTGCCGTGTGCGGCTCGGGTGTCCCACTTCGCACCATGCCGTACGGTGCCGTGTGCGGCTCGGGTGTCCCACTTCGCACCATGCCGTACGGTGCCGTGTGCGGCTCGGGTGTCCCACTTCGCACCATGCCGTACGGTGCCGTGTGCGGCTCGGGTTGTCCCACTTCGCACCATGCCGTACGGTGCCGTGTGCGGCTCGGGTGTCCCACTTCGCACCATGCAGTACGGTGCCGTGTGCGGCTCGGGTGTCCCACTTCGCACCATGCCGTACGGTGCCGTGTGCGGCTCGGGTGTCCCACTTCGCACCATGCCGTACGGTGCCGTGTGCGGCTCGGGTGTCCCACTTCGCACCATGCCGTACGGTGCCGTGTGCGGCTCTGGTGTCCCACTTCGCACCATGCCGTACGGTGCCGTGTGCGGCTCGGGTGTCCCACTTCGCACCATGCCGTACGGTGCCGTGTGCGGCTCGGGTGTCCCACTTCGCACCATGCAGTACGGTGCCGTGTGCGGCTCGGGTGTCCCACTTCGCACCATGCCGTACGGTGCCGTGTGCGGCTCGGGTGTCCCACTTCGCACCATGCCGTACGGTGCCGTGTGCGGCTCGGGTGTCCCACTTCGCACCATGCCGTACGGTGCCGTGTGCGGCTCGGGTGTCCCACTTCGCACCATGCCGTACGGTGCCGTGTGCGGCTCGGGTGTCCCACTTCGCACCATGCCGTACGGTGCCGTGTGCGGCTCGGGTGTCCCACTTCGCACCATGCCGTACGGTGCCGTGTGCGGCTCGGGTGTCCCACTTCGCACCATGCCGTACGGTGCCGTGTGCGGCTCGGGTGTCCCACTTCGCACCATGCCGTACGGTGCCGTGTGCGGCTCGGGTGTCCCACTTCGCACCATGCCGTACGGTGCCGTGTGCGGCTCGGGTGTCCCACTTCGCACCATGCCGTACGGTGCCGTGTGCGGCTCGGGTGTCCCACTTCGCACCATGCCGTACGGTGCCGTGTGCGGCTCGGGTGTCCCACTTCGCACCATGCCGTACGGTGCCGTGTGCGGCTCGGGTGTCCCACTTCGCACCATGCCGTACGGTGCCGTGTGCGGCTCGGGTGTCCCACTTCGCACCATGCCGTACGGTGCCGTGTGCGGCTCGGGTGTCCCACTTCGCACCATGCCGTACGGTGCCGTGTGCGGCTCGGGTGTCCCACTTCGCACCATGCCGTACGGTGCCGTGTGCGGCTCGGGTGTCCCACTTCACACCAGCCGTACGGTACCGTGTGCGGCTCGGGTGTCCCACTTCGCACCATGCCGTACGGTGCCGTGTGCGGCTCGGGTGTCCCACTTCGCACCATGCCGTACGGTGCCGTGTGCGGCTCGGGTGTCCCACTTCGCACCATGCCGTACGGTGCCGTGTGCGGCTCGGGTGTCCCACTTCGCACCAGCCGTACGGTGCCGTGTGCGGCTCGGGTGTCCCACTTCGCACCATGCCGTACGGTGCCGTGTGCGGCTCGGGTGTCCCACTTCGCACCATGCCGTACGGTGCCGTGTGCGGCTCGGGTGTCCCACTTCGCACCATGCCGTAGAACTTGATGAACGATATTGCCCTCGTCTACCTCTCGCACCCCTTACACTCCCCCCCCCCTTCTCAATCAAAGGAGAAAATGACCCAGGCATCGTTTTGGCGGCCACCCAAAGACGGTTGTTAGGCGATGATTCAAATATGTGAAAGAGAGCTACTAACGTTTGTGTGCATGTGATGTGCATTCCATTCAAGACAGACGGAAAACTTTCGTCATCAAAGCCAAGCCATTCATATTTATGAACCACACATCACATGGTTTATTGGACAAGTCTGGGACAATGGTGTACACAAGTCTGGGACAATGGTGTACACAAGTCTGGGACAATGGTGTACACAAGTCTGGGACAATGGTGCACACAAGTCTGGGACAATGGTGCACACAAGTCTGGGACAATGGTGCACACAAGTCTGGGACAATGGTGCACACAAGTCTGGGACAATGGTGTACACAAGTCTGGGACAATGGTGTACACAAGTCTGGGACAATGGTGTACACAAGTCTGGGACACATGGTGTACACAAGTCTGACATCGACGTAGAGAAGTGTACCAACCTTAAATACCAAAGCAGCCAAGACAACAGACTAAAGCCCTTTTGTACAACAGATACTTTCATGCCTCATCCAAACCTTTCCTTCCTATAACAACCTTCCCACCCTTCCTTCTGTAAGCATGAGCTCGTCCTCTATGACATCACCAAAATATGCGCAGCATTGGGATCTAATACGCCGTTTCAAATGGATATGATAACAACACAGAACTGCCACACCACGCCGTACAACACTCACACACGTTAGAATACAATAAACACAGAACTGCCACACCACGCCGTACAACACTCACACACGTTAGAATACAATAAACACAGAACATGCCACACCACGCCGTACAACACTCACACACGTTAGAATACAATAAACACAGAACTGCCACACCACGCCGTACAACACTCACACACTGATAGATAACAACACAGAACTGCCACACCACGCCGTACAACACTCACACATGATATAAACACAGAACTGCCACCCACGCCGTACAACACTCACACTTAGATACAACACAGACTCCACACCCCCCCGCCAATACACACACATGTTAGAATACAATAAAGATCTCTTCTTTCAAACCCCCCCCCCTCCACACGCATGTTTGAAATGTTGGTCTGTAAGACATAAACACATTAGAATACAACAAAGACCCCTCCCCTCCCCCCCACAACACACACACGAGAACTGCCATGACCACAATGATGTACTGGGTCCTGTTCAGACGAGAGAGGGGTCAGTGATGGCGGACCAATCGATTGGAAACTTTTTTTGTATAAATTCACGTTACCAGGCAACACGTCTCCAAAGAGATGCCACTGTCCGAGGGAAGGGGGGAGGGGGGTCTGTACATTACAGGTCAGGGCGTTATGACGACCACCCACCACCCCTTAGTTGAGACGCATCAATATACATAATTCCTGTTGTCTGTATGGATGTAATGCTGTTAGGTGGCGCTGCGATCGATTTTTTAAAATAAAAATAAATAAAATACATGAAAGTTCTGTATTAGGTTATTTTGAAATCTGATGTGTATTTATTTTGAAAACTTCCGTCATTTTTGACGAGTGATACACTAGTACATGAAGATGAGTGATTGCAGGCATGAAAAGTTATAATGACCCCAGACAAGACAACAACGTAATTCAAAGATTGGGTTACTTTAATGGAGACCAACTGGAAACAGCTACAGTAGTACGTACCTTACTATGATACTTGAATAAACAGACAGTTGTATCGGCCAATGGCTAATGCCAATAGACCAATGAGTGAATATAACAAGCCATAAGTCAGCCAACTATATACAACAAACTTACACTCATCTCAAGATTACAAGACTTTACACCTCTGCTCACTTCTATCTCCCCCCCCCGCCCACCCAACCGTCGACCAAACAAACAACAATGCACGCGCGCCAATGTCTCTCATCTTCAGTCGGGTATTGCGTAACTCAACCTCTCACCGCAGGCTGCCGTCCCACGTTTAGAGGGGGGGGGGTAAGGGGGAGAGAATGCCTGTTTTATGTGGAACCAGGCAGAGTTGCCGACTCTTGGTGAGCAGTTACAGATCGTTGCATGGAGGCGGTGGATACAAACAACAGCCACCCATGGGACTTGTCTTTGGTTTATCAGGAGACCTCGCAGGAACACAACACGTAGACCCCAATAACAACGGAGAGACACAAACTGCAATATCAGCAACAACAACAACAACAGAGTTAAACAAGTACAACTCGACGCCACAGCCCTCACAACCACACAATTTCTGACACACACACACACACACAGTTCTCTGCCCACAATCACACACACAAACAAAGCATTTTGTTGAATAATTTTCCAAGCTGCGTGGGGCCGCGCTAATCTGAGACAGAAGATGGAGTCTGATATAATATATGTTTACAGTTGTCTGTGTTGGTCATGTCAAGATGGGTCCACAACAACGGTTTCAGGGAGTGTGTAACAATCATCTCAACCACAAGGGACAATAGTCTCAACCACACGGGACAATCATCTCAACCACACGAGACAATCATCTCAACCACACGGGACAATCTTCTCAACCACACGAGACAATCATCTCAACCACACGAAACAATCATCTCAACCTCACGAAACAATCATCTCAACCACACGAGACAATCATCTCAACCACACGAGACAATCATCTCAACCACACGAGACAATCATCTCTACCACACGAGACAATAATCTCAACCACACGAGACAATCATCTCAACCACACAAGACAATCATCTCAACCAAACGAGACAATCATCATACCACACGGGACAATCATCTCAACCACACGGGACACTCATCTCAACCACACAAGACAATCATCTCAACCAAACGAGACAATCATCATACCACACGGGACAATCATCTCAACCACACGGGACACTCATCTCAACCACACGAGACAATCGTCTCAACCACACGAAACAATCATCTCAACCACACAAAACAATCATCTCAACCACACGAGACAATCATCTCAACCACACGAGACAATAATCTCAACCACACGAGACAATCATCTCAACCACACGAGACAATCATCTCAACCACACGAGACAATCATCTCAACCACCGGGACAATCATCTCAACCACATGGGACAATCATCTCAACCACACAAAACAATCATCTCAACCACACGAGACAATCATCTCAACCACACGAGACAATCATCTCAACAACATGAGACAATCATCTCAACCACACGGAACAATATTCTCAACCACACGAGACAATAGTCTCAACCACACGGGACAATAGTTTAAACCACACGGGACAATAGTCTCAGCCACACGGGACACTCATCTCAACCACACGGGACAATAGTCTCAACCACACGAGACAATAGACTCAACCACACGAGACAATAGTCTCAACCACACGGGACAATAGTCTCAACAACACGGGACAATCATCTCAACAACACGGGACAATAGTCTCAACCACACGGGACAATAGTTTAAACCACACGGGACAATAGTCTCAACCACACGGGACACTCGTCTCAACCACACGGGACAATAGTCTCAACCACACGAGACAATAGACTCAATCACACGAGACAATAGTCTCAACCACACGGGACAATAGTCTCAACAACACGGGACAATCATCTCAACAACACGGGACAATAGCCTCAACCACACGGGACAATAGTCTCAACCACACGAGACAATCATCTCAACCACACGGGACAAACATCTCAACCACACGGGACAATAGTCTCAACCACAAGGGACAATCATGGACAAATTTTTTGTTTAAGAAATCGGGGGTCTATTATGTGAGATAAGAAATCAGGGGTCTACTATGTGAGATAAGAAATCAGGGGTCTACTATGTGAGATAAGAAATCAGGGGTCAACTATGTGAGATAAGAAATCAGGGGTCAACTGTGTCAGATATAAGAAATCAGGGGTCCACTATGGGAGATAAGAAATCAGGGGTCTACTATGTGAGATAAGAAATCAGGGGTCAACTATAATGTCAGATATACGAAATCAGGGGTCAACTATGTGAGATAAGAAATCAGGGGTCAACTATGTCAGATGTAAGAAATCAGGGGTCCACTATGTGAGATAAGAAATCAGGGGTCAACTATGTCAGATGTAAGAAATCAGGGGTCAACTATGTGAGATAAGAAATCAGGGGTCAACTATGTCAGATGTAAGAAACCAGGGGTCCACTATGTGAGTTAAGAAATCAGGGGTCAACTATGTCATATGTAAGAAATCAGGGGTCAACTATGTCAGATGTAAGAAATCAGGGGTCAACTATGTCATATGTAAGAAATCAGGGGTCAACTATGTGAGATAAGAAATCAGGGGTCAACTATGTCAGATGTAAGAAATCAGGGGTCCACTATGTGAGATAAGAAATCAGGGGTCAACTATGTCAGATATAAGAAATCAGGGGTCAACTATGTGAGATAAGAAATCAGGGGTCAACTATGTCAGATGTAAGAAATCAGGGGTCAACTATGTCAGATGTAAGAAATCAGGGGTCAACTATGTGAGATAAGAAATCAGGGGTCAACTATGTCAGATGTAAGAAATCAAGGGTCAACTATGTGAGATAAGAAATCAGGGGTCAACTATGTCAGATGTAAGAAATCAGGGGTCAACTATGTCAGATGTAAGAAATCAGGGGTCAACTATGTCAGATGTAAGAAATCAGGGGTCAACTATGTGAGATAAGAAATCAGGGGTAAACTATGTCAGATGTAAGAAATCAGGGGTCAAATATGTGAGATAAGAAATCAGGGGTCAACTATGTCAGATATAAGAAATCAGGGGTCAACTATGTGAGATAAGAAATCAGGGGTCAACTATGTAAGATAAGAAATCAGGGGTCAACTATGTCAGATATAAGAAATCAGGGGTCAACTATGTGAGATAAGAAATCAGGGGCCCAGTAGAGATCCGAGCCGTAAGAAGCGCATGTTGCAAAGGTCCCATTTTTTAAAGTCCCACACCTTAGTTAGTCTGTCACCACCCAGGACGACGTTACGTGACGAGTCAGCAGTCTAGCAAACACACACTGAGCAAACATGCACGGGACTTTACGTGGGGGGGGGGAGGGGGTGTCAGTGAGACAGGAAGTTGTACTAGACGTCAACCAAGCACTGGGTCGTGAGGTGGAATATACAATTATTGCACCAAAGATTTTTGTCTCCAAGTATATTCTTTGTTCTTGTCAACAACTCCATTGTTTCCCTGCCACCAACTAGACTACGACAATCAGACAACTTCCTGTGGCTCCCCTCCACCTCCTCCCACCACACACACACACACACTTTTATTTTTACTTTTACTACGCCGCTTTTAAAACGCAACATGATCTACCACAGGGGCGTCCAAACGTTTTGCATGGTGGGCCATATTCCTTGAAGTAAAGATATTCGTGAGCCGGATTAAAATAATATTTTAATAATCAAAATTAAAAACACTTTTTAAAAAACTAGTCTTATATTAAAAAATGCACTAATTTTCTACTTTTCAGTCTACGCATTTTACAGTAAGTGCAAAGCCAGCTTACCTTTTGACTATAAATCCCTTATATATGAGACATAACTAAAAGTAGTGATTATGTTTAAACGCGACATTTACAGACTGAAACACAATTATCTCCCCTGGTTTTAAAACTGGGCGCAGGGGCGGTTGGGGGTGTAAACAGTGACGGTCGGCGTCAACGCGTGAACTGGGCACGTGAAAAAAATATCAACAAATAGTGGGACGGTTCGGATTAAACTTACAAAGCAAGTTAATATAAGACTAGTAAAAAAAATGACATGGGTCATTTTAATGTAAAGTGTGAAACTGAGATCTTGAATGCAGTAAATAGGAGAAGTCAGGATCGATGCTCGTATGATATCACACAGATGAGAGTCATGATATCACACAGATGAGAGTCATGATATCACACAGATGAGAGTCATGATATCACACAGATGAGAGTCATGATATCACACAGATGAGAGTCATGATATCACACAGATGAGAGTCACTTATTCTCACACGGTTCTTGTTAAAATGCATCACTGAAAACGTCTGCTAACACAAGTATGTCGAGCTAAACAAGCTGAGCATTTTCTTCGCAAATTTTCGAATCTCTTTGAATCTCTCTTTATCCAGCTGACTGTAACATTCAATGAGGGAAAGCTGTTTTGTGTGCAGCGACATTCAGCATCTCTTTACAACTCAATGAGTTTCCAGCTGCCTGGAGCATTATCAGGGTCAACAGAGAAAGGTGAAGAAAAAAACATGATGTCCTTTTCAATAGTTGTTAAGTCCTGAAAGGGTCTTTGAAATTCATCAGCCAGGGATCACGTGATATCTTCAACATACCTCTGCATTTGTTCATTGAAGCTTCTTTCTGGAAAAATTGTCGTGATTTCCTGTAGTGAGGGGAAATACGTGGTATTAGGCTGCATTTGAGACAGTTGCCTTTGAAAAAATTGCAGCTTGTTTCCAAAGGCCTTGATATGTGAATATAATTGGCTTACCACTGTATTGTGCCCTAGAAGATTTGTGTTAAGAGCGTTTAGATGTCTTGTCACAGTCACATCAACTAAAAATGATAAATCTGCCAGCCAAGCAGTATCAGATATTTCGGGAATTGGTTGTTCTTTATTTTCCATAATTAATACCCCCGTTTCTTATTTAAATGTGTGGAGGCTCTCTAAATCAGGGGTCTCCAAACTACGGCCCGCGAGCCAGATGCGGCTTGCGAGGCCTTCTCATCCGGCCCCTGGAGACCTTTTAATATAAAAAAGATACTATTTTTACCTGTAGTTTACCACAAAACTGTGTGTAGTCGGCCCCAAACTGCTGTTTGACAGTTAATGCGACCCTCCGGTAGAAAAGTTTGGAGAACCCCTGCTCTAAAGTGCTGTCGCTCGACTGAGCAAACTTATATTATGGTGATACACAACATCTACGTGTTCTCCCAGAATAAACTGCTGAAACTGGCGGTGAAACAGGTCTTTAGAGCAAATAGAGTTTATAGCTTTTATCACTGTCTTAATGACATGATCACATCTAAGATGTTTGGCACAAATAACTTGTTGGTGAATGATACAATGAAGTTTAAAAGCTTTGCCGGCCTCTTCGCTGACTTTGTTACAGACACGCGTTGCTAGTCCACTATGCTGACCAATCATGGCTGGAGCACCATCAGTAATAATTACTGATAGTTTTTTTTTCCTGGAAGTTGACTAACATTGACAGCAGAACCAACGGAAGCAAATAAATCTTTTCCCCTTGATTGGTCTTTAACAAGGTCAAGTCATTCTTCACTCACACACATGTTTTGAAATTAACAAAAGCCAAAAAATTGTTTCAAAAATCTTGATGCAAAAAAACAATTTAAAATTTCTAAGTTCCCTGAAACCACTTTCATTTCCGCTTCTGGGTGGACGAAAAAAATGACGTCATCGATTTTTACGGTAGGCCGTCAACGAATTTTATACACTTAACTTCATCGCGTTTTTTAAAAATCGATTTCCACGTTGTTCAAAATAAAGATGAGGCCGCAGGCCAGTTAAAATTGTTTCACGGGCCGGACTTTGGAAACCCATGACGTACCAGATTGAATTTTTGGAAGGGCTCAAGATAGATGGAATAAAAATAAGTCTAAAATTAGTCTACAATTTTTGAACTTTTGACTGCCAGGCTAGGGTGACCTTTGAATGTCAGGGTCAAACAACCATGCACTATCCCGGGCACAGCATGTCATCACCAGACTGGCATTTATTACGAAATGACATGCTGGTGAGTGTCTTGTACCAGAACAAGTAAGTACTACAATTTCTTTAAGAATTGTACATGATATTTTGGACATGCCCTCAAATGTATGCTTTAAGAAGTAGCATTGTGCATGCTTAATAAAACAACAAAAACATTTCTGTCTGTGTAGCACATGACGTCATAGTTGGCACGGTAACACAACAACTCCCAAAACACAAAAAATCTCACAAGTTTTTTTCTCAAAATAGGACCTCAAAATGGCCCCTGTTACATCCGGTACCTCATCCAACACTTAAAGGTCAGAGTTGACAGTTGTACCCTTAAATCACTGACGTCATGGAAAGATTGCTTTGACCGTGAGAATAGCCCAGACAACGTGATTAACGTTAGAGAAAACTTCAACGCCCTGTACGTGCGGAATATCGCATAGAATCAAAGTGATGGCACTGGTGTGTCTGTACACATACGTCTTGTCATTGGTGTGTCTGTACACATACGTCTTGTCATTGGTGTGTCTTTACACATACGTCTTGTCATTGGTGTGTCTGTACTCAAGTGTCGTTTGTCACCCCAGGTAACCGGTTATCAAAAGTAACATTTGTCGCCACAATGTTCCATATAGAGCACCCAGCCCTAACGCTCGTCGCGTGGTAATAGTTAAATGAAACTATATATAGAGCACCCAGCCCTAACGCTCGTCGCGTGGTAATAGTTAAATTAAACTATAACGTATCATAACTTGGCAGCTGGCTGGTTAGAGTTAGGGAAGTGCTGCACATTAAGACATTCATCAAGGTAGCTTGGAGATTAATGAGGTCAACTTGACCCGCTCGGGATCTTGTCATACCACAGTAATGGGCAATGGTGGTGTTAAGTCATACAACGGTTATGGCCAAAGGTGTTGTTAAGTTATACAACAGTTGTAGGCAATGGTGTTGTTAATTCATACAACAGTAATGGTCATACAACAGTAATGGTCATACAACAGTAATGGTCATACAACAGTAATGGTCATACAACAGTAATGGTCATACAACAGTAATGGTCATACAACAGTAATGGTCATACAACAGTAATGGTCATACAACAGTAATGGTCATACAACAGTAATGGTCATACAACAGTAATGGTCATACAACAGTAATGGTCATACAACAGTAATGGTCATACAACAGTAATGGTCATACAACAGTAATGGTCATACAACAGTAATGGTCATACAACAGTAATGGTCATACAACAGTAATGGTCATACAACAGTAATGGTCATACAACAGTAATGGTCATACAACAGTAATGGTCATACAACAGTAATGGTCATACAACAGTAATGGTCAATGGTTCAGTTAAGTATTTCTCTGCGTCCTAGTGCTTCTCAGAAAGTTCAACTCGTTGAGAACGTCACGTTTCTAATGTTTACCGCGAGAATTGAATTAATACAATGGGCTAAAAATAACTCCAAACACTGGGCAACAAACAAGTCGGTACACCGGTAAACACACACACACACACAAGCGTTATCTCCGTGGAAATGTGAGACAGGAAATCTGATCGATCGGAAATCGATATGAGGTGTTCATTAGGGTTTGTCACCCAGGATAAGGTGGATCATTAGATGAGTTACGTGTCCTGGGGGGGAGGGGGCGAGGAGATGCGCGCGCACAACAGCTCACAAACAAACAAACACGCGGACCAATAGACAAACAAAGAAGATGGCTCTTGGACTCAAATGGGAAATGGCACTTAACGGCCAGTCACTGTGATGTTGACCCCATTATTCAAGGGCTACATGGTCACTCACGTCCTTGTCTTGGTCAGTTGACTTTAAGACTGAAGACATTGGGGACAGTTAGAGTGGGGGATATATGATTACATTGGGGACAGTGGTCACAGCACATGTTAAGTGGGGGGATATAGGATTACATTGGGGACAGTAGTCACAGCACATGTTAAAGTGGGGGATATAGGATTACATTGGGGACAGTGGTCACAGCACATGTTAAAGTGGTGGGATATAGGATTACATTGGGGACAGTGGTCACAGCACATGTTAGAGTGGGGGGATATAGGATTACATTGGGGACAGTGGTCACAGCACATGTTAAAGTGGTGGGATATAGGATTACATTGGGGACAGTGGTCACAGCACATGTTAAAGTGGGTGGGGATATAGGATTACATTGGGGACAGTAGTCACAGCACATGTTAAAGTGGTGGGATATAGGATTACATTGGGGACAGTAGTCACAGCACATGTTAAAGTGGGGGGATATAGGATTACATTGGGGACAGTGGTCACAGCACATGTTAAAGTGGGGGGATATAGGATTACATTGGGGACAGTGGTCACAGCACATGTTAAAGTGGTGGGATATAGGATTACATTGGGGACAGTGGTCACAGCACATGTTAAAGTGGGGGATATAGGATTACATTGGGGACAGTGGTCACAGCACATGTTAAAGTGGTGGGATATAGGATTACATTGGGGACAGTGGTCACAACACATGTTAAAGTGGTGGGATATAGGATTACATTGGGGACAGTAGTCACAGCACATGTTAAAGTGGGGGATATAGGATTACATTGGGGACAGTGGTCACAGCACATGTTAAAGTGGTGGGATATAGGATTACATTGGGGACAGTGGTCACAGCACATGTTAAAGTGGTGGGATATAGGATTACATTGGGGACAGTAGTCACAGCACATGTTAAAGTGGTGGGATATAAGTGGGTGGTGGGATACATGTGGGTGGTCGGATGTATTCATTAAACGTCTGACCAATAAATCAGTTATTGTTCCTCGTTTAATCAAGATACCAGTGGACAGAGTTACGTTCCCTGGTCCGCCGTTCAATACAACGGAAGGAGACCGAGCAAGGTGATCCGCCAGGCAAGGTGAAGGGCACAGAGTTCACCAGACGGCCTTGGCATTTCCTGGAATGAAAGCCCGGTAAATGAGGACACTTTCAAACCGTCACCATGAGCAACTGAAGAATGGAGACATTCGTTGACCTTAATGTGGCCCGATACAGATCAAATAATAGTAGAAATAGAAAGTTGGAAAGAAAGAGTCCACAATTTGAAAGTCTATTGTTGTCAACTATTTTTTTTTAATGAGAGGGAAGGGGTCACGTTGACATTCAGCAACGAATCAACAACAAAGGGCGCTGTAGAAAACTTTAGGGTTACACCCACCAATTTCTTTCCATTACTGTGTGTGAGAGAGAGAGAGAGAGAGAGAGGGAGGGAGAGAGAGAGAGAGAGAGAGGGGGGGATGTCGGAGCGAAAACTGGTTCTCACCTCAAAATATAATACGGTTTAAATTAAGGGAAGGCCAACTTTTGTGGGATTTATCTTCCATTAAATGTGACATGTGACGTATCTATTCTGTCAGTGTCCTAAATGTCACCAAGAGGCGGTGGTGTTGAAGTCGCTGTGTGCTGGGGGGGGGACTTTGCGGGGTGTCAACAGGGGTGTGAGCCATAGGTGGAGCTGAGGTGGGACTTTGGGGTAACATACGTGGGTGAATGATGGCGGCACTTAACTGGAGCAGAGACAATGGGAGACAAACCAACTACATATATATTTATATTTATTTGAATTTGAGTTAATAAAACCCACCGTCTGGACTGTCAAGGGGTGGGCGGGAACTCATGTCATGACAGTTAACTTTGTCATCAGGGAAACAACTCGTCACTGACAGACGGTCACTTCCTGTGGCAAACCGTTCAAGGGTCGGTGGATGACGGACTTTGGTGTTAGTCAGCCTAGCTGTGCAGTCTGTGGTTCAGTGGTCCTTAAACCTTCAACGTGCAGTCAGTGGTTAAGTGGTCCTTAAACCTTCAACACAGACAACCCTATATGTCGATTTCAAGATATTCTTCAGATCCCACCTACACACCTATGCCCTTAGCTGGCCAACAGTTCATATAATATGCTTTGTCATAATATGGCGGAAAACTAAATAGAAATATGGGGGTCATGGGGGGGGGCGAATATCATAAAAATTTAATAAAAGATAAGAGTCAATGTCAATGTAGGTATATTGAGAGGGGAGTATCTTATCAACTATTTGTTAATTCGTTAATTTAAGACAGCTTATTGGACTTGAACAAGAAAGAACAGTTTCGTAATTTTACTATGCTAACAATTTTTTAGAACTTATTGATTCGACTGTGTTTAAGCTTCAAAGCATTGTACCGCTAAATGCAATCTAAAAATAGAACATTACTAAATGAAATATGACGTTTTTCCGGTTTTAGAAACGACAAACCCTATTCAATGCTATTTTATGATACACCACAAGAGTATAAGCAAGTGCCCCAAAAATGGTGTGCTTTCTACCAGCCATCTGAACCATACATGTGGTGGGTCATGTACGTGTGGTGGGTCATGTACGTGTGGTGGGTCATGTACGTGTGGTGGGTCATGTACGTGTGGTGGGTCATGTACGTGTGGTGGGTCATGTACGTGTGGTGGGTCATGTACGTGTGGTGGGTCATGTACGTGTGGTGGGTCATGTACGTGTGGTGGGTCATGTACGTGTGGTGGGTCATGTACGTGTGGGGTCATGTACGTGTGATGGGTCATGTACGTGTGGTGGGTCATGTACGTGTGGTGGGTCATGTACGTTTGGCGGGTCATGTTCATGTGCGTGTGGTGGCTCATTTACGTGTGGTGGGTCATGTACGTGTGGTGGAACATGTACGTTTGGCGGGTCATGTTCATGTACGTGTGGTGGGTCATGTACGTGTGGTGGGTCATGTACGTGTGGTGGGTCATGTACGTGTGGTGGGTCATGTACGTGTGGTGGGTCATGTACGTGTGGTGGGTCATGTACGTGTGGTGGGTCATGTACGTGTGGTGGGTCATGTACGTGTGGTGGGTCATGTACGTGTGGTGGGTCATGTACGTGTGGTGGGTCATGTACGTGTGGTGGGTCATGTACGTGTGATGGGTCATGTACGTGTGGTGGGTCATGTACGTGTGGTGGGTCATGTACGTTTGGCGGGTCATGTTCATGTACGTGTGGTGGCTCATTTACGTGTGGTGGGTCATGTACGTGTGGTGGAACATGTACGTTTGGCGGGTCATGTTCATGTACGTGTGGTGGGTCATGTACGTGTGGTGGGTCATGTACGTGTGGTGGGTCATGTACGTGTGCTGGGTCATGTACGTGTGGTTGGGTCATGTACGTGTGGTTGGTCATGTACGTGTGGTGGGTCATGTACGTGTGGTGGGTCATGTACGTCTGGTGGGTCATGTACGTTTGGCGGGTCATGTTCATGTACGTGTGGTGGGTCATGTCAACATTGTGTCCATGTGATAGAGGTCAGCATGTCAATCAGCTGTAACAACACCACTCCCTAGCCCGCCCTTCTACTGTTGTTATTCCAAAGGTCTGGTCTGTTGATTCTGTGTGTTGGAGGAGGTCTCGGCCGTGCATGGATTTAATGAATTATCAACACAGCATCACATCAGGGTCAGTGGCATCGCCTCAACGTCAGTGACACCCCACCTCTCATGGTACAAAAAAAAACAAATTTGGTTGCCTAAATACCAACCTGTTGATAGAGAAAATAGTCACGGGAAGGAGAGGGGGGGGGCATACTTTCGGCACCTTTCCTACGTCCCTGCAGTAAGTCATTGGTTGGGGGGGGCGGTGAAAGTGTAAGCGACAGAGAAGAGAGGACGGGAAGGGGCAGACAGAAACAGAGATAGAGAGAGGGGGGAGTCGAAGGGGGGGGGGTAGACAGTAGAGTGTTAAGGGCGGGGGAGAGAAAGAATGAGAGAGTAGGGTATAGACAGTCTAGAACGATAGAATACCAAAGAAAAAACTCTGCTCAAGATAGTAGTAGGGTATAACACTAACAATTAATGTCAGGCTGACCCAAACTTTGCCCAAACAAGATGGTAGGGTATAACACTAACAATTAATGTCAGGCTGACCCAAACTTTGCCCAAACAAAACCATTGGCCACAACGCGTCAGGGAATACACGCACGAGACAACGTTATTGTGTCAGTATTGTGTAATGCGGGCCGAAATTTGTGTGGTCAATACTGATTAACTAAACTCATCCAGGGAGACGTTAACACCATCAGCACATACCAGACTATCAGATGACCTTAAGCTAGGTAGCTCGGGCGGGGGGAAAAAAGGGGGGGGGGCGACCATTACGCAACAACCTTCTGTATTAGACTATAGAAGAAGTGTTTGTAACAGATAAAATACAGAATCAAGTCATGTCATCTTAAATCTTGATTCTTGAAAATTGTAGATTTAAAATTAGTCGACTCAAACAAAGGCATATTACTAAGTGTTTCTTTTTCCAATATTTATATGTATGTAATGTATTGAAATAATTCACCAAATGACATGTATTATCACCAGAGAATAGTTTATGTATGTAATGTATTGAAATAATTCACTAAATGACATGCATTATCACCAGAGAATAGTTTATGTATGTAATGTATTGAAATAATTCACTAAATGACATGTATTATCATCAGAGAATAGTTTATGTATGTAATGTATTGAAATAATTCACTAAATGACATGTATTATCACCAGAGAATAGTTTATGTATGTAATGTATTGAAATAATTCACTAAATGACATGTATTATCACCAGAGAATAGTTTATGTATGTAATGTATTGAAATAATTCACTAAATGACATGTATTATCACCAGAGAATAGTTTATGTATGTAATGCATTGAAATAATTCACCAAATGACATGTATTATCACCAGAGAATAGTTTATGTATGTAATGTATTGAAATAATTCACTAAATGACATGTATTATCACCAGAGAATAGTTTATGTATGTAATGTATTGAAATAATTCACTAAATGACATGTATTATCACCAGAGAATAGTTTATGTATGTAATGTATTGAAATAATTCACCAAATGACATGTATTATCACCAGAGAATAGTTTGCCTCCCAACAGATTAGACACTGAAGAACCAACAGTAATGAATGGAATTATTCAAACAGAAAGTTATTACTATCTTCTTGCGTTATCATAAGAGAAGCAAAATTTGGTAACAGCATTGTTCTAGCCAAAAACAAAATTACAATGTAGTAAATTACACATTCTCTAAACTGTTTAATGTTTAGGAAGTGTGTGTACAAGGAAAGTAAGTTACTCCCCAGAATTCAGGCGGTTAAGTTAAGTGGACAAGTAATTAAACCCATTTTGTTTCTATACAATTTGACACCACATTCTGCACTGACCAATGGTCAAACTGTGAGGTAGACTTTATAGATTGTTGGAATCCATAGAACCAAGCAGCAATGGAGACCTAAGGTTCGCGAACTTCTCGCTAGTCATACAATGACACAACACAGACAATGACACAACACAGACAATGACACAACACAGACAATGACACAACACAGACAATGACACAACACAGACAATGACACAACACAGACAATGACACAACACAGACAATGACACAACACAGACAATGACACAACACAGACAATGACACAACACAGACGATGACACAAACACAGACAATGACACAACACAGACAATGACACAACACAGACAATGACACAACACAGTTCCCTGTGTCTTTAAGTTACTCTAAGTCACACTAGATTTTGAGACCCACGCCCCAGACGAGCCATTAATCTTAGCCTGGTTTACGACACATACTGGCTTGTTGGGCTCGTAATACGACAGTGTAGACCACAGGTTCTCATATTGTCAGAGTTCTGGAGACATTTGGAGAGAGGAGTGAAGAAAACACAGCCAAGGATATTTCAATACATCGAAACAGATAAGTAAACTCAGAAGTATAACGCATAGTCACATACTATAACACTTATTTTTCTAAAGGCTATAGGCATATGGTATCGACATGACCGATTACTGCGAACTTCGCCCAGGATTGTTTGAGAATCACCGGCAATTGACCTCTGTACCCTATCCCACTCAAAGAAAACATTTTTCTTCTCCAGCATTCTTGACCTACATCTGGTGTGGGCCTTAAGTCACTTTCCGCCACAGACAATGGCGACTGCATTAAGCTACTACAATAGTCTACAATGTCCACGTGTGCTGAGACTCAAGGTACGACAGACAAGTAGATGCGCCATCCCATAAGCGATGTGACCAATTTTCCCTTTAAGCTGCGCGGCTGCGCAGATATCTGACGAACGCCGCGCAGTAGTTTAGAATTACCGCGCAGCAAATGTTGTAAAAACAAATATAGCACAAACAAATGGATACTGTGCAACTTTGCACACGAGTTTTTTTTAGTTTGTTTTACATTACACACGGACCATCGAACCTTAAAGGGAACATTGGATGGGACAATAACACACAAAGACACGTGTCTCTAACAATGTTCCCTTTAAGCTGCGCGGTTGCGCAGCTATCAGGGCGACGCCGCGCAGCAGTTTAGAATTACCACGCAGCAAAGTTTGTAAAAATATTGCATAAAAAATGGATGCTGCGGAACATTGCACATGACTTTTAATACTTTGCACACGGACCAACGAACATCAGAGGGAACATTGGTCTCTAATGATCCCGCTAAAGTAATGGGGGTGAGACTGCAATCAGGCTTTTAAAAAGGTAAATGCATAAAATAAAAACAGGGTATTAGTAGGCCTGACAGGACGTAACACAACAGCGAACGTTTCGGCAAAGAGCCTTCTTCAACGGACAAATAGTACACAAATGAAACGAATAAAACGAAATAATAGAAAAAAACACTTAGCTGCGGTGAAATCCAAGTAGTCCAGTAGAGATAAAGCAAGGAGAGAAAAGTAAGAGCTTAAATAGGAAAGGAAAGGGTGGGTGTGGCCAATCAATCAGCTTGTCAGTGCGAACACAACGTTGATCCCATGTGGTGTAAGAGTCCCATATTCATGGATTAGTCTATTCTCCAGACTGACCCGGCCGGGTGTGTTTGTACAAGAAACCAAGGCGGTGACAGACATGTCATCGACGCCCATGTGGTCCCGTCCATTGAAGTGTCGGGAGACAGGACACTGTTTGTCTTGTTTAATGGCACGTACATGTTCCGCGATACGGCAAGAGAGTAACCTCCCCGTTTCACCAATGTACTTCAAAGGACAGCGCTTACACACAATGGTGTAGACCACATTGCGGCTAGTACAAAGATAGCCATTCCTAATCTTGAATGTCCCCTTAGGGAAGACAATCTGGTCCGTCTGGGTAACAAAGGGACATGTCTTGCAGCGATTACGACCACATGGCTTAGTGCCCAGATGGGAGGACGGAATAAGCAGACGGCTACGAACCAATAGGTCTCGCAGATTTTTGTCCCTCCTGAATACAATGAGGGGTGGGGTGGAAAATATGTTGTTTGTCTCAGGGTCCGCGAGGAGGATGGTGCGGTTTTTCACAAATATTTCCTTTGCTCTGATGTTGTGGGGATGGTATGTGAGCACCAATTTGCTCCTTTCATTACTATCACTGGAGCGTGATACACAGGCGTCGGCACGAGTGAAGTTTTTAACTCGCTGAAGTGCAGATTGAAGTATAGCTTCAGGGTAAGACCTTTGTCTAAAAAACTCCACCATTTCCAACGCCTTTTCCAAAAAGTCCTCATTAGATTGACACAGCCTACGGAGGCGAAGGAGTTGTGAAAATGGAATAGAATCCTTACAGGATTTGGGATGAGACGAGGGATAGAGTAGGTAAGAGTGACTGTCCGTAGGTTTGAAGTAGGCCGAAGTGAGGAGGCGGTTCTTCTGGAGAGTTACAGTAATGTCCAGGAAATTAACCGATAGTTCGGAAATCGTGTGAGTGAACTTAATGGAGGGGTGAAAAGAATCAACAAAGTTGATGAACGTGTCAAGTTCACTCCTCTCCATATGATCCCGCTACTATGACACACAAAGACCTGTGTCTCTAATGATCCCGCTACTATGACACACAAAGACCTGTGTCTCTAATGATCCCGCTACTATGACACACAAAGACCTGTGTCTCTAATGATCCCGCTACTATGACACACAAAGACCTGTGTCTCTAATGATCCCGCTACTATGACACACAAAGACATGTGTCTCTAATGATCCCGCTACTATGACACACAAAGACATGTGTCTCTAATGATCCCGCTACTATGACACACAAAGACCTGTGTCTCTAATGATCCCGCTACTATGACACACAAAGACATGTGTCTCCAATGATCCCGCTACTATGACACACAAAGACATGTGTCTCTAATGATCCCGCTACTATGACACACAAAGACATGTGTCTCTAATGATCCCGCTACTATGACACACAAAGACCTGTGTCTCTAATGATCCCGCTACTATGACACACAAAGACATGTGTTTCTAATGATCCCGCTACTATGACACACAAAGACATGTGTCTCTAATGATCCCGCTACTATGACACACAAAGACCTGTGTCTCTAATGATCCCGCTACTATGACACACAAAGACCTGTGTCTCTAATGATCCCGCTACTATGACACACAAAGACATGTGTTTCTAATGATCCCGCTACTATGACACACAAAGACCTGTGTCTCTAATGATCCCGCTACTATGACACACAAAGACATGTGTCTCTAATGATCCCGCTACTATGACACACAAAGACCTGTGTCTCTAATGATCCCGCTACTATGACACACAAAGACATGTGTCTCCAATGATCCCGCTACTATGACACACAAAGACGTGTGTCTCTAATGATGACGCTACCATTGGTCCCTAAAGTCTGATGATTTACTTCATCATAGGGATGGGATTTATCCTACAGCCATGGCTCGCTCCCTGGCTCCTATGGTTTGAGAACACACCGACCAATCTTTACGTCAACTAAGAGGTGACGACAACAACAGCCAATAACCCTGGCTCTGATTTATTTCTGGTTGATTGCCGCCCCCCCCCCATGATCGGGTAGAGAAGGTCGGGTCATCGACCCAATTCGTGACGTTCAACGCAGTTTCAGGGAATTGGGATAGTTCTGTCTGTAGTTGGGTGGGGGGAGGGGGGATTCATGATGCAATAGGAGAGTCGTGGGTGGAGTAGGTGGTGGGTCAGTCTACACCAGTGGTTCCCAAAGTGGTCCGTACGGACCCCTTGGGGTCCGCGGTCCCCTTCAGGGGGTCCGTGGAAAATTAAAATTGATTTGGGGGTCCCTGAACAACGTCAGGGGGTCCGCGCAAGGTTTAACATCAAATAAAAAAAACTGATACATTTTTATTATTATTGAAATTAAAATAAATAATAATAAATAAAATAGAATGTGAATTCCTTTTCTACTAATTAAATACCATCTTAGGTACTATCCTTTATGGATACAATGTTGTTTTACGTAGAAAAAGTAATAGAACTTCTGTAATTCCAACATCTATAACTAATCAAAATACTTGGTTTGTTGAAAGGTCAAGCTTGATGCAGAAGAAAAGCCGAATTCCTATAACTATAAGTAGAAAAATACAAGTTTGTAACTTGAATCTACGAGGGTTGCAAGGTTGTGTAATTTTCAATGCGTCGGGAAGTTAAATTTATCTAAATTGTAACCTATCATCAAATAATGTTTTCAAGAGGGCTTTACTGTAGCATTCCATTGAAAACGTTAATAATTCTTAACAGTGATCTATTACAACATATAAGAGAATGAGTGAGCCCAAGGCTGGATTTAGACTTGATGGGGCCCTAAGCTATTTAAGGCTGTTTTGAAGTCTAGATATTCTATATCAGTGACAAATATGACAACAAAATTCCAGGGGCCCCCAAGAAGGCAAGGGCCCTAAGTTATAGCTTGTTAAGCAAATAGGTAAATCCAGCACTGAGTGAGCCGCGAAACAATGTCGACTATACAGTGTTATTGAATATTTGAAGTATGGCTAAATGTTTGGAAACAGATACGAAAGGTGAAACGTTTTTTTTTACTGAATTTTAAAAAATGTTTGAAGTTAAAGCAATACTATTGACTTTCTGGCATACTTAAAACATGTTGTACCAAATGTATTTTCAGTAAATTGAGGCATTCATCAACATCAAATATTCAAAAATATCTTAGTGAAAGTTTGCATGGATCACTATATTATGTCTTTAGAGCAGTTAATAAAATCAAAAGGAATGCCTTGATGAGAGATTATTTGCTCACTATGGTTTGGAAAAAGAAGAAGACTATAATTGATTATTTATTCACACAGAAGTACGCTGGTTATCAACACGTGCATCGATTTTATGCTCTCTTTGATTCAGTGTCCGAATTCCTGTAAAACAAAGACAATGATCAGCAACAAAATTAACTCAAAAAATGACATCTCCTTTATGAATGAATTATTTACCCAACTTTAACAAAACTAATTTGAAACTACAACTACTACAAGGTAACTAATTAAATTTAATAAAAACTATAAGCGTTATATCTGAGTTTGTTTCAAACCTTTTTCTGTGCAAACAAAACTTAGGAACAGTAGAATGTTCTCAGTTTTCAAATCTTTTGAAATTGCAAGATAGAGATAAGATTTGCTTGCTTACTGTCAAAACTTAAAGGCTCTTCATGCAGACCTCAGACCTGAACCAAAGATTTGTAGGCATTCGTCACTATTGGATATTTCCGAATGGTAGTTGAACTCTTTAGCGCATGTACAAACTCAGGTCCACACCAAAGATGAATACATACTAATACATGAGCAGCTAATTGAAATATCCACAAACGAGGAACTAAAACCATGTTTGGACTAGGATACCACAAATTCTGGTTAAAAAGTCAGATCCCAATTTTATATCATGCATTATAGGTTATTGTGCAGAATTTTGTGACTGTTTTCCTGTCTTCCTATTTGGTAGAACAAAGATTCAGTTGCGTTAGGAACCTCATCATAAAAACCAACAACAACAAAAAAAATTTAAAAATAAACAACTAGAATTTGGTGCTCGTGAGAATTTGCGGTTCCTACACACAAACATTGAGTCCGTCATAAATCCTATAAAATAAAAGGCTATGTTCCGTGCGGTCATCGATAGCGATTGGTCCCGCAAACACATATGACTCCTACAGCCAATCATATTGAACACGTTTACGCGGACGTTCAAAACGAGTTATTTTTGATGCAGTATTTCTTCCAAGACTTTATTTTGAGTTATGCGCGTTGGGATTTATACTCAAAAAGCTCTGTTTTTACAAGTTATTTATTTTAACTATAATGAATAGTATTTTTATACGTGATACACATGTATGCCGGTCGAGACGGCTGTTAGAGGGGAGTTACAACATGCCACCGAACGGTGACAGAACGTCCTTGGACGGGCTTTGTTGCTCGTACACTCATAAAATCTCATCACGTTAATCCAAGTTATTAATTATTTTCAATTTAATCTTAAACAAAAGTAATAATTTCAATAAACACCGTACGTTTCATCAAAATGTTGCTTTTGTCATTTTTGTACTATGCATTTATAAAGTTTTTTCACTTGGGGGTCCGTGGGGAAGTTTTGAGTATAAAAGGGGTCCGTGGGTCAAAAAAGTTTGGGAACCACTGGTCTACACGAAAGTGTTGAAAAAGGGCGAGGAGGGGTGGGGGTTGAATAAGACGCTGTATCCCTGTAGGGAGATTAATAATGAAAAAATACAAATAAATGGTCGAAACTGTGAATCAAAGAACACGAATTAGAATAATAATAAGAATTAGAATTTTTATAACAGGAATTAGAACAATATTAAGAATTATAATTTTAAGAACAGGAATTAGAATAATAATAAGAATTAGAATTTTAATAACAGGAATAATAATAAGAATTAGAATTTTAATAACAGGAATTAGAACAATATTAAGAATTAGAATTTTAAGAACAGGAATTAGAACAATAATAAGAATTGGAATTTTAAGAACAGGAATTAGAAAACTAATAAGAGTTAGAATTTTAAGAGCAGGAATTAGAAGTGTTATACTTAACCCACTGAAATTTCCCCTTCAACATCCCACTCTCAACCTCTTACCCAAATCTATTATATAACAAACCCCCTAACCAAATCCCTTCCTATTCCTATATCTTTCCCATCCCCAATAAACCCCCTTACCCATACATTCTATAAACATCATTATCACACCCCTCTCTTCCCTAACCAACACATTTTTACATTCTCACTCCCCCTCCACCTCCACCTCTCACCCCACATCCACACATACCCCCCCTATAAACCCCCTTTATTCCCATACCCTAATATCCCTCCCCCCCCCAAACCCTAACATATAATTAAACCCCCCCCCCCACAATTCATAATCATCCAACTTTTATTCACAAACCTTACCTATTTACACTAATCACCACATAATTCCCAACCCCCCCCATCAACACTTTCCAATACAACCCCCCTATTACCCCCACCCCCCCACACCCCACCCACCCATATCTTTACCACACATTACCAAATTAACCATACACAATTTACATTAATACAAAACTCACTTATACTCAATGCAAACAACTCTCAATTGTCAACACCGCCCCCCCCCTACCCCCGCTGACCCCCATATCAATATAATCAAATATTACTCGTGGACGCCCCGCGGCGTAGCATACGCAGCAGGACTCGCTCTTCCACCCCTTCCTATCGACTCATGGAGAGATACGTTTGACCCTTTAATGCACTTTTTAGGGCGCCTACGGCGCCAACCTTTTTCAAAAGCCCAACTAACTTGTCCTTGTTTGATCAATACGAAATATTAAACTTTCTGAAATGCACACAAAGTAATTTATAATAGGGGTTGTAGGGCGCCTATGGCGCCCCCTTTGTTTTTTGATGTTATAATTAACCATCATCAAATCCTCTTTTTACATTGTTCCCTTTTTCCAAAATTAAAATATCAGCGAAAACAATGACGTCATATAATATTTTTTTACAGGGCATATTTAATTTGCACACCTTTTGATGCATTGGTGCAGTAATTTGGTGCGCTGCTTTCTAAAATTAGTATTTGTTGCACATGCAGCTTCTTGTTGCCTCGCAGGGTCCGACCACGAAGAGAATTATATATATAGATAGATAGATATACTTTAGCCGCGTGAGCTATTTCAGTTCTATTTTGTACCCAACAAACTGCGGCGTAAAATCATAGAGCTACGGCTCAGCAACTGAACCGTATCAAAGTGTTTGGTACCCCGTATTGACTAACGTCGGCAGAAATTTAAGACCTACTTGGCAGGACCAATCAAACCGAGCCATTGTCTGCGAGCTTCACGGTCCAGTGAGTTCTCAATCCAGTTCAGGCAGTGCAGACAACTTGCCACCACACATACCCTATATCTACTCTTACAGCTACCGGGGAAGGTTCACTTGGATAAACCCCACTCAAGCGGCTGGTTTCAAGTTTAAAAGTAATTTAATTCTTGAACTTGAAAATACTAATCTGTAACAAGCGGGTCTATATAAAACTGAATAAAACAACCCCGTAAAACACAGTTATTGACTATAAATCCCTTATATATCAGACATAACTAAAATTATTGATTATGTTCAAACGTGACTAACATTATAGACTGACACCGAGTGATATCCCCTGGCTTTAAAACAGGGGGAAGGGACGGGAGGGGGTGTGGACATCGACGGTGACGTCAACGCGTGAACTCAACTGGCACGTGAAAGAAAAACAATAACAAACCGCGAATTTGAATTACATCTATATATATAATTCTCTTCGTGGTCGGACACTGCGAGGCAACAAGAAGCTGCATGTGCAACAGAGCGTGACGAATGACCCTCGCAACGTCAACTAATCACTGTTGGCAAGCGTGGTGGGATGAAATGAAAAAAAAAGGGGGGGGGTGGGAGTGGGTGGCAACAATGCACTTGCGTTCACTTGCATTGTGTCTTCACAGTAAATGTGAAATTCGTAGTGTACTGGTTATCACGTCCGCCTCATACGTCGATGGTTCAAGCCCCAGCAAAAATATTGTTTTTTGTTTTGTTTTTTTAAATGTCTGTTTGTGCCCGTTCTTTTACCCCTTTATTGCCAACACTAGCTGATTTAGTTACGGGTGAAGACTTCCTGAAAGACACAGTTGTCAAAATGGGATGGGTTTGGGCAAACGACTGTGATTGCATGAAAATAAGGCATTCTGGAGAGACCCGCGGCGTAGCATACGCCGCAGACTTTCTCATAATAGACAGTGCAAAGAACGGATGGGGGGGGGGATGAGAGTACAGACACAAAAAGCAGCACAAAGTAAGTAAAAAATAGCGAGTAAGCATGGAGACAAGCACACTGCAGTTGTTGTTACCCACCTCCCATTTAATACGACCATCCCTTAAACATAAACTGTGATTGGCCGACCCTAGCGAGGGTTAGCCATGTTTAGGGTTGTTAATCGCGTGTTGTTATTTTGTGGTTTTTTTTAACCGATTATTGATTATGTAACTCTGATTTTAAACCGATTATCATTTTATAGCTGACGTCATAGAAGTTAGATGTGTACCGAATTTCTCCTGCAAACGTCTAGAGACCAACAATGAGTTGGCAGTCCCCCCCCCCAAACCGACGTTCACTCGCGTTGTTTTGATTTCTTCGTGCTGTTGTTTGTGTCCGTTATTTCTCCACTTTCTTTGCACTCTCCATGAGCAAGTCTGTGGCGTATGCTACGCCGCGGGGCATCTAGTATTTTATATAGAGATAAACTAAAAATGCATTAATTTAATTACGGTACGTTCGATCGATCTGACATTTTGATGCGATGCATTGTTAGGTGACACGAGTCTATGTGCCGAATTTTAGCCCGATGGCGTCACGGGAAGTGTGTCAATTTTACTTTTGTTTTCCCGCCATCCCGACCGACCGCGAACCCAAGACAGAGACGGCGGTGAAGTTGATATAAGGGATTTAATAAACACGATGTCAGCCTCGATCATTCACACTAATAAAACAACTTTCAACCACAGTGCTACACGCATTTACACCGGTGCGAGACCTTGACGCGCGTTCTAGTAAACTTGTAGAGGACTTCGACGTCACCAAGAACACATATAATCTCTACACTCTACACAAATCAGGATGAAAATAAAACGACCCTATCGCACCTTTCAAATATCACATAGATATAACGCTATAAATAACCCGACTTAGATCATGATGACCGTTCAAGCGAGATCTCTCATAACATAACTTGGACACTGAAGTCAAACACAACATTTGACGACTTGATGGCGTCAGAAAAGATTTAGCAGAAGGACAATTGAACATAAACCTAATAGAAACGCTTTAGTTGTGGGATACAGAACACCATTTCAATAGAAGTAACTCTCCAATAGGAAGAGGTGCGTTACGGGCTTTAGACCTCGACACCCAATACTCAACACGGTTATCTAATTAATTCTTAGACTTACTTAGACTTACTGGAATTAAACTTTTCGAACAAAATCGTTTTTTTGTCTGATACAAGAAATTGACTTTTTTAAACAAAAATTTTCTCTACTTCCTTTCTCAATTAAGTGGCACGATTAACACTCGCAGGTGTGTTGCGAAAACGTTTGTAGGAATGACCTGCAAGAATGTTCGAAAGTAAACAATATTTGGGGGGAGTTTCTTAATGAGGCGACCGACTTTCCTACATCTCCGGCAGCCCGCGAGGTGATGCAGTGGTTGCACAAAACAATGCGAGGCTAAGTGAGGGCCAGACACATACCCCACCACCTGCATGACGTCATCAGCTCGGCAGAAAGGTTGCTAGGATACGGAATTCTGTCAACAATATAAAAAGAAATCCCTGGTACCCAGTGGTTCTTCACATGGGACAGAAAGGGGGCAACGGAAGGACCCCTCAAAGACACCCAGAAATTGATATGCCACACCCCATTATAAAGATTTTCTCATGATGTATACCGCAAAGACAAAACATCAGTCAGGGACTGGCTCAAAAACTAAACACATCTTGAATGGGCGCGGGACTGAGCGACTTAGAATCATTGTCAAACTTTGTTTTCTGACTTTTTGTTGTGTTTGTGGCGATGTGGTTTCTAATAGGTCACAGATGTGGTGTTGATGTGGTTTCTAATAGGTCACAGATGTGGTGTTGATGTGGTTTCTAATAGGCCACAGATGTGGTGTTGACGGATGAAACGCGGGCCAATTAGGATCTTGGCAGAACTAAACTCAATTCTCTTGACTTTCGCGATAGACACAGACAACCGACAAGACTTTTTGATCTGAGACAAATGTATTCTAAATCTCCATGACAAGTCTTGCGTTGATTGTCTATGAGCAAATATAGATATACTCGTATGAGCAGATATACTATACATATAACCGTGGGACAAATCCAACAGTGACCAAATTTTACTTGAGGATACAAACAGCTTCTTTTGAAATTTCAGTCAAATCTTCGGGGGTAAGGGGGAGACTGGAAAGAGCTAATCAAATGACTTTATTTCACCTCCAATATTTTAGCTAGGGATCATATCTGTAACTTGGGAATCACCGTGGGTTCTAGGGTCAGTGATAACAACAAGGTTTCAGAACCCTTGCCTCGCACTACCCCCCTCCCCCATATCCACTAAAAAGTACACATTACGCAAACCGTGCAAAAGTTAGGTGATCGTGTGGGAGGTACCCTCCACCCTTCCTCCTCCGTTCACACAATAGGTCGTGGAAACTCAGGTCAGAGCCACCCTCCACCCTTCCTCCTCCGTTCACACAATAGGTCGTGGAAACTCAGGTCAGAGCCACCCTCCACCCTTCCTCCTCCGTTCACACAACAGGTCGTGGAAACTCAGGTCAGAGCCACCCTTCACCTACCTTCTCCTGGTTGAACCTGAATATAGTCAGTCTAATGGTAGGTAAAGCACACGGTTACCAATATGACGGTAGCTAAGTTCTTATCTAAGCGGTCACGTGGTATATTTTAGGAAGTCGGTGACAACAACCCATGAAAGCGACTCGTGCCAAGATAAAATACCTAACTTTCCTAGGATCCTTAAATATTTTACTGACGGATACTTTTGAGTACATGTAATTGCACTCAGTAGAGAGAAGGCAAGTGAAGTATGAATGTTGGCCACTTCAACAGTACGGCCTACAAGTGGTTGCTAGAGGATCAAGTTATGATCTTATCTTATCTTATCTATACAGAAGATAGTTGCGTCCACATACCATGACAGATGATCTGTTGGCAAGTGATGCAGCATTCACAGGCCACGGCGTTGTGGGTTCCACGCATTACCGAGCCGCCTAACTACATGTAGTGTTAGGTACCCATTCGGAGCGGGGTGACCCAGGGACGCCCTAGGCCCCGGGAACAAACCCTTGCCTTCACACGGATTCGAACCCGTGACCATCGGTACGATAGTCCGAGTGCGCTGCCACTCGACCACCGCGTCCATGATGCGGCCTACAAGTGGTTGCTAGAGGATCAAGTTATGATGCGGCCTACAAGTGGTTGCTAGAGGATCAAGTTATGATGCGGCCTACAAGTGGTTGCTAGAGGATCAATTTATGATGCGGCCTACAAGTGGTTGCTAGAGGATCAAGTTATGATGCGGCCTACAAGTGGCTGCTAGAGGATCAATTTATGATGCGGCCTACAAGTGGTTGATAGAGGATCAAGTTATGATGCGGCCTACAAGTGGTTGATAGAGGATCAAGTTATGATGCGGCCTACAAGTGGTTGATAGAGGATCAAGTTATGATGCGGCCTACAAGTGGTTGATAGAGGATCAAGTTATGATGCGGCCTACAAGTGGTTGCTAGAGGATCTAGTTATGATGCGGCCTACAAGTGGTTGATAGAGGATCAAGTTATGATGCGGCCTACAAGTGGTTGATAGAGGATCAAGTTATGATGCGGCCTACAAGTGGTTGCTAGAGGATCAAGTTATGATGCGCTCGGTTCTTGTTTACGTTAAAGATGGGAAACCTACGAGCTTATTTGAAAATATAACAACAAAAACAATGGTGGGCGGGGGGCGGTGTCAAATTTCCAGTGCAACACGCTGACCAAAGAGCAACTTATGACATGAAATTGGTTGAATCACTATGAAATAAGTGTACGGATATAAGAGAAACTTCTCTATCAAAGTATTATATTATATAGATATATATATATATATCAGCCTCCCTCACACCCCATTACAAGTAAGGACCAACAGAGAATTATATGACATTTATGATTGCCTACCTTGTGGTGTTTAGTAGGCAGGAATACGGGGGGGACTATTGATACAGGGCTTTGTGGCTATTGATTTCAAACATTGAGTTTTCTCCCTTGCATATCAGTTTAAAATTGGTGTACATGTATGTATTGAATATAATATATTTTAAAAGACCGAGTTTACAATGATCATATTACTAAAGTGGCTTTAATCAGTTCATAAACTTTAATTTTATCAGTACACATTACTTGTAACTTTGGCAACTCTATGCTGAGGTTTTCATCCAACTATTGAGTGAGACTAACAAGGAATATCTCATGTTATAGGAAATCGCATGTTTCTAGTTGAATGTTTGGCAATACATGTACTAAACCGTGAATCTCATGACACCAGAGACACAAAGAGATGTCAGAGGTCAGAGATATAAACTGGGTTCAGTTACAGTTCGGGTATTTGTCATATACAAACCAATTGGATGACCTGGATAAATACCAATGGTAATGGACAATATTAGTGGATAGTTTGGACAAAAGGATGAGGGGGGGTGGGGGGGCAGAGGTTGGGGTAGCAAATGAACCCAAATGGTAAGTTACTACATCATAGGTGATAATGAACATAAATAACTAAAGTTACTACATGTACATAGTGGTCGAGAACAACATAAAATACACAAGAATATTTAGAAGGCCATCTGTATACCTCAATGTCAGCTTGTTTCAGTCAGTGAAAACAGATATTTAATTTGTGTGCATTACATAATGGCATATTCAAACAGGCTTAGTAAACAAGTAAGGAATACAGGAGTTAATTTTACTTCTAAACAAAAACACACAAGAACTCTCACAGCCTGTAATAGTATAGTGTATAGCTTACAAGAACTCTCACAGCCTGTATTAGTATAGTGTATAGCTTACAAGAACTCTCACAGCCTGTATTAGTATAGTGTATAGCTTACAAGAACTCTCACAGCCTGTATTAGTATAGTGTATAGCTTACAAGAACTCTCACAGCCTGTATTAGTATAGTGTATAGCTTACAAGAACTCTCACAGCCTGTATTAGTATAGTGTATAGCTTACAAGAACTCTCACAGCCTGTATTAGTATAGTGTATAGCTTACAAGAACTCTCACAGCC
The DNA here is from genome assembly GCA_944989445.1 of Ampullaceana balthica. Classification (NCBI taxonomy): domain Eukaryota; kingdom Metazoa; phylum Mollusca; class Gastropoda; family Lymnaeidae; genus Ampullaceana; species Ampullaceana balthica. The sequence goes on along the minus strand of CALYLW010001023.1, from coordinate 157,419 downwards.
TGTATTAGTATAGTGTATAGCTTACAAGAACTCTCACAGCCTGTATTAGTATAGTGTATAGCTTACAAGAACTCTCACAGCCTGTATTAGTATAGTGTATAGCTTACAAGAACTCTCACAGCCTGTATTAGTATAGTGTATAGCTTACAAGAACTCTCACAGCCTGTATTAGTATAGTGTATAGCTTACAAGAACTCTCACAGCCTGTATTAGTATAGTGTATAGCTTACAAGAACTCTCACAGCCTGTATTAGTATAGTGTATAGCTTACAAGAACTCTCACAGCCTGTATTAGTATAGTGTATAGCTTACAAGAACTCTCACAGCCTGTATTAGTATAGTGTATAGCTTACAAGAACTCTCACAGCCTGTATTAGTATAGTGTATAGCTTACAAGAACTCTCACAGCCTGTATTAGTATAGTGTATAGCTTACAAGAACTCTCACAGCCTGTATTAGTATAGTGTATAGCTTACAAGAACTCTCACAGCCTGTATTAGTATAGTGTATAGCTTACAAGAACTCTCACAGCCTGTATTAGTATAGTGTATAGCTTACAAGAACTCTCACAGCCTGTATTAGTATAGTGTATAGCTTACAAGAACTCTCACAGCCTGTATTAGTATAGTGTATAGCTTACAAGAACTCTCACAGCCTGTATTAGTATAGTGTATAGCTTACAAGAACTCTCACAGCCTGTATTAGTATAGTGTATAGCTTACAAGAACTCTCACAGCCTGTATTAGTATAGTGTATAGCTTACAAGAACTCTCACAGCCTGTATTAGTATAGTGTATAGCTTACAAGAACTCTCACAGCCTGTATTAGTATAGTGTATAGCTTACAAGAACTCTCACAGCCTGTATTAGTATAGTGTATAGCTTACAAGAACTCTCACAGCCTGTATTAGTATAGTGTATAGCTTACAAGAACTCTCACAGCCTGTATTAGTATAGTGTATAGCTTACAAGAACTCTCACAGCCTGTATTAGTATAGTGTATAGCTTACAAGAACTCTCACAGCCTGTATTAGTATAGTGTATAGCTTACAAGAACTCTCACAGCCTGTATTAGTATAGTGTATAGCTTACAAGAACTCTCACAGCCTGTATTAGTATAGTGTATAGCTTACAAGAACTCTCACAGCCTGTATTAGTATAGTGTATAGCATAGGCACATACATAACAAGCATTGATTCAACAAATATTGAAATGTATTGGGGTATTTAAAATTTAGATCAATTTGACATTTATTTAATAGGAAATAAACAAATGTGAGCAATTGGTATACATGTACTTCTTTCATCGATGATGAAAAATATCATGAATAAAGCCAAGAAAAAAAATGGGGGGGGGGATGATATTGAATTCAAAGACTAAAACATTGATTATAAAAATTAATCAAAGAAGGCAATTATTTTTTTTTAAAAACTACACAAGAAATTTCAATGGAAGTTTTTGTCAAATATCTTCTTTTGTTTAATAGGTGAACAGAGAATTATTCCAAACAATAAATGAGCCTCATTTTTTATTTATTTTTAGAGTTCTTTAAACTTTATCTTTCAAACACATGTGCAGTGAGTCCTAATTAAGATATAAGTTAATGAAATATTTATGTGACATTCTATACTATTATAGACATTCTATACAATTTAGAATAATAGTAACTATCATCAGTGACTTAATAACTTAGTGATAAAAGACTGGTTGAATCTATTTTAGCAAATAATTTTTGAACAATTACTAATCTCTTGAGCCATATCCCTGCATTTCTTATACTAATTATTTGCTATTGGGGCAGATAAAATATTTTCTGATAAGGTTGTTGGGATATTATTGCAGGCCATGTCTTTTAAATAATAAAATCTCCCTGGATGAGCCACTAATTGTAACAACATGAAGATGTCATTGTTGATGTTACCCAGTGGCTCAGCACAAACCTGGGATAGCTACATGTAATATGTTGATCCCCTTACAATAAAAAGAAATGGAAACCTGCTCCTCATTCCACACTAAATTAACAAAAACACCTGGCTTGGGCGGGACTGCACCTTTCATAACTCTATGCTGATGTCACTGGCCCAGTTTAGTCAAAGAATATTAGTTATGCCATTTATTCTAGCAAAAATGGTGTGTGTTTGTGTGTGATGTGTGTGTGTGTGTGGTATGAGTGTATCAGTAGAGCTAAACAACATTTCAGACAATCTTACATTTACATGTAAAAATCAATTATATAATAATTTCGTGTTAATTATTCAAGTTAATTTAAATTTATATACTTGATAGATTATACAATTATAAATTATGATTCTATTTGTAGCAGCTTGCACAGTTAGTAACAGACAGAAATTATTAGGCTCAAAATTGTATACCCCTGTTTCTATGTCAATAGGAGAAATGACTTATTGTAACATATCTAATACTAATACCATTAAGACAAATTTTCAGTTTTGAGCACATAAAAACTTTTTTTTATGTTGAGCTGTGCAATGCTGGTAATATCTTTGAAAATTAGAAAAATTCTTACTTTAATTTATCATAATTCTATGAAAAATATTTGTGGTATAATATTATAACATTATTTGTTAGTTAGTGTCAGTTTTTTAAAGTAAAAAATACATTTTTGATAAGTTTAGTTTACTCAGTCAGCTTGTCGTTTTTTTTCTCTACAAAAAGGTGGTCGAGTGGCATGCGCGCTCCGCTGGCGTACCGATGGTCGCGGGTTCGAATCCTTGTGAAGGCAACAATTTGTTCCCGGAGCCTAGGGCTTCCCTGAGTCCACCCAGCTCCGAATGGGTACCTAACATTAGTTAGGGAAATAAATGCGGGTGGGTAATGCGTGGAACCCTTATAGCCGAGGCTTGTGAACGCTGCATCACTTGCCAACAGACCGGAATGGTCTGTGGACGCATTAATCTTCTGTATAGAAGGAGCGTCTGTATAGATAAGATATACTACTATCACTATCTGCTACTATCACTATGAGGTCCTGCAAAGAAACTTTAAAGATTTTAATGCAGCCATTTCAATTTAATTTAAAAATTAAAATGAATAGATTATACAAGTTAAAAAATGTACGGAGATCAAGATATACACTACACTACTAGTAGACTTAAGACCAACATCCCACAACATTATAGAATTACTGTGCAGCAAATTTTGTAAAATATTGCACAAAAAATGGATATTGTGCAACTTTGCACACTAGTTGTTTTTTTTACTTTGCACACAGACCAAAGAACCTTAGAGGGCACATTAATATAGGCCTATTTGAAGTATTTGATATGATTATGTACTGCAAACTCAAAAAAGTGTGGGAAGGGGGGATTTTTATTATAATCCACAATTTAGACTTAAAAATAATAAAGATTACTAATTTACAATGCTACCTCTAGAAGTAGTAATTGCATATAGTACTTTTCTTAATGTCTTAGGCATGCATCAATTATGATCAATCATGCAGGTTTCTAAAATTAGTCCTCTAAAATTAGTCCTAAATAATAATATTAGTAAGTAATATTAATATATTATTATTATTTAATGTTATTAATATTACCGTATATACTCGTTCGCAAGCCGATTTTTTTTGTACAAAATCTAGGGGGAAAGTGGGGGGGGTTGGCTTATGAGCGGGTCATAGGTGATTTCTGCATGAATGAATTTTGAATATCGGTGTTGTTATTGTTAATTATCAATGTCCTTTTCTACATTCTACAAGATTCGACTGCTCTATCAGAAGCTATATGCTATAATATGTTATTAAAAATCAGCACTTACCTTATTTAATCATTTTATTTATTTTTGTGAATGTTTTAATAAATTGTTTTAAAAATTTTGTTTTCAACCACGGATTTTAATGTACACGCTTTCGTCACTGTTTACCAAATAATTTTTTTTTAAATACAGGTAACTCTTGATTAACAAAGAGCAGAAAGACAAAGATAGGCAGTACAAAGTAAAAAATCATAATGACCGATTTAGCTTGTAGTTTTAAAAAAATATGTACCATTTTTTTAAAGCTGTCCTATTATTTTTGGGGGTCGGCTTGCGATCGGGTTATACACTTTTAATACTTTTCCCTTCCTAAAGTGGGGGGTTCGGCTTATGAACGAATGAGCTATAGAATGAGTATATACGGTATTTAAATTTAATAATAATACTATCAATTTTTCAATATTTTATGATTGATAAAAAAATTAATTGATTATGGAATTATTAATTAATTGAATAATTATAATAAAATTTAATACTAGCACTAGAAGCATTAATATTATATTACTTGTGATGGTGATTGAGATTACAGTATCAGTATGTTGATGTATGAGTATTCTGAGTATGACAATAGTCAATAGCTTCAATAGCGAATAGTTGATAGTGTCAGTGAGTCATAGGCCATAGGGTAGGCCAATAAAAAATAGGCCTTATTATAATGCATTTGCCCTTAGCCTTAGCCTTGCCTTAAAAGTTAATTAGCCCGAGTTTAAATCTAGACTTAGTTTAGATCAGTCCAAATAATTAATATTAGTTACTAGAAATAGTTATTAGCATAATTAATTTTCGATACAATATTCTGTTTTATGTTTTAGTAATAATAGTAAATTAATAGGCCGGCCGTTAGCCGTTAAGTGTTAAGCCTGCCTAATTAAAATTATAATTAAATACATAAGCGGGGGCTAAGCGCTCAGCTTTTCAATTCTAAGTAAAAGATTAAAAATCAAGAGTTTTTATTGTTGGCTCTACTACAAGAAGACAGAGGCGCTTAATTATTGAAATAAATAAGTTTAAAACTATTCGTTCAACAGCGACATGTGTATTTTAATTAAATATACATTATTAATAATTTATAAATCGTTTCTTCTGCTTTGCGGTCAAGGACAAGGGTGTGTTTTGTAACGATTATTTTCATTGGTTCTCCGGAACAAGGGCAATAATCTGTACACTCAGGGTCATTTATCTTATCTGTTTACAGACGCTCCTTCTATACAAATCTATTTAAATCGTCTGCTCGTGAACTTAACAATAAACATTTTATAATTATGAAACATATATATTTTTGACTTACCTCTTCAGGCATATTGTTGTTGACTTAAATGTTATATCTTAATAAAACAACCGCAAGCAAAGAAGTTAGAAGGTTAAAGATGAAATGTGGAACTTGAAGCACGGCCTTGTCCACAACAGTTGCACCGCTACCACGGAACTCTTCAATCTCAGTAGTTTTGTAAAAGAATAATATAGGTCAGGGGTGAAGTGGTAAAGTCTATCAATGTCCCAGGGGGGTGTGGTCGGCACAGGTTATCTGAAATTTGTCAGTTGAAATAATTAATAAATAATAAAACAATAGCTTTAGCGTTGAATTGTTCATTATTTTATTTTACTATTTTGTAAGAGTTATTAAATTTATAATCTGCTTCTTATAAAGCATTCTAAAAGATTTCCATCCGATCGTACAAGTAGTAATAATTAAAGACTCAGGATATACTATTATTTTTTTACTATTCTATATTTACTACTACTATCACTTGGCCTTTTTAAAATGAAAAATGAAGTTTTGCAAATCAATTTAACGGAAAATTAACAACATTTAAAATTTTCAAATATGCAAGTGAATAGGGGGAAAATTAAAATACTATCATGTGTTTGACAATAATTTTTTATTCATCAATATAGTCAGTTAAGAATTTTTTTGAAATAAATTGTATTATATTTGTAAGTTCAATTGTATTTGCATGCCACTAATTAAAATATAAATTAATTTTTTATGAATGATTATTTCCAGTGGCGTCGCCTTTTGGCGGACAGGCTGGGTGCCAAAGTAAATCATTACATAGGAAAATTGAGGAGAAGTACGTGCAAATAGGTGTATTATACTGTGTGTGTGTATTTATATATATATATATATATATATATATATATATATATATATTAGGTTGTGCTGCGGCGCAGTTGTGCCTGCGGCACCCCCCCCCCTTTTTTTAGGAAGCCTACATACAGAGCCAACCTTTTTCAAAAGCCCAACTAACTTGTCCTTGTATGATAAATACGTAATAATAAACTTCCTTAAATGTACACAAAGTATTTTATAATAAGGGTGTTTTTTTTGTGAGGTCAAAAGCCAAGTAACTTATTTTTGGTATGATAAATAAGAAATATTCCTGAAATGTACACAAAGTATATTATATAATATTTTTTGTTACAGTGCTAATCACCACACGATTTTTTAAACTAATTTTAGAAAGCAGCGCAACAAACTACTGCACCAAAAAATAACTCTTTTCGAACGTCCGCATGAAAATAATAGTGTGGAGGGTGTTTAATGTTAATCTGGAAACCAAAATGATTATGATTTTAAAGTCTTTATTTTCAATTTTTTAAAAAGCAGAGTGATGTCCCTTAGCGTTAGGCCACAGTTATACATAATTGAGGGTAAATATATATATGATGATATTAGGGCTGTTAACGATTAATTTAAATGTATCGTTAACTTTTGAAAAATTAACGATTAATTAATCGTTCATTTCGATTAAAGACAAAAATTGAAATTTATGGTGTCATGACTAACATTTATTAAAATACTTGTCGAAAATCGAAATAACACTGGAATGTCTTCTTTATATGACATCTTTTAACCAACAACGCAAACAGACAAGTGTATTGACATTATTTGGTTCAAGTGATGAGCGGTTCTTATCGGCAATATAACCAGTCGAACTGAATAATCGTTCACATAGCTTTAGATTGTCTCATTTGAAGTTTCTGATACTGCAGTGGATGTTTGGTATGTAGGTGATATGTAAGCGAAGTGTTAGAGCCATGGTAGCAATGTTCCCTTTAAGCAGCGCGGCTGCGCAGATATTTCACCGACACCACGCAGAAGTTTAGAATCACTGCGCAGCAAATTTTGTAAAATATTGCACACAAAATGGACATTATGGAACTTTGCAAATGAGTTTTTTTTAACTTTGCACACGGACCAACGAAGCTTAGACTTAGAGGGTAAATTGAATAGTAGGCAAACGATTTCTCTCAATGGACACAATAACCTTTATCAAATCTTGAACATTCACGTCAGTCAATAGTTTAAAAACAAAATGTTCGTGTAATCGTCCGGAAATAAGTTTATATTTTCCCGCCGAAATATTTTACAATTTGACTTCCAGTACATTTATAAGTGGTCTGTCGATTACTCGTTAATATATATATATATATATATATATATATATATATATATATATATATATTATATATATATATATATATATATATATATATATATATTAGGTCTGCGGAAATTAACAATTAACTTTCTATCATGAACGAGGCTGTAAATACAAATTTGTTCAATTTCAATATTAATAAACATTAAAAGTTTCACAACTTTGATCATATACATGCTACTATCATATTAATTAGAAATATTTATCTATATTAAGCAAAAGAATAGTTGCAAAGAGAAATGAGTTGTGGTGGGCGTCCCCCGCTTTTATGTGCAGTGGTGAGGTTCAAGGATTTCACCTGTTATTTGTTATCATATAAAAAAATTATTTTCTTATTTTAGGTGCACTTTCTATAGGTAAATAAAAGCCTGTCCTTTTACAAAAAGATTTTAAAAATATTTTATCTTTGATTGTGACGAACAAAGACGTTATTTGATGGTCAAATGTTGCGAAGGGTTATAAATAGATTACAGAACAAAGGTCAGGGACATTAGAGCATGTTGAAAAATTACTTTTGATCTGGATAACAGGAATGCAGAGAAAAATCGTCTAAGTTCTTTTATTTCTTTATTTTAGTATTAAGTATTAAATAATTGAAAACTACTTCGTCAATAAATGTATAACATGTAAATAACATTATTAATTATTTCATGGGAACATATTGTTCATTTTCCCTTTATTGCTTTTGGGGGGAAATACGTTAGGTATGTGGAAATACGTTAGGTATGTGGAAATACGTTAGGTATGTGGAAATACGTTAGGTATGTGGAAATACGTTAGGTATGTGGAAATACGTTAGGTATGTGGAAATACGTTAGGTATGTGGAAATACGTTAGGTATGTGGAAATACGTTAGGTATGTGGAAATACGTTAGGTATGTGGAAATACGTTAGGTATGTGGAAATACGTTAGGTATGTGGAAATACGTTAGGTATGTGGAAATACGTTAGGTATGCGTCCAAGTGTCTGGAACGGATTAAGGACGCAAACCGAGGCACCACTGTATTTGAAAGTGGACTCAGGTACCACTGTATTTGAAAGTGGACTCAGGTACCACTGTATTTGAAAGTGGACTCAGGTACCACTGTATTTGAAAGTGGACTCAGGTACCACTGTATTTGAAAGTGGACTCAGGTACCACTGTATTTGAAAGTGGACTCAGGTACCACTGTATTTGAAAGTGGACTCAGGTACCACTGTATTTGAAAGTGGACTCAGGTACCACTGTATTTGAAAGTGGACTCAGGTACCACTGTATTTGAAAGTGGACTCAGGTACCACTGTATTTGAAAGTGGACTCAGGTACCACTGTATTTGAAAGTGGACTCAGGTACCACTGTATTTGAAAGTGGACTCAGGTACCACTGTATTTGAAAGTGGACTCAGGTACCACTGTATTTGAAAGTGGACTCAGGTACCACTGTATTTGAAAGTGGACTCAGGTACCACTGTATTTGAAAGTGGACTCAGGTACCACATGACGGTACACGCTCTGATAGCGGGGATACCCGCACCGAGCGACCTTGACACAGGAATCCATATCCACACGACGTGCACCGAAGTCGTCTGATACCAAGACTGCACAATTGACCGCCATGACAACCACGTGGTATGTCACGTGTCACACTGCCTGGTCCTTGCTGACCGAATTACGTGGTATGTCATCTATGACGTCACACTCCGGGATACCCCAATGGTCTAGACCCAAGAGTCTCCGAGTCACTGACGCCTGCATGAGTCGATGTCTACAGAACTATGGCGGACTCCCAACTCTTACGTCACAATTTAAATGATACAAGTGATAATATGTAAGCAGATAAGATAAGATAAGATAAAATGTAAGCCAACTTATTTGGTTATAAAATAATATATCACTACTGCTAACTGCTAATGTAGCCGTTTAAGTCCGTAGAGTGAATTATCAATGTTGAACCTGACCTTGAGTTGGTGAATCACGTGGTACTAACTTTGCCCCCCCCACCCCCCACCCCTAAAGATGATATCTGGGTTTAAAGTTCGTAAAAACACAAACTCATAATTGCACAAACACAAACTCATAATTGTACAAACACAAACTCATAATTGTACAAACACAAACTCATAATTGTACAAACACAAACTCATAATTGTACAAACACAAACTCATAATTGTACAAACACAAACTCATAATTGTACAAACACAAACTCATAATTGTACAAACACAAACTCATAATTGTACAAACACAAACTCATAATTGTACAAACACAAACTCATAATTGTACAAACACAAACTCATAATTGTACAAACACAAACTCATAATTGTACAAACACAAACTCATAATTGTACAAACACAAACTCATAATTGTACAAATAAAAAGCCAAGGAGCAGGCCCACAAACTAGAGAATGAATTACTTTTTTTGAGAACTATATACATCAGTGGCGTATCTAGGAAATTGGGGGTCCGGGGGGCTTGGCCTCTTTGGGGGCCCTGAAAACATAGCGGTGGCGTAATATTTTTTGTAAAAACAATTTTGACCCGTTTTGGGGGCCCCCTCAAGGGGGTGCCCGGGGGACTTTCAAATTTTGACCCCCTCCCCCTCCTCTAGCTACGCCACTGATATACATATAAAATAATAAATGGACATCTGTAGTATAGATATGTATATTGCCAAACGCCATTAAATGATCAGGCTAAATTTGTCTGTGTCTCTATATCTCCATGATTCATGTTTATTTCTGAACAATCTGCAAACTTATCTCGGACATGAGGCATCTTGTTCAACCTCTAACTGCTATTCGAGATAAACCCAGCGTATAGTATCGGCGTTATTAAGTCAATGTGACTGAGCCATCTTGTTTGACAGACGGATTGACTTATCAGATAGGACCGGGTCCTTCAGACATGAGTACTGCGGGGGGGGGCACTATCACTATTCTAACTATGTTCAACACCGTACGGCAGTAATGTAGGTGGAAGATTGGGGAAGGAATATGGTCAACTGACGGCAAAATGGAATATTGGGGAATGGACTACGGTCTATGATCAACTGACGGCAAAAGGGAAGATTGGGGAATGGACTACGGTCTATGATCAACTGACGACAAAAGTGAAGATTGGGGAATGGACTACGGTCTATGATCAACTGACGACAAAAGTGAAGATTGGGGAATGGACTACGGTCTATGATCAACTGACGACAAAAGGGAAGATTGGGGAATGGACTACGGTCTATGATCAACTGACGACAAAAGGGAAGATTGGGGAATGGTCTACGGTCAACTGACGGCAAACTCCCAGGAGTAGCAATCGGAATCAGGAATCAGCAATGACCTTTTAATAATAGAATAATCTTCTCCTTTCATGGAGACTAGAACCCACGACACTAGGTATTCAAGGCGAGCACCAATGGGCTGCCCCTAATAGCTGCCGTCAGTTGATGATAGTCTGAATGCACCCCCCCTCCAAACCTCTCCCACTCCCCCTTCTCCAAAATTTCTCTCTTGAAGCAAACTATCTCCTAACATGTTGATGGCTTTCAAAATTCAATTTTTTATAAAAAACTTCAAATTGTACCAGCAAACTTCAAATTGTACCAACAAACTTCAAATTGTACCAACAAACTTCAAATTGTACCAACAAACTTCAAATTGTACCAACAAACTTCAAATTGTACCAACAAACTTCAAATTGTACCAACAAACTTCAAATTGTACCAACAAACTTCAAATTGTACCAACAAACTTCAAATTGTACCAAAAAACTTCAAACTGTACCAACAAACTTCAAATTGTACCAACAAACTTCATAATGTCAATGAAAGAGTTAATGTCCAGATATCTCCTCCCGTAAAGTCTCCTTAAATAGACCAAGTCCTCCTGTAGTAATGTGTCGTGGGATACTTGGATGTGTGGACGGCATGAGAGCGTGGTTATTGTTACACCACAGCTTGGATATGTGGATATGTGGATAGCAAGAGAACGTGGTTATTGTTGCACCACAGCTTGGATATGTGGATATGTGGATAGCAAGAGAACGTGGTTATTGTTGCACCACAGCTTGGATGTGTGGATATGTGGATAGCAAGAGAACGTGGTTATTGTTGCACCACTCCAGCTTATAACTTGTAGGGTAGTCAGGACCTGCCCAGGGTCAAGGGTCACACGCCAATCATCCAATCATGGCCTCCCCGAGAGGACGTGGTAAACGATAAAAAGCTCAACTAAATTTCTAGAAAACGATAAAGGCATTAGCTCTGACGTCACATGTCAGCTGGACGATGACGTAGACAACGAACGTTGTCCCTCTGGTGTGGTCAAGATAACGGCTGATGACTAATGGCTGATGACTGATGGCTGATGTCTGATGACTGATGACAGTTGACCATCGGATTTTGCAATCCCGGAAAGGGGCAGACACCAATGTTCCCTTTAAGCTGCACGGCCACGCAGATACCTGAACGACGCCGCGCAGCAGTTTAGCACCACCGCGCGGCAAATTTTGTAAATTATTGCACACAAAAAATGATGATGTGAAACTTTGCACACGAGTTGTTTTTTTTTGGTACTTTGCACATGGACCAACGAACATTAGAGGGAACATTGCATGCCCAGAGTTTTCGTTAAGAATAAAGAACTAAAGATTGGGTCTCAGTGTGTACCAATGGTGATTCAGTGTGTACCAATGGTGATTCAGTGTGTACTCTTGGCCTATACTCTATACAACAACTTTGAATACGATTTTATGTTTTAGCCACTTTATTATAATCTTACGAACCGCGCGTTAGTTCCACAGACATGACCACAGCACTGCTGTCCAACATTCAACAACTCATGTATGTGTCATGACCACAGCACTGCTGTCCAACATTCAACAACTCATGTATGTGTCATGACCACAGCACTGCTGTCCAACCTTCAACAACTCATGTATATACCAAGTTAAGATAAAATTCTTTTAAACTCTGAGCAAATACAACAACATGAATTCAATGACAGTGACGTGTCTCTATCTCAATTCGTCTAAGGGAGACAAAAGCAGTGTTTATCAAAGTTGTTTTTGCGCGAGTCCCCTGTCCCTGCTTATCGCGTTAGTGATAGTGGTATCTGGACCCCGTTGTGTATACGGACATGGCCGCGTACACATGGCGTACACATGGCGTACACATGGCATTAATATGTGCTCCAAGGTTTATGCAAGTTGCATTTTTAAAGAAATTTTTTTCCTGACAAAGCAAATTTTATCTTTACCAGAGAGTGCATGTGTCTAGTAAAACTAATGTTACAATTCGCTACTGTTTCTGGTTGATGTTTTATAAGGAAATGGAACTACATTATTTCTGTGAATCTCTGAAGCGAACCTGTCCTTTATGATCATGTCGTGTATACTAATTATGTCATGTATGCATATACGTCCTATGGCATGTTATGTCATTTATGCAATCTATGACATATATGTCATGTCATTCATAGGTCAAGGTCTCCTCTCGTAACTTGTTTATTTCTGTGCCCAGCAAATGTCAAGAGTCAAGAGTAGCTCTGTATGGCATCTTGACCAGCTTATGTCATAAGAAGAGGGCGGAGAGGGGGAAGATTGGGGGAAAGGGGAAGATTGTGGAAGGGCATTCGGACTATGGTCACGTGACGGCTAGCTATCAGAGGCAGTTGTTAAATTTGACCTATAGAAATGCTGAGTCACCATTAACGGATTTAACGGAATAAGATTAATATAAAATAATACCAATCGTGATATCTAATGGGGATTCAAGGTTTCTTTATGAATAACTTAATTTTAAGTTGCTGACCACATTTTTAAAGAAGGTTTTCACATTCATGAGGGGAAACCAAATATTTCAAATAATTTTAAAAATTCTTACAACTCAATACACGTTGTACTGAAGCTGTCTGTCTTCCTGTCTGTCTGTCTACCTGTCTGTGTGTCTACCTGTCTGTCTGTCTGTCTGTCTGTCTACCTGTCTGTCTACCTGTCTGTCTGTCTACCTGTCTGTCTGTCTGTCTACCTGTCTGTCTACCTGTCTGTCTGTCTACCTGTCTGTCTGTATGTCTACCTGTCTGTCTGTCTGTCTACCTGTCTGTCTGTCTGTCTGTCTGTCTACCTGTCTGTCTACCTGTCTGTCTGTCTACCTGTCTGTCTGTCTGTCTACCTTTCTGTCTACCTGTCTGTCTGTCTACCTGTCTGTCTGTCTGTCTGTCTACCTGTCTGTCTGTCTGTCTGTCTACCTGTCTGTCTACCTGTCTGTCTGTCTACCTGTCTGTCTGTCTGTCTGTCTACCTGTCTGTCTACCTGTCTGTCTACCTGTCTGTCTGTCTACCTGTCTGTCTGTCTGTCTACCTGTCTGTCTACCTGTCTGTCTGTCTGTCTGTCTGTCTGTCTACCTGTCTGTCTACCTGTCTGTCTACCTGTCTGTCTGTCTGTCTACCTGTCTGTCTGTCTGTCTACCTGTCTGTCTACCTGTCTGTCTACCTGTCTGTCTGTCTACCTGTCTGTCTGTCTGGCAGCGTCACATCTGATCGTCCTTACTCCCAGATCTCGTCTCCGCTACACCGGAATCACTTGCTAACAGAAACACGTTTAGACCTGGGGTGCTGGCGACCTGGGGTGCTGGCGCCCCATGGTGCCACGGACATAGAAGATCGATAAGTGTGTACTCACCAGATGACAGAGACTGAGCCACAGATCTTGATGTGTGGATGATCCAAGTCTTAAGTTTGATCACTTAACTTTTCGACACACACATTCCAACACTTATTTTAAGCTCGGCGTTCTTTCAAAACTAGTTTAGTCACGTGACTTCAAGGATCCTCAGAGTGTTGTAGTTAGCCCCGACGTCACGCCAGCAATCTATGTTGACCTTGTTAGTTTGATAACCTTCAAGAATTTCGTGTCAGCAATTCTTGCCCATATCACGTGATAGCAGGCAAAGATTTCAGATTCGCTGTTAATGTTGTTATCTTGTTTAATAAGTGCCGTGAATTTGGTCATGGGACGCGAAACTAGTTTTCTTATGAACAATAACTTTTTTAATTAAACGAGGCCCCATAGTATAATGTTAGAACCACTAGACTTCCGATGATTTGAAGTGACTCTTTGCACGCTATCAGACAGGTGAGAGAAGTGGACCACTGATATGTAGGTCAGTTCTGTAATAATATTATATGGACGTGAAAATAACAGGGCAATGGTCATCTAAATAAAGAAAATCTCACCAATATTTGACCCACAATGTGTTGTGTTGTGTTTAAAAGAAAATGTCATTGGAAGAACAGGTCCTCAAACAAAACTAATTGAAATTATAGAGGCCGATTTTTGACGATTTTTCACCCTCCCCCCCCCCTCCAAAATGACGTCACAAATCTTTGACAACTCTCTCCCATAACAGCCGTATTTTCTAATTGAAAATTAGCACGTTTCAAATTACTTTTCTTTTTTCATTAAAGTATGTATTAAGTGTAATGCTGCACTCTAATATCGTAACACGCGTGAATCCATTTAGAACATCATTAAATAAATTTGAAGCAATCAATTATTTAAGAGGAACTTTTATTTAAAGTTGCGCGTTTTGACGTGACGTCACATTTCGAGAACGAGGCTACGCCTAATAGGCATGTATGGCATCGAGCTCCTCTTTAATTGTGAATTGTTTGTTTGTTTGTTTGTTTGTTTGTTTGTTTGTTTGTTTGTTTGTTGGACTGTTTACTTTATGTTACTTCTGGATCAGGATGTTCGTTATGGATCCATGTTTCAGGTAAGCTACGTACTTCATTTCTGAAAACGTTGGATTATTTATATTTTGGTTATTTTTCTTTGCGAGGCTCAACGCCTTTTTTCAACTACAAGGTCAGCCATCTTTGTTCGGACAAACCCATGAAACGGACAATGACAATAGCAAGGCCCGACAGCCCAAAGGTAGTCGACCAATACACTACACACGCAATTGCCTGTTATCCGTGAATACAAAGCATACACTCATAAGATCTGAACATGTGTATATACTTAAGGATATGTGACATGTGTATTGGCCAAAACCTTCCTCGGAAACGTACCACTCATTGCAGGAGACGAAAACAGAGACGAATCCCTGTCCTTATTTCCAAACAAAGAGCTAATTTTGATTTTCATGTTGGTGAAGGCAGCCATCAATGCTCTTATAATATACCTGTAAAGACGTCTCTCAACTGTACAGAAATAAATATCTGCATGGCATCATTTAACGCCCAGTCACATGGTCCATGTGACGAACGTACTGCTGTGTGCGAATTCATCATGGACAGGCAGATAGACATCATGTTTATACAGGAAACCTGGTTTCGATAAACTGGTGATGAGGGAAAGTGTGCTGATCTTTCTCCACTCGGCTATTCTGTTCGATCATTTCCCCGTTCTACTCGAGGTGGAGGCCTAGCTGTTGTCTACAGAAGTACGTTCCACTCGAGGTGGAGGCCTAGCTGTTGTCTACAGAAGTACGTTCCACTCGAGGTGGAGGCCTAGCTGTTGTCTACAGAAGTACGTTCCACTCGAGGTGGAGGCCTAGCTGTTGTTTACAGAAGCACGCTGTCCCAAGAGCTTTCATTTTTAACAGAATTCAAATTCGATCACACATCCTTTGAGTTAGTTCAACTTACATTGTCAGTGCCCCATCGTATCATCCACTTTATGTGCATTTACCGTGTCTGTCCTAGCAGAGAAAATAAATAAACGGATGCCAAATTTCATGAGGAATTCCCGGAACTTTTGGATCATGCCAACACTCTGCCTGGCACTTACATGATAGTAAGGGGCATGGACTTCCATTTTGATTAACCTCAGAATCCCTCGACAGCAAAAATGTTGGAACTTTTGGATGTATTCAACATTCATCAACAAATTGATAAACCCACACACAATCGAGGACACATAATTGATTGGGTATTGCACAGACCTGACGATTGCCTTGTCAAATCCACAATCGTTACAGAAGAGTTGTCCTCGGATCATTTTGTGTTATATGTGAACTTAGGGTTCCACAAAATTACGGGAGCTTCACAATCTACGGGGCATGAACCGCGACGCCTGCCGGCAAGATCTAAGTGTGGCGGTGTCCCCTGACCTCTGCCCCACTTTGGATAAGCTGAATGGTGCACTACGCTCTGTGCTGGACAGACACGCCCCTGTCACCCGCCAAAATGTCAAGTCAACACGGACAGCTCCCTGCTATTCATCAATAAGGAATGAACTTCGACGTGCCAGGAAAGATCGGCGTACAGTAGAAAAGACGTGGTTGAAATCAAGACTCATCCTTCACACGCAAATTTATTGCACTGCCAAGGGACGTGTGACTAACATTGTACATCAAGCAAAAACTTTGCACTATAGTAATAAAATACTCACAAGTAGTACTAGTAGGCAACTTTTTAATGCATGCAATAACCTCAGAGGGAGTGGTAAAGCTGTGGTCCTTCCCTCTGTATATCCGTTGCGTCAGCAACCAGATATATTTTGTATTTATTTTTACAAACAAAATTGCTGAAATTAGGACTGAGCTTGACAGAACGATGTTACCGCCACATAATGTATCTCCCTCTTTTGCTGTGAGGTCAAGATTTTACATGTTCCAGCCTGTTACGGAAAATGAGGTCAAAGCTGTTATTCTAAAATCTAAACCAACGTCATGTTCTCTTGATCCAATCCCCACTCCACTATTGGTTGAGTCATTAGATCACTTACTCCCAACAATAACACATATAGTAAATGAGAGTCTAACATCAGGTACTTTTCCAACCTCATGTAAATCTGCTGTAATATAACCTTTGCTGAAAAAACAAGGGTTGGATCAAAACAATTTAAACAACTATCGACATGTGTCCAATATTTCATTTGTATCTAAGGTCATTGAAAAACTTGTCTTAAAACAACTTTTTTTCTTATCTTAATGACAAATCTCTTCTAAGTCCCAATCAGTCGGCCTACAGACATTCTCACAGCACAGAGACCGCCCTGTTGAAGGTAAAAAATGACCTCCTACTTGCACTAGACAGTGGGAAAATTTCTATATTGGTCCTCTTAGATCTTAGTGCTACTTTTGACACCGTTGACCATCAAACATTGCTAAATACCCTGCAAAATTATTTTAGAATTTCTGGCTCAGTTCTGGCTTGGTTTCAATCATACTTATCAAACAGATCACAGGTGGTATCAGTAGATGGCTGTATCTCTCACAGAGCTGACTTGTTTTATGGTGTGCCTCAGGGATCTGTTTTGGGTCCGGTACTTTTTGTGCTGTATACAAGACCACTACTGCTACTGCTCGAAAAGTATTCAGTTAAAAGCCAATCATTTGCAGATGATACTCAGCTTTACACTCACACTGATCCATCTGATATTGACTTCACTGTCCAATTGATGCAGGAGTGCATTGGTGAGGTAAAGTCTTGGATGACTTTCAGCAAGCTCAAGCTGAATGACGATAAGACAGAAGCACTCCTATTTTGCAACAATATATCACGCAGTACTTTGTCTATTCCTAATTCTATTCAGGTGGCTAGTTCTGATATACTGTTCAAAACGTCGACTAGGAATCTTGGCTGCATTATTTCTAACAATATGTCTACCAACAACTTCTTCAATCACATCTGTCGCTCTGCCTACACCGCCATTCGTCAGATCAACTCAATGCGTCATTACTTAACAGTTAGTGCAACAAAAACTCTAGTCTGTGCTCTTGTTCTAGCTCGTATGGATTACTGCAATTCTCTTCTGTCAGGTGCGCCAAAACAATGCATTGAAAAACTACAGAAAGTGAAAAATTCAGCTGACAGATTAGTTCTAAAGACAAACAAACATGACCATGTTACTCCGCTACTTTACTCACTTCATTGGCTACATGTACAAGCCCGAATTGATTACAAACTGACTGTTCTCTGTCACAACTTTATTTCTGACTCATGCCCTTCCTATCTTACTGAGCGTCTGTCGGTCTATTCACCCAGTCGTCAGCTACGCTCTTCTGCAGACACGCGTATTCTCTGTGTTCCTAAGACACGAACTAAAACATTTGGCGAAAGGTCATTCTCTTTTTCTGCAGCCAAACAATGGAATTCTCTACCATTACACAGCCGGAGTATTTCATATACCAAGTCCTTCAAGACTGCACTTAAGACGCATCTTTTCAAAATGTATTTTTCAAAATTAAAGAAACAACATTTCTTTTTAATGTTTAACGTAGCTTATGTGTAACGTATTGTCATTTATGTGGTTATTATGATAAGAATGTTTATTTAAATTATTATATGTAAGTTATTATCTCCATGTAAAGCGCCGTGAGACCGGCTCCTTGCTGGGATACAGCGCTATAAACATTATCAATTTATTATTATTATTATTATTCCTTAAACACCCACCTCGTCACACATCGTCACAAATGCAAGACCTCCTCCCCCCGCCCCGCCACCCCCTCTATTCCCGTGACAAATAGAGACTCACCAACACCAAGACACGCCTAGTATTGTCTGTCTATTGTATTCGAGATCACGAACTTATTATCTGTGTTGTGCAGATGTATGTCTATGTAATACACATATATATATATATTATATGTGTGTGTGTGTGTGTACGTGTGTGTGGGTATGGTGTCTGTCATTGTTGGTGCTAATAATTGAACCACAACCGTTTCATTTTTGTCCTTACCTTGGTCACATTCAGGGGCGTGACCTCATGTCTACCTATTGTGAACGGCGTACCCTGTATAGGGGCGTGCAGTTGGTTTAAGAACTAAAAATTGTTTAAAATAAATCCTTTATTTGTTTTTTTGTTGTTTGTAAGACTGGTTGTTTTCCCAATTAAAACGGGGGAAGCGGTGGTCGAGTGGTAGCGCTGTCGACTGGCGGTACGCGTTTGAATCCATGTGAAGGCAAGGATAAAACGCTTCAAAATTCAAGTTTTCGTAACTACTAAAATAAAATAAAACCTCCTTCAGACCAGAATCGTGTTTCCCCACGCAAAAAACAGCTGACGTCATAACATTCATGCAAATTCAAATAGTGTTTGCAGACGATTCAGCATAATCTGATTGTAACCTCAGGATTGCGGTCAAGGTCAAGGTCTTATTACATTTCATTCAGTTTTATGAAACAATCTTTAGGCCCAATTCGTCCTTAAGTTGATAATTCTTCTATCATTCATCCATCAGTCACTCATCAGTCATCCACACTTGGTATAGTTACATTTATAATATACGTTGAAGCATGACTCCGTCTAAGGATGACTTGTGGGGGACATGATCAAAGAAGTATAAATCTGTAAATATTTACATTAGCAAGGTTGTCAAAGTTATTTCCCATTTATCACAAAAGTCACGTGGGTCTCATAGCCAACGGGAAATGGGGCCGGTGTGGATTGAGTTAGGCAAATATTTTGGTGGCACTGGCTTTTCTCCTGATAATTTTTCCAATGACGTATACATAACTGGATTGTTACCAACGGATTCAGATCCATTGCGGATGAAAGTCCTCTCTCTCTCTCTCTCTCTCTCTCTCTCTCTCTCTCTCTCTCTCTCTCTCTCTCTCTCTCTCTCTCTCTCTCTCTCTACTCTCTCTCTCTCTCTCTCTCTATCTCTCTCTACTCTCTATATATATATATAAATGTGTGTATGTTTGTGTTGGCATAGTATAGCGTTCCTGTGCAACACGTCAAAAGAAACTGGTTACATTATAAGACAAATACTGTAGACTGTAGATACTTTGAAAAATCAACCATGTTTGATATGTACACATTTCCAGCCAGAAAGTCACATTGTACACATATATGTGTGACCTCTTCTCATCAGAGATTTTACACTTTAAAAAAAATGACATTTGTTTTCCTCCAGTTTTCAGGTTGTATAATAACGTACGTTCAAACTGTAGAAACTTTACCACAGTTACTTCCCTTGATATGTATTTTAACGCTTGTAAGTGTTCTGTGTAATCAAATGGTATGTATTAAAACCGTACTAAGTGTTTTATGTAATCAAATGATATGTATTAAAACCGTACTAAGTGTTTTATGTAATCAAATTATATGTATTTTAACTGTACTAAGTGTTTTATGTAATCAAATTATATGTATTTTAACTGTACTAAGTGTTTTATGTAATCAAATTATATGTATTTTAACTGTACTAAGTGTTTTATGTAATCAAATTATATGTATTTTAACTGTACTAAGTGTTTTATGTAATCAAATTATATGTATTTTAACTGTACTAAGTGTTTTATGTAATCTAATGAAATTCTCTTCAATGCCTGTATTCTTGAACCGTCAGAAAATTTTCTTACTTGGGTAACTGACAAATTCTCAAAGCCGCCGGGCACCGGTGGCAGCAAGTCTCAGAGACGCCTCTACATCCGGGCACCGGTGGCATCAAGTCTCAGAGACGCCTCTACATCCGGGCACCGGTGGCAGCAAGTCTCAGAGACGCCTCTACATCCGGGCACCGGTGGCAGCTAGAAATAACATGGTTTAAAATAACCCAGTAACGGATTTTCCCTGTTCTAAAGATAGACCGATACAGCGTTATTTATGGCTTTTGTCTTGGATATATTCGACCAGTTTACTTGTTACCATGACAACATGGCAAACAGTTTGGTCATTTATATCAATTTCCTCTTCTAGACTCACCCAATTCTTGACTTCTGAATATAACACGTGGAGGTGGGGGGGGGTCTCTCGTGACATAATGGTCTGCACTTAATGTTCCTCGGCCAACAAAATTGTTGGGTGTGTGCACTGGGGCTGTGTACATAGTGGATGAGTACACAATCAGATGTCAGATGTGATGTTTGCACACGGAACGGCATACGTATGAGCTGCGAATTTCAACTATGGATTAGACCAGGCGAATAGAGAACGCGTGAACATACGTCATGGAGTTGTCTTTCCGTGGCAGACCGGCTTGACCCCGTGGTTATAAATAGAATCATTGAGACGGTCTAATTGGTCCAATCTGGTTTAATTTTAGATCAAATTATTCTGGTTTACATAAGTTGAAGATGAAAAATAATATGACTTAAATTGAGTAAACGGGACATTGGGTGGACAGTTAAACGGAACATTGGGTGGACAGTTAAACGGGACATTGGGTGGACAGGGCTGAGGTGGGTTAGGGCTTGTAGTTTCCCTGGCTAAAAGATTGTGTCGACTGAAATTCGTTTCTAAGATTTTCTCTCAAGTGATGGTTTCAATTGAATCTATTAGCTCTAATAACGGTCTAATGTTGGTCTAATGTTGGTCTGTGCTCTAATGTTGGTCTGTGCTCTAATGTTGGTCTAATATCGGTATAATGTTGGTCTAATGTTGATCTGTGCTCTAATGTTGGTCTAATGTTGGTATGTGCTCTAATGTTGGTCCTATGTTGGTCTGTGTTCTAATGTTGGTCTAATGTTGGTCTGTGCTCTAATTTTGCTCTAATGTTGGTCTGTGCTAAAATATTGCTCTAAAGTTGGTCCTATGTTGGTATGTGCTCTAATGTTGGTATGTTGGTCCTATGTTGGTCTGTGCTCCAATGTTGGTCTAATGTTGGTCCTATGTTGTTATGTGCCCTAATGTTGGTGTGTGCTCTAATGTTGCTCTAATGTTGGTCCTATGTTGGTATGTGCTCTAATGTTGGTATGTGCTCTAATGTTGGTCCTATGTTGGTCTGTGCTCTAATGTTGGTCCAATGTTGTTATGTGCTCTAATGTTGGTCCTATGTTGGTATGTGCTCTAATGTTGGTATGTGCTCTAATGTTGGTCCTATGTTGGTCTGTGCTCCAATGTTGGTCTAATGTTGGTCCTATGTTGTTATGTGCTCTAATGTTGGTCTGTGCTCTAATGTTGCTCTAATGTTGGTCCTATGTTGGTCTGTGCTCTGTTTGGTTCAGTCCTCATTAAAACAAGTTCAATGTTGAAATGGATGCTCCCGATAAAAGACAAGAAGATCACAGCTGGCCAAGAACGGTAACTCTTTTCAAAACGGCTATCATCACAGGCAGACGGCGGATCCCAGACCACAGTCACTGATAAGATTGGGGGGGGGGCATATTTGATTCTTTGCTTTTAATAAATAACAAAAAATTAATGTTATAAACGTGTGTGATTGTGTGTAAGTGATTGTGTGTAAGCGATTGTGTGTAAGTGATTGTGTGTAAGTGATTGTATGTAAGTGATTGTGTGTAAGTGATTGTGTAAGTGATTGTGTGTAATTGATTTTTGTAAGTGATTGTGTGTAAGTGATTGAGTGTAATTGATTTTTGTAAGTGATTGTGTGTAAGTGATTGTGCGAGTACGGGTGGAGCTGGGAGGGGGAGGGGGTAAAGTCAGACATTCCAATTCGTTAAAAAGAGATTGTTAGTTTTATCGATGACCCCCCTACTGTAGCCGCCTCTGATGTTTTAAACTACTTCGACTGAATCCTTCCATAAGACAGGAGCTTTCCCAGAAATCCTGTCTGGACCCGGGGCCCTTGTCAGATCTTAAGACTCGTCTGGACCAGGGGCCAAATGACGTCACTCTCACTACAGTACAACGTTTCTCAGGGGAGATGACGTCACATATGGTTGGACCAGGTTGATGTCACAGTTCAGAAAGTTTACTTTTGTGTATATTTGTGCAAGTTTAGTTTTGTACATTGGTACACGTATAATTTCTTGTACATTAATACACGTTGAATTCAGTGTACATTGGTACACGTTAGTTGTGTACATTGGTACAAGTTAGTTTTGTGTACATTGGTACAAATTAGTTGTGTACATTGGTACAAGTTAGTTTTGTGTACATTGGTACAAGTTAGTTTTGTGTACATTGGTAAAAATTAGTTTTGTGTACATTGGTACAAGTTAGTTTTGTGTACATTGGTAAAGTTAGTTTTGTGTACGTTGGTAGCAGTTAGTTTTGTGTACATTGGTAAAGTTAGTTTTGTGTACATTGGTAAAGTTAGTTTTGTGTACATTGGTAAAGTTAGTTTTGTGTACATTGGTAAAGTTAGTTTTGTGTACGTTGGTAAAGTTAGTTTTGTGTACATTGGTAAAGTTAGTTTTGTGTACATTGGTAAAGTTAGTTTTGTGTACATTGGTAAAGTTAGTTATTTGTACATTGGTAGCAGTTAGTTTTGTGTACATTGGTAAAGTTAGTTTTGTGTACATTTGTAAAAAATAGTTTTGTGTACATTGGTACTAGTTAGTTTCTGTGTACATTGGTAAAGTTAGTTTTGTGTACGTTGGTAAAGTTAGTTTTGTGTACGTTGGTAGCAGTTAGTTTTGTGTACATTGGTAAAGTTAGTTTTGTTTACATTGGTAAAGTTAGTTTTGTGTACATTGGTAAAGTTAGTTTTGTGTACATTGGTAAAGTTAGTTGTGTGTACATTGGTAAAGTTAGTTTTGTGTACGTTAATAAAGTTAGTTTTGTGTACATTGGTAAAGTTAGTTTTGTGTACAGTTGTAAAAATTAGTTTTATGTACATTGGTAAAGTTAGTTTTGTGTACATTGGTAAAGTTAGTTTTATGTACATTGGTAAAGTTAGTTTTGTGTACATTTGTAAAATTAGTTTTATGTACATTGGTACTAGTTAGTTTTGTGTACATTGGGAGCAGTTAGTTTTGTGTACATTGGTAAAGTTAGTTTTGTGTACATTGGTAAAGTTAGTTTTGTGTACGTTGGTAAAGTTAGTTTTGTGTACATTGGTAAGTTAGTTTTGTATACATTGGTACTGACTATTCCAGCAGTTACTAAAACTTGTTCTACTTCGGGAAATGATTCCCTCAAGTTAGGGCAAGGTTAAGGGTCAAGGTTACGGTTAGGTTAAGGGTCAAGGTTTTGGTTAAGACCATTTTTTAAAGTTTTGGTTAAGCTTAGGTTAAAACGTTATGACAAGACAGGTGTGCTAAGGGTAAAGGTTATGTGAAGACAGGTGTGCTCAAGGTCACGGGTAAAGGTTATGTGAAGACAGGTGTGCTCAAGACATTGATATACACTCACGAATATAAAGTAAGTCACAGACATAAGTTATATCAATAAAATAGAACGTTTTAATTGGTAGAAATCAAAATGTTCACATGTTATATACAACACACCTTTATGTTTATATCATGGGATAGTTATATACAACTGACCTTTGAACTCTTGAATTATCGATTAGAGATAAAGACAGACACAAACAAAATGTCTTGACAACCGAACCCGCGAGATGTTAGGAGGACAGACACAAACAAAATGTCTTGAGAAGCGAACCCGCGAGATGGTAGGAGGACAGACACAAACAAAATGTCTTGAGAACCGAACCCGCGAGATGTTAGGAGGACAGACACAAACAAAATGTCTTGACAACCGAACCCGCGAGATGTTAGGAGGACAGACACAAACAAAATGTCTTGAGAACCGAACCCGCGAGATGGTAGGAGGACAGACAAAAACAAAATGTCTTGAGAACCGAACCCGCGAGATGGTAGGAGGACATACAAAACAAAATGTCTTGAGAACCGAACCCGCGAGATGGTAGGAGGACAGACACAAACAAAATGTCTTGGCAACCGAACCCGTGAGATGGTAGGAGGACAGACACAAACAAAATGTCTTGATAACCAAACCCGTGAGATGGTAGGAGGACAGACACAAACAACATGTCTTGATAACCGAACCCGCGAGATGGTAGAAGAGCATAAATCACTGTCATGATATCACATCAAGGGAGGTTACTTGGGGGTAGCAAGGGGACTTAATTTCATCATCTAAACTCTAAACTTGGGGATAGCCAGGGGACTTAAGGGGGGTTTACAGGCTGCAAACATTTTTCTTTAATTACCTGATTTAAGTAATAATTTTATGTTTTGTGTACTTAAGTAGGTTTCAATAGATGAAAAATGTAAATTAAGTTTTTGATGAATTTAATTATGATTATGTAACTTTTTAACCCTATTTTTATAACCATCATAACTCAAAATCCATTGAAGCTACAATGATAAAACTTTGCACTGATGATCTTTATGATATTATAGAGGTTTTCAAGAGAGCGTTTTGAAGTAAACAAAATACTTTTGAAAATATCTTACAGCCTTTGGGGTCATGAAAAATAATGGGACAAATATATAGGATTTAAAATAGTTATATTTTTAAAAAATCATCCCAAAGAGATATAGTCAAAAGCTCTCTTGAGAACCTGGTAAATGATGTTAGCTACATATGTGCCAAATTTGAGCTCTTTATCATTACAAACAAAAATTATACACAATCCACGGTGATGAAAAAATACAAAAACAAATAACGGAGAAAAACCATAAAAACAACTTTGGATCAAGATTTCATTCAAATATTTTATTTAAATTGTTAAAAAAACTATCATTTGTAATAATTGCAAATATGGGTAATACATTTTAGAATGTAATGAGGGTAAAAATAATGTGTGAATAAATTTTTATAAATTAATTTCAAGACATTTTTTTTTAATTTTTTTTTAAATTTAAAAATCATATTATCAATACATAAGCACTATTTAATTTAAGATACAATAATTTTAAGTACATCTTTTAATTGTAATGATAACTAATTATGAGCTGAATATAAGCAAATGTTTTTAATGTCAATAATTAGAATCTGGTTAACAGAGCAGATAATGATAATGTGTTTGAGTGATCATCTGACACAAGAGTTGTGTGTCACATCAGTTCCATCTTAACATACATAATCTCCAACTGCTTCCATGGTCCTAGATGGTATTTGGTTTGTGGTCTTCATACTCAGTACTTTTTCTGCTGTTTGAAAGCCAGTCTCATCATCATACTGTCTCCAACAGGGGAACATTGCTGAAGAAATTTATGAGAAATATAAACTTTACAGCAAAATGAATGGTTACCTAAATTATCATATCATTATGTTCATTGTTGTTAATTATCCCTAATATTTCCATATCATTGTTGTTAGTTGAAGTTTACCTGAAAAAATCTTGACATTACAGTTCAGTATAAGTCTGTCATATCATTATGTTCATTGTTGCTAATTATGCTTAATATTTCCATAGTATTGTTTTAAGTTAAAATTTACCTGACAAAATCTGGACATAACATGGCAGTATGTGTCTAACACCAGGCCAGTCTTCACGTCAATCACAACAAGTTTAGAAGTGCCCTCATAGCTTGCAGTAGTATATAACATCATGGTCTGTATAATTTGAGAAATTTACTTGAGCTACTGATTCAAAGTTAGTTTTTTCACAATAGTCTTTACATTGTTATTGCCTTAACGTCAACATCATCTCGATGCCCAATATGACTGAATTTGGCTAACCTGTTGTATCCTATGCCAATATATAGAGTGAAACACATATAGGTAGGAGAGCTCTATTCCTTTTGGTGAGCATTTTATGTAAGTAAATGCACAAGAGCTAAGTTAAAATTCCCACCGAAGAATAATTTGCAAACGTGTAGTTCTTGAGAGCCATGGGGGTCCACTGTAAATCAAATTTCATAGCTGTTTCAGCCATGCAACAAGAGAATGTAAACACTGTATATCTACTATGCTGTAGACGGAATTGCTTCTGTTGTGTTTTGAAATAGCCATCACACAAATGTGGCAGTTTTCTTCTCAATACTGAGAGATAGAGGGAATACATAGAAATGCATTTGAAGATAATGACAAATATTTTTGTGCAGTGAAGTGGCAGAGATATTTCGTAGAAGTTGATTGATGATTGTGCTAGTTGTCTCTGGTTGACTAGTTCCATCTTTGAAATTTAAACCATCGATCTGGATATAGGCAGGATTCTTTTCTGCAATCTGAAATGAAAAAATATGTATCAATTACTTGTATGAATTGCAAAATATATTTTTTTAAATATCACATTGTATTAGTATAACTTATAAATTCATTAATTTTGGTCAAGGTAGTTATTTGTCAAAGTACTTTATAAATGCTATTTTAATGTCTCAAGCATACTGCATACGCATGTTATAATAATGTAAAAAACAAAGATCTGTTACGGTTAAGGATTGCTTTACTTTTACTTTATTAAAACTATTTATATAATAAATTAGGCCTATACAATTTTAATTAGTAGTATTATTATTTATAGCCTCATCTTTTTAGTTTTGTAAACAATATCATAGGCATAGGTCATCAGACACTGACACACGAGACAGATACATGATTGACATCATCATACAGTGTCAGTTACATTCTAACTTCTAACTAATAATACTAATAACTAAGTCGTCTAAGTCTACTGACCTAGCCTAATAATAATTACTTAGACTTAGCATATTAATTAATTCCTGATAGGCAAATTGTATACAAATGCATTCCAATGATAAGTTTGCGAGTTATAGTATTTAGTACAGTGTAGTTGACTAAAAATGAAATAGTTTGACCTAGTCCTAGGCCTCGTCCTAAGCCTTGCCGCATGGTTTGGCTACGACTAAGTCGACTAGCATTAGAGTCTGTTTATGAATGTACTTAGCGTTATCATATAAAAAGTATAAAGAATAGTAAATATTAGTTATACATACCTTTTATTAGCGTTTATCATCCAAAAACATGAAATAAAACGTGTAATAACGAATCTCTTGAGCCGTTACTACGAAAAACAATGAGACTACAAGAGCGCCGCCATACTGGAAAAATAGGTCACGTGATCGTTTTGACGAATCAGAATGCCCGACCTTCGAAACTTGGCCTTATTGCAGGCATCACAAAGGAAAGGTTTATTTTTAGATTTGTGAGTCATTAGGTTGGGTAGAAAGACCGGGAATCTGTGAACATTTCGATACCAAACAGTCGGGGGTTACGTAACTGGCAGTAGGCTTGCCGAGGCTCTGACCAGACCCATAAAATCGGTTTTTTTCAAGTTTGATGCCTACACACCCCTCTAATTAAATTATTTTTAAAATACTTAGAGTAATCGTAGTCAAATAAAACATAACAACATCGATTCATAAGATGTTTTACTAACCAAATGTGTTATAATAAAAATTTGGTGAAAAAATTATTTTTTAAAAATTTCAGCCTGTAAACCCCCCTTAACTTCATCGTCTAAACTCTAAACTTGGGGATAGCCAGGGGACTTAGCTTTATCATCTAAACTTGGGGATAGCCAGGGGACTTAACTTCATCGTCTAAACTCTAAACTTGGGTGATAGCCAGGGGACTTAACTTCATCATCTAAACTCTAAACAGTAGCTAAACTTTTGCCAGCCATATTGCACGTGACGTCATGTCTTTTCCTTATGCAGCAGTTGAACGCCCATCAATACCTGGGCTATCTGAGAACTGACCACACGTACACACACAACGACTGACCACACGTATACACAATGAATTACCACACGTACACACGCAAAGTAAAGACAACTCGTCATCTCCAACTCTGATCATCTCCCTTTATCATGACGTCCTTCCGGCGAGCCAAGCAAAGGGAGGTTATTCAAATAACAACAGAACCATTTTTTCGGAGTAACCAATCATTCAAATTCAACATCAGACAGGCGAGGGAAGGGCGGGGAACGGTGGACTCAAACAAATACACATACATGTATTCAAAAACACGTATGACGTTGTAAGTTGTATTGAGAAAGAGAGTGTGAACAAAAGATACGAATGTCATGTTCTGTATCAACACTCGTCGCCAAGTTAATTGAACTGATAAAAATGAAACTGACATGTCAACATAAGACGTAATTCATAGTGTAATCGATACTTTCAGGTAATCGACCAATCCTGATCCAATGCACACAAACGTGTTAACTAACAAAGGATCGAATTCATGACGTAATCGATACTGTTGGGTAATCGAACATAACGAGATCAGAGAAACTCGTGACACTGTCAACACGGCAAGATCTGAACGGAAATGAACTTCTGTATAGAAATGTTCAATTGAACTGGCTTTACTTTGAAACCTCTAAGTTCTCTCCCTTTACTTTCAACCTCTAAGTTCTCTCCCTTTACTTTCAACCACTAAGTTATCTCCCTTTACTTTTAACCACTAAGTTCTCTCCCTTTACTTTCAACCACTAAGTTCTCTCCCTTTACTTTCAACCACTAAGTTAGCTCCCTTTACTTTCAACCACTAAGTTCTCTCCCTTTACTTTCAACAACTAAGTTCTCTCCCTTCACACGGAAACGACTGTTAAACGTGGGACATTTTTGTCCGTTTTCTGTTATAAAAATAAATTCTTTTCTACCACAGCTGCGTCACTCACTCATCTCTTAAACACACTCACTCACTCACACACCAACCCACTCACTGACTCACTTACTCACACAGCAACCACCTTACTCACTCAATCACTCACCCAGTTTAATTGCTAGTACCTCCTTCTGTCTATGATTGTAATAGTGCAAGAGTGGCCAGACCTGTCGTTACTAAGAGCCATTTTAAAAAACAATTTTTTTTTCGATGAGCCGCAGTGAAGCATTATGGGTCACGACCAATGTTCCCTTTAAGCTGCGCGGCCGCGCATATATCTGACCGACACCGCACAGCAGTTCAGAATTACTGCGCAGCAAATTTGGTAAAATATTGCTAAATATGGATGCTGTGCAACTTTGGACCCGAGTTGTACTTTTCACACGGACCAGCGAACCTTAGATGGAACATTGGACACGACTCTACTGCACGGACCAGCGAACCTTAGATGGAACATTGGTCACGACTCTACTGCACGGACCAGCGAACCCTTAGATGGAACATTGGACACGACTCTACTGCACGGACCAGCGACCCTTAGATGGAACATTGGTCACGACCCCACTGGCAATCAAAAATTCACTTTGCGATTTATTTTGTGCAATTATTTTTGTCATTTAAAGTCGCAGAAGTTTGGAATTATTGGGATCTAATATTGAACTAGTTCCTCGATAAGCTTCTTAATAAAGTCCCTATCAGAATAAGGTCGTTTAGCATGTAATATTCCAAGCGATGGCATAACTTGCATCAGTTGAAGTGATATCTTCTTTGCTAATAGAAGAGAGTTTTGGTTACTGCTGACACATCCCAGACTTCAACTCAGCAAGCGGTTTTTTTTAAAATTCAGATTGCAGGGGAAGGAGTGGATACCGCGATGCAAACTCTCCCTCCATGATTTTTTTCATAGCTTCGCCTAAAATAGATAGCTCTGTAATTTGCTAACGCTGTCTGTCAAATACGGCAAATTGGCTTACAGTCTTTACCTATAAATTCAAAGTACTCTTCCCATTCTGGTGGAATACATCTATTTTCTTCTTTATATTTTCGTTTCCTGCA
The DNA here is from genome assembly GCA_944989445.1 of Ampullaceana balthica. Lineage (NCBI taxonomy): Eukaryota > Metazoa > Mollusca > Gastropoda > Lymnaeidae > Ampullaceana > Ampullaceana balthica. The sequence goes on along the minus strand of CALYLW010001023.1, from coordinate 126,979 downwards.
CATTGTTGACATATTTGATTTAAACTTTTCTGTAAATAAGTTACTAGCTTCACTAGGAGTAACCGTGATGCTAAATAATTCGAAATGCGGATTTTTAACGGAATCCAATCTTGAAATTTTATAGGTAATATCACCAACTAGTCAGAAACTATTGGCTCCCTTCAACTTGTAAAATGTAAATTAAGCCAAAATTATTTTCAACGCTTTGTTTTGTTGAAGTTCAAAAATAATTGTCATTTATTATTGATATATATTTCAAACAAAATGTTTAAATTTCGTTAACTTTTCGCGAGCCGCAAGTTGAACACAGAAGAGCCGCATGCGGCTCGCGAGCCACAGTTTGGCCACCGTTGTAGTAGTGCAACACTCTAACTACCAGTATTACAGTCCACATCGAAAGTGACGAGTACTAGTGCTACATTGAATCACGTGATTATTATGGTAGTGCTACATTGAATCACGTGATTATTATGCTAGTGCTACATTGAATCACGTGATTATTATGCTAGTGCTACATTGACTCACGTGATTATTATGCTAGTGCTACATTGAATCACGTGATTATTATGCTAGTGCTACATTGAATCACGTGATTATTATGCTAGTGCTACATTGAATCACGTGATTATTATGCTAGTGCTACATTGAATCACGTGATTATTATGCTAGTGCTACATTGAATCACGTGATTATTATGCTAGTGCTACATTGAATCACGTGATTATTATGCAGTGCTACATTGAATCACGTGATTATTGACAGCAGTGCTACCTTCAGTAAACTCCCATGATTGATGTGCTAGGGAGACACTCTTCCGACTATATGGTGTGTGGTTGTCTATTTCTTTCACTTCCTTTCAATTTTATCACTTCCTTTCAATTGCATACAATTACCATTTTTTCACTTCCTGTAAAGGTCTTTCAAATTTTTCCTCTTTTTATGAATTTTAGTTTCCATTTAGACTTTAAAAAAAAACCTTTACATAAAGAGTAGAATAAACCAGCCATCATTACTTCCTTTTATGGACCAGGTGTTCTCACACTCCCAGACACAGACACCCATTATCAGGAGCAGACAATGTTCCGGAATGTTTCCCTGTCATGCGCCTTGTCTTATAATGTATCGATTAGATGCCTTACAAAAAAACAAAAACAAAAAATGTATCCATTTGATGCGCCCTGCGTTACAATGTATCCATTAGATGCGCCCTGCGTTACAATGTATCCGTTAGATGCGCCCTGCGTTACAATGTATCCATTAGATGCGCCCTGCGTTACAATGTATCCAATAGATGCGCCCATGCGTTACAATGTATCCATTAGATACGACCTGCCTTACAATGTATCCATTAATCCAAAGATGACAGTCACATTGGCTTTGACAGAAGTAGAGGCGTATTCAAGTGTAGAAGAGAGGTAAATGTGTCGCAGTAGTTTTTTTTAAAAGAGCTTTCAAAATGTTGAGAATCACTTTAAGGTAATGGAGAGGGGGGGGGGTCAAAACTCCAGGAGCAAAATTCCTTGAAAGAGATTTTTGGTATTCATAAGTTTTTTTTATTGGTGACTGCCTCGTGAGGAATGGAATTGACTTTCCTCTCTCGTCACAATCTGAGAGTTTCTGGAACAAAGTTTTTCGTCCATTTCAGGGCATTTAAGAATTTAGAAACACTTCCTTAAATGCTACAGACTTTAGGTTTTGGTTTTGAGAGTTTCAGTTTGAACTGGGGGGGTATTACGTCATCAATTTTGTGGTCTTCTGTGTCAGACTCTATTTGACTTGCAGATTAAAGAGTACGGCTGATTTGAGCAGCTGGGGAGAATCGCACGTTTTCATTGGCTGGCTGCACGCAGAAACTCTCTAAATGAAATTGCCACCAACACTGTAGAAATGACGTTTGCGAGTGCAGATATTAGACTCTATAGCCGAACTTTCTTCCTTCTCTCATTCACTCTCTCTTGACAGTTTCTTTTTCTCTCGCAATCCTTTCTCTCACTGGGATTTTTGGAACAACACAAGACTCAAATTCAATTCACTCTGGACATGGACCACCACAACCACATGGACCACCACAACCACATGGACCACCACAACCACATGGACCACCACAACCACATGGACCACCACAACCACATGGACCACCACAACCACATGGACCACCACAACCACATGGACCACCGCAACCACTTCTACCACATGGACCACCACAACCACTTCTAACACATGGACCACCACAACCACTTCTAACACAGCGACCACAACCACTTCTACCACATGGACCACCACAACCACTTCTACCACATGGACCACCACAACCACTTCTACCACATGGACCACCACAACCACTTCTAACACATGGACCACCACAACCACTTCTATCACATGGACCACCACAACCACTTCTAACACATTGACCACCACAACCACTTCTACCACATGGACCACCACAACCACTTCTATCACATGGACCACCACAACCACTTCTAACACATGGACCACCACAACCACTTCTACCACATGGACCACCACAACCACTTCTAACACATGGACCACCACAACCACTTCTACCACATGGACCACCACAACCACTCCTACCACATGGACCACCACAACCACTTCTATCACATGGACCACCACAACCACTTCTACCACATGGACCACCACAACCACTTCTACCACATGGACCACCACAACCACTCTACCACATGGACCACCACAACCACTTCTATCACATGGACCACCACAACCACTTCTACCACATGGACCACCACAACCACTCCTACCACATGGACCACCACAACCACTTCTAACACAGGGACCACCACAACCACTTCTACCACATGGACAACCACAACACTACCACATGGACCACCACAACCATTTCTACCACATGGACCACCACAACCACTTCTACAACATGGGCCACCACAATCACTTCTACCACATGGAAATCCACAAAAACTTTTAAGTTAACATTAAACTAGAAACATGCACAATTTAACATCCCACCGCAATGACATATTACATCCTTATCAAAATCTGCTGGGCGGGAATTCTAAACTGCTGCGCGGCGTCAGTCTGATCTCAACGCGACCAAGCAAGCGCACAGCTTTGAGCGAACATTGCAAACAAACGATCTTTAAAAATGTGAATTTGACTCCCCCCCCATCCCCCCCCCCACAATCACACACACATTCCCGGTTGTTTAGTTGGACGGTGTGTGTGTGTGCGCCAGTCTGTTGTGCTTGCACTCACATCAATGGTTCTCAAATCGTGAGGTGTGATAACAAACGAATTCTCTTCTAAGGACGGGTAAATATACACGTCATACGGTCCCAACCCCAACCACGGTACAGGTCATTGTGGATGACGTCACACGCACGGGCGGACACAAGGGGAGGGCCACCAAGGGGAGGCCACCAAAGGAAGATGTTGACACACTAGCAAGGCAGTTCATGCAGAGGCGTTCTTGGAAAATCAAACTTAGGTGGCTGGTTGGCTAGCATGAGACAAGGGTATAACAATGGTAAAAGATAAACCAGTATTATATAGTCAACATTACTGACATATGTACAAATAATATGTTGTTATCGGGCACATCAAAGTCACCTATCCAACAACGTAGTCCCTGTCCCTGCCACGGGGCATAATACATTTTCAGGGCATTGCCTTCAAACCAAAAGTTTGGTTAATTTAATACCGAAAATTGATGTGAGTCAGGAGTAGCGGGCCCTGAATGTCACGAGTTTTAAACTAACAAATATTTGACACAAAACAACTGAATAAATAGTGCGACTCCATGACAAACAGTTGTCTGAAAACGTTTGAACCTTGGTCACATGGTCAGCACAGTCAGAGGTTTGACCCCTGGTCATTTGGTCAACACAGTCAGATGTTTGACCCCTGGTCATATGGTCAGCACAGTCAGAGGTTCGACCCCTGGTCATATAGTCAGCACATTCAGAGGTTCGACCCCTGGTCATATGGTCAGCACAGTCAGAGGTTTGACCCCTGGTCATATGGTCAGCACAGTCAGAGATTTGACCAATGGTCATATGGTCAGCACAGTTAGGTGGCTGCGTTTCGGCGTCGCGTGCACGTCCTGGCATACGAACATCTTCCGCATGTAATCCTTGAAGATGTGGTTCATGAACGCGTAGATGAACGGGTTGGCGACGTTGTAGATGAAGTAGATGTAGAAGACGATGACGTTGTGCGAGATGATCTTCAAGATCATCATCAGCGACGGTACGAAGGCCACCACGAACACAATGGTCACGGTGAACAGCATGACGGCCGTCCGCACGTTGGCGGAGCGGTTCTCATCCCGCAGCCTGTCGGCCTCGAAGTTGTGCTGCGGGGTGCGCCGCTTCGTCTTCCCCTTGTACCGCTTCATGGAGTCCCGGTTTTTGTGCCAATGGTACTTCTGCTCCGGCAGGTGGCTGTGCCGACGCCCGCCGTTCCCCTGGCCCCCGGCGTTGTTGTTGTTGTTGGTGCTGCTGCTGATGTTGTAGAATTTGTTCAGGATGGGCGTGTCGTCGTCGTGCTCCGTGGGCGTGACCGCGGAGATTGTGGTAGGCGGGGCGCTGAACGACAGCTTGCCGCGGGGGAGGTTGTCCCCTAGGAGGTTGTTCCCGTGCTTCCCAGGGGCGTCGCCGTTGAGGTGTAGCTCGGAGGCGTGACACGACGAGGAGGTCCGTATGACCATAGAGTTCGAGCCCAGCTCGTAGGCGGACACCGAGGTGGGGATCCCGCCGGTGAAGGAGGAGGCCGAGACGGTCAGGTTCTTGGTGTTCCTCCTGGTCTCGTCCACCTCACAGCTGACCAGACGCGTGTTCTCGTAGGTGCCGTCACCGTTGACGTAGGAGCACATGATCAGTTTCTGCTGCAGCTTCTTGGACCGCCTCTGACACATGAACCGGTAGATCATCATGTACAGCACCACCACCGTGATCAGGCACGTCGGCCAGACCGCCGTGTGGATGGGCTTGTACGCCGCCAGGAAGTCGGGGCCCACGCTGACCGCCGAGGGGTTGCAGACCCCCAGGTACACCACCTCCTTGGTGACGGGGTACGAGTCGTTGCTGACGCCCTCGAAGGTGACGTTCCGCTCGTGGAGCGCCCTCATGATCTTCTCCTTCTCGCCGTGGTACACCTCGGGGCCGTGGTTCAAGATCTTCCCCTCGTCCACGTCCTTGTCGCTGACCTTACACAGGCGGTCAAACCTGTCCAGGTTGGCGATGGACTGGGTGAAGTTTGTGCCCAGGATCTGGTCAATGCGCACCGCGTCTATCCGCTCGATGACCTGGTTTACGCTGTAGAACAAGGACGTGATGACCCCGAGCAGGCACGCCAGCAAGGTCAGGAAGATCAAGGTCAGCTTGACCCGCCGGAGCGTGACGATACGCTTGAGCGGGTGGCAGATGCAGAAGTAGCGGTCGAAGGCGATTGCGACCATGATGAAGGCGGAGAGCGGCACCTTGGAGGTGATGAGGAAGTGGTAGAGGCGGCAGAAGAAGTCGTACTTGAGGTTGAACTCGATGTACTCCACCATCATGGTGTACGGGATGATGACCATACAGGTGAAGAGGTCAATGACCGCCATGGTGATGATGAACACCTGAGCAGTCGTCTTGTCTCGGATGCGCTGTGGAAGAGGGGGGGGGGAGAGACGGGAGGACATTAAACATCTTTGATGACGCCATTGACACATACTTTTTTTAAATGATTGCAATGATGATGATGATGATGTCATATTTGATATTTTTAATGTTGAAACTCTTTACGCCAGTCGTTCAACTTTGTATAGCGTTCTTTAGATATAACCCTTCAGATGTTAGAGATTTTCTTACAGACTTCAACAAAACTCAATATTCAAACATCTCAAAACGAAACATAGAACAATCCACTAGATACACGATACTTGTGTCAAGTACGGACACACAGAACAACCCACTAGACAGACGACACTTGTGTGTCGAGGACAGACACCGAGACCTCATCTCAAACTTTAATCACAGACAGGAAACACAAAAATAATGATGGTTGCTAGCTGAGAGATTTGCTTCGAGGCTATAAAATGGCGTCACATGGGGGAGTGGGGGCTGGGGGAAGGTATTAATAATTGAAAATTGAAATGATCATTTTATTATTTTTTTTAAATTCTCTTTTATATTTTAATCAACATAAGATAAAGCTAATTTGCAACTCTTTTATCCTCATAATATCATTTATACAGATATTTTTTTCATTTTTCATTTCTCAATAAAGTACGTCATACTATTTTTGACCATTTTAACTCCCACCTTCCCCCTGTCACAAATTTTCACAAATCTTTGACCCCCCCACCCCCACCTTTTCCCTAAAGTACGTCACACTTTCGAACAAAAATTTACTTTTTATTAACAAAATATTAATTAAAATTTAATATAAAACACCGTGACGTCACACATGGTCGGACCCCCTGTCCCAAACTGTGACACTTTCTTACACCCCCCCCCCTCTGGAGCGTGACGTACTTTATGGACGGCCCCATAGATAAAATTAGATGACATAATTTAAAAAAATAAAATCCAATCTTAACATATCCAAGCGTTCGTTTATTTATTATTATTTTAGATTTGAACTGTGTATAACATATAACATATAACATATAACATATCATAATAATGCAATATCCCAAAATATGCTTGACAATATCCTAGTTTAATATATGAATTAAATGTTGACCATTTACGCAGACAAGACAAAGGTCAAGTTTTAAGTTGACCACTAACATAGACATGACAAAGGTCAAGTTTTAAGTTAACCACTAACATGGACATGACAAAGGTCAAGTGTTAAGTTGACCACTAACATGGACATGACAAAGGTCAAGTGTTAAGTTGACCACTAACATGGACATGACAAAGGTCAAGTTTTAAGTTTACCACTAACATGGACATGACAAAGGTCAAGTGTATAGTTGACCACTAACATGGACATGACAAAGGTCAAGTTTTAAGTTGACCACTAACATGGACATGACAAAGGTCAAGTTTTAAGTTGACCACTAACATGGACATGACAAAGGTCAAGTTTTAAGTTGACCACTAACATAGACATGACAAAGGTCAAGTGTATAGTTGACCACTAACATAGACATGACAAAGGTCAAGTTTTAAGTTGACCACTAACATGGACATGACAAAGGTCAAGTGTTAAGTTGACCACTAACATGGACATGACAAAGGTCAAGTGTATAGTTGACCACTAACATGGACATGACAATGGTCAAGTTTTAAGTTGACCACTAACATAGACATGACAAAAGTCAAGTTTTAAGTTGACCACTAACATAGACATGACAAAGGTCAAGTGTATAGTTGACCACTAACATAGACATGACAAAGGTAAAGTTTTAAGTTGACTACTAACATGGACATGACAAAGGTCAAGTTTTAAGTTGACCACTAACATGGACATGACAAAGGTCAAGTGTATAGTTGACCACTAACATAGACATGACAAAGGTCAAGTGTATAGTTGACCACTAACATGGACATGACAAAGTTCAAGTGTTAAGTTGACCACTAACATGGACATGACAAAGGTCAAGTGTTAAGTTGACCACTAACATGGACATGACAAAGGTCAAGTTTTAAGTTGACCACTAACATGGACATGACAAAGGTCAAGTGTATAGTTGACCACTAACATGGACATGACAAAGGTCAAGTTTTAAGTTGACCACTAACATGGACATGACAAAGGTCAAGTTTTAAGTTGACCACTAACATGGACATGACAAAGGTCAAGTTTTAAGTTGACCACTAACATAGACATGACAAAGGTCAAGTGTATAGTTGACCACTAACATAGACATGACAAAGGTCAAGTTTTAAGTTGACCACTAACATGGACATGACAAAGGTCAAGTGTTAAGTTGACCACTAACATGGACATGACAAAGGTCAAGTGTATAGTTGACCACTAACATGGACATGACAATGGTCAAGTTTTAAGTTGACCACTAACATAGACATGACAAAGGTCAAGTTTTAAGTTGACCACTAACATAGACATGACAAAGGTCAAGTGTATAGTTGACCACTAACATAGACATGACAAAGGTAAAGTTTTAAGTTGACTACTAACATGGACATGACAAAGGTCAAGTTTTAAGTTGACCACTAACATGGACATGACAAAGGTCAAGTGTATAGTTGACCACTAACATAGACATGACAAAGGTCAAGTGTATAGTTGACCACTAACATGGACATGACAAAGTTCAAGTGTTAAGTTGACCACTAACATGGACATGACAAAGGTCAAGTGTTAAGTTGACCACTAACATGGACATGACAAAGGTCAAGTTTTAAGTTGACCACTAACATGGACATGACAAAGGTCAAGTTTTAATTTGACCACTAACATAGACATGACAAAGGTCAAGTTTTAAGTTGACCACTAACATGGACATGACAAAGGTCAAGTATATAGTTGACCACTAACATGGACATGACAAAGGTCAAGTGTATAGTTGACCACTAACATAGACATGACAAAGGTCAAGTTTTAAGTTGACCACTAACATGGACATGACAAAGGTCAAGTTTTAAGTTGACCACTAACATGGACATGACAAAGGTCAAGTTTTAAGTTGACCACTAACATGGACATGACAAAGGTCAAGTGTATAGTTGACCACTAACATAGACATGACAAAGCGCAGCACCTGGAAGACGAAGATGACCATTCCGTTCCCGACTGACCCAACCACCGAGAAGATGGACAGCATGACCATCAGGATGACCATCAGGACCGAGTCCCTGCCACCGCCGGGCACCGCCCCCTCGTCTGATGACATGTTGCCGGGGGTCACCTCCATGGTGGATACGCCTAGAAGTGGACAAAATTATCATCAACTGATGAGATATAACTAAACAATATGATGGCCTACAAATATATGATGACATACAACTATATGATGACACAAATATATGATGACATACAACACATCTATGCGATGAGATATCTATATTAATATCAGAACTATAAAATCTTTGCTCAGATCATTATTAATAAGGCCTATCTATTAGTTTGACATTAAATATCACCCATCTGTGTCCACGCCCCTGATGGTTTCATATTTCACAAGCTCTGGTCGCCTCTGAACAACAACTCCTACACTAGACAAGGGAGCGTACTTCTGTGCCCACTCATCTGTCGTAGCGGCTCACCTCCCCTTGCCAAGTTCTCAATCAAAAGATCTCAGATTTGTTTCCTAAGCGCTTTCCTTCCCACCCCGCGAGATTATCTGTCGTTTGTGACGATGACGTCATTGAAAAAAATGTGATTTTAATCTTAAAATTACTTGAGCTGTTCTGTAAACTGTATATGTGTGTCGGTTTGTAATATATCAATTACATGTGAATAGTAGGGAGGGGGGGCTGTGATTGCGACATAAGACTGGGGTTGAAATCTTAGCTCAGAAATACAGAGTAGGAAGACCGCCATGACCTGGGGTTACACTGTAGGCGGGAGGCAGCCAACAGTCGTCGTGTCAGCAGCAACTACGCCAAGGTTATATAGCGACGAAACAACAACATGTTGAGAAAGTCATTTAGTGCCGACGCGTTACAGATATTTTTGAGTTGGACACATGAGAATCAGAGCAAGAAGTACACGCTCCCAGTGTCGGTACAAATGGGTCATCATTTCCAAGCGTCGCAACTCATCAACCGAAGGGGCCAACAGCAGTAACAGCAACAACAACAACAAGATACGGGAGGCAGGTGAAGCCCAGATACCCAGATAAAGAAACATAAATCTATACAGTGATTTTTTCAAATGAGACATTTGAAGAGACATTCAGTGTTAGATTTTTATACTGAATAGTTTGATGTTTTACTTGTATTGTTCTCTTATTGATAACCTGGGTCCTTGAATTGTTTTGTTTAACAGGAAGATGTGAGTTGACTTGACTTGACTTGACCGAGTGTGAAACTCGTCATTTGTGCCGTGAATCGTGCGTGGTCGTGAACTGCGAGAGAATGGCTGGCTATAAATGTAAGGTTCAGGATTAAAGAGACAGTAGTTGCATAGACCACAAGCTGTTGATGTCTTGTTACACAGACCACAAGCTGTTGATGTCTTGTTACACAGACCACAAACTGTTGATGTCTTGTTACACAGACCACAAGCTGTTGATGTCTTGTTACACAGGCCACAAGCTGTTGATGTCTTGTTACACAGACCACAAGCTGTTGATGTCTTGTTACACAGACCACAAGCTGTTGATGTCTTGTTACACAGACCACAAGCTGTTGATGTCTTGTTTCTTGACTCATTTACTTCTACACAGAGTACAGCCACAGCGGTACAGACACAGCGGTGCAGCCACAGGGGTGCAGCCACAGGGGTGCAGCCACAGCGGCGCAGACACATCGGCGCAGCCACAGCGGTGCAGTCACAGCGGTGCAGCCACAGCGGTGCAGCCACAGCGGTACAGCCACAGCGGTCAGACCGCCTTGACCCGAGGTAACAATGTAGGCGGGGTATACAGAGTTAAGGTAGAGCCACTGGTTCTCATACTTTGATATATTTCATGCTACCAATGTGTCATTCTAGACTTGACATCCAGTGGCCCCCATGGCTCCCAATTTGAGAGTCCCCCATCCCCGGATGTGAACACGATGAAATCATCTCGTCTAGAGTGATGTCCCCTGAGATGGGACCATAGAGTGATGTCCCCTAAGACGGAGCCATAGAGTGATGTCGCCTGAGACGGGGCCATAGAGTGATGTCCCATGAGACGGGACCATATAGTGATGTCCCCTGAGATGGGACTATATAGGGATGTCCCCTGAGACGGGACCATATAGTGATGTCCCCTGAGACGGGACCATAGAGTGATGTCCCCTGAGACGGGACCATAGAGTGATGTCCCCTGAGACGGGACCATAGAGTGATGTCCCCTGAGACGGGACCATAGAGTGATGTCCCCTGAGACGGGACCATATAGTGATGTCCCCTGAGATGGGACTATATAGTCATGTCCCCTGAGACGGGACCATAGAGTGATGTCCCCTGAGACGGGACCATATAGTGATGTCCCATGAGACGGGACCATATAGTGATGTCCCCTGTGACGGGACCATATAGGGATGTCCCCTGAGACGGGACCATATAGTGATGTCCCCTGAGACGGGACCATATAGTGATGTCCCCTGAGACGGGACCATAGAGTGATGTCCCCTGAGATGGAAGCATAGAGTGATGTCCCATGAGATGTGACCATAGAGTGATGTCCCATGAGACGGGACCATAGAGTGATGTCCCATGAGATGTGACCATAGAGTGATGTCCCATGAGACGGGACCATAGAGTGATGTCCCCTGAGACGGGACCATAGAGTGATGTCCCCTGAGACGGGACCATAGAGTGATAGGACCACGCACTAAAGAGAACGCACATTAACTAGAGCAAGTTCACGCTAGAGTTGTGTCACGTGAAAATTCACGGGTTTGACAGCAAAGAGAAAAGGGGACAAACTTGTGTTAAGAAAGGATCGCGATTGTTATGAGGTCAACTAAGGTCCAAGGTCCAGCCTAGTAGTGTGGTCACTGAGTCGAGGCAAACACGGGAGGTTACATGAGGTGTGTAGTTGTGAGAGGTCAGATTGAGAAGTTGAATCATTAGAGTGGTGCTATTTGGAATTCTAGAGATCACAGTAGTGTATTGTAACATATGTGTATATATTGAATATTTCATGATTAAAGTGTATTTTTCCTGACTTGAATTGTAGTGAATTATTGTGCGAGAGATGGTGACAATTATTGTGCGAGAGATGGTGACAATTATTGTGCGAGAGATGGTGACAATTCACAAACACTAGAGAAAGCAAATAAGGCACAAGGACATGTGACATGTGACAGATTCATTTACCGGAGACAATTCACAATTGACAAGGGTGACCTCATTAGTTATATTACTAAACATAGAACACAAGAGGAAAGAAGAACAAAGTAGAAATAATACTCAAGGCTTTCAATTTCAATTCTAACTTGGAAATACGACGAACACTTTTCATGTTCCGTGTACAAGAACAAACACAAAGAAATTCTCCTTCTTCCCGTCTCGCATTCGGACGTGGTTTGTGTTGCCTGAACAAACCTGGAAAACCCAACACACTAGCAACATTCAAAACTCTAATATAAATGCAAGACTAGACATAAACAATGGCTAAGCGTTGGATGCAATAATCTTCTGTAAAGAAGATACATAAGAAAAGTAGAAGATACGATAATGTCCAAGTTAGAAAGAGTGATGGCAAAGACTTTCCAATAACAGAATCAGGTCTTTAATCCCAGTTTTGCCAGAGATTCCAGACCCAGCTTACCACTGGTAGCCACAGATAGCCACAGATACCCACTGGTGAGTGAAATAATTGTCAAATGTTTCATCTATGTCTCTGGAATCGATTACGATTTACAATTCTATTTTGTGTTTACCTGCTGCATGTCCCATCCGTACTAATTCCGGTCTGTATTCTTTTGTCTGTCTCTCTGATTGTGTCTATCGGTCTGCCTGTCTTCTCACGTCTCCCGTATTGTGTGTTTGTTACTCCATCAGTCAGTCAGTGTTGAATGGTTTAAATGACATGTTCATCTGTATGACGTATAGCAGGACATAATAATAATAAATAATAAATTGATTATTTATATAGCGCTGTATCCCAGTAAGGAACTGGGCTCACAGCGCTTTACATGAAAGAAATAACATACCTATAAATATTAAATTAACTTTCATATCATAACAAACACAAAAATTACAGTACATTATACATAAGCTACCATATAGTGATGTCCCCTGAGATGGGACCATATAGTGATGTCCCCTGAGACGGGACCATAGAGTGATGTCCCCTGAGATGGGACCATATAGTGATGTCCCCTCAGATGGGACCATATAGTGATGTCCCATATAGGATATCATGTAGGATATCACACAATGTCTTTGTTTCATCTATGTCTACATGAAAAGTTTTTCTGTAGAAATACAGGTAAGTCCGTCTACACCTGTTGATTCTATCACGAAGGTCAACTTCTAGACTCTATCATGGTCACCTTCTAGACTCTATCATGAAGGTCACCTTCTAGACTACCACGAAGGTCGCTTTTCAAGCGCAGGTCACTGATGTACGCAATTTAATTCATTTTATTTGAACACCCCCACCCCCCTCCACTTTTCTATTTTTCCACACACACATCCAAAAGATGTTTTTTTAGATACGTTTATTATTTCTTGTTTCTTATTTCGCTGTCCCCCCTCTCCCCCCCCTTCCCCCCCCGGCCATATGTAAAAGATGAAACATGTTGGAGCCCACAATTTAGCGGAATAATACAACGAGCTGCACGTCCAGGAAATGACGTTGAGTGATTTGCACGCCCTTTTTTCTGCAGCGCCCATTAAAGAAAATGACGTCATTAAGTTTGAATGAGAAAACAGAGTGTCCTCCCTTGATGAAAACACGATAATTGCTGTGCAATCATGACTGCATTAAATCGCTACATTTGTTATTTGTTATCTCAGTTGGACGCATGCCGGCCATTTCATATAAGCGGGTAGTTTGTATTTAATAAAATATGCATCTCGCGAATTTCTAAACAGAAATTTCGTTTTAACAGAAGTAGTTTTAATTTTGTGTGGCTTTTGGGGGTGGGGTGTGGGGTGGTTACATTCATCCAGGAGAGTAAACTCGGTGACAGGGTCATTGGCGAGTACACAATTAAAGGGAAGGGAACTCTGCTTTGGTCAGTAACAAGTACAAGGGAAGTGAACTCTATTTTTGTGAGTAACAAGTACAAGGGGAGGAAACTCTCCTTTGGTAAGTACAAGGGCAGGGAACTCTCCTTTGGCCAGTACAAGGGTAGGGAACTCCTTTGGCCAGTAACAAGTACAAGGGAATGGAACTCTGCAAACATTCACAAGAAAAAAAAAGACATCAGTTCGATATTTTATCAGCTCTATACCTTATCAGCTCTATACCTTATCAGCTTTATACCTTATCAGCTATATACCTTATCAGCTCTATACCCTATCAGTTCGATACCTCATCAGCTCTATACCTTATCTGCTCTATACCTTATCAGCTCTATACCTTATCAGCTCTATACCTTATCAGCTCTTTACCTTATCAGCTCTATACCTTATCAGCTCGATACCTTATCAGCTCTATACCTTATCAGCTCTATACCTTATCAGCTCTATACCTTATCAGTTTGATATTTTTTGAGATCGATACCTTTCAATTGAAATTTTCATTTGTGCTTATCAGACTCCACTGGTATGTTTGTTCACCGCCACCCCCTCCCCCGCACTCCCGTTCTTAAACTGTTAATTTAGGTCAGGATGCACTTTTCGCTTCAAATCTCCAAAAATATCCAGATACTTCAACAAATAATTTGACAACATGGGGCCATTTCTACACAGTTTGACAACATGGGACCATTTCTGCACAGTTTGACAACATGGGACCATTTCTGCACAGTTTGACAACATGGGGCCATTTCTACACAGTTTGACAACATGGGGCCATTGCTACATATTTTGACAACTAGTCTGTCACAACACACATTTCCTGCATGTATATTTTGACTTATGTTAAAAACTCTGTACTTGAGTTGAACAAAAGGCATGATGTTCTCGCCCTTACTGACCCGTTGTTTCATCCGGCTTACCTGCCCCTGTCAGACAGGATAAGTTTATCCTAGAGATGAACCCTCCCCTCACCCCCCCTCACCCCCTCGTCATGAGGATACACACATCAGAGGTGTGCATGTCATGTTAAATGTCACCACCAGGTGAAGCACTGAGCTAGCGCCCCCATCCCCCCTCACCCCTCCAGATGCTATCAACATCCTGGAAACATACTCTAAACACAAGATGGCAACACATGGCGGGTGGCAGGGCCATCAGAGCCCCTTGGTTCCAGGGGTCAATTTATAACACCAGAGTCTTTGGCTCCTGGGGTCAATTTATAACACCAGAGTCTTTGGCTCCTGGGGTCAATTTATAACACCAGAGTCTTTGGCGCCTGGGGTCAATTTATAACACCAGAGTCTTTGGCTCCTGTGGTGAATTAATAACTTCAGATGCCCTTGACCCCAGGGTAGGTACCCGGGTACCCGTTGCCGTGCAAATACCCTGGTAATAAAATTGCGCCCGGGTCCCCGTGAACATTTGGCTGGAAAGTCAATACCAACAGTGGCCAAACTGTGGCTCGGAAGCCACACGTGGCTCTTCAGTGTTCTTATTGCGGTTCGCCAACAATTTATCCAAAAAAATATTTTTTAACTATATGCTGTGTTATACGTTAAACAGGAAAAACGCTTAGAAGAAATATCTGTCAACAGGAAATAAAATCCAGCTTCGACAAACTACAATGTACTTAGATACGTCCGAACATGAAACAATAATCGCAAACACAAAAAGGTTTTGGTTCATTATATGAATCAAACAAGGAAAACACAACAGCGCCGCAGACAGTAAAGATGGACTGAATAGAAATGAAAGAAACTCCGTTTTGTGTTGATAATGACAACACCCCTGCGTTTAGATATGACAGGACACTAAACTTTGCTTTAAAATACACCAAACATTGAGTTCCCCATTGAGACGAGCCAATGTTTTTTTTAAATCTAAACCCTCCACTCCTATAACCTGGCCCCTTTCCATTTGCTTCTGTTCGTTAACACGTATTGACCAAAGTTCCCTTTAAGCTGCGCAACCACGCAGATATTTTACCGACGCCGCACAGCAGATCTGAATCACCGCGCAGCAAATATTGTAAAAAATAGCACCAAAAAGTGGACGTTGTGCAAGTTTGTACACGAGTTTTTTAACTTTGCACACGGACAAAAGAAGCTTAGAGGTAACATTGGTATTGACCAAGAAAACATGATTTTAATCATGCGTACATATTTGTCAGTTTTTACAGTTAATAAATTAAATACCGTATAAACTCGTTCTAGAGCCCGTTCGTTCATAAGCCGCCTCCCTCCCCACTTTTGGAAGGGAAAAAGCTATTAAAAGTGTATAACCCGATCGATAGCCGATCCCCCTAAAATAATAAGACAGCTTTAAAATAAAATAATTTGAAACATGCTCATTTCAAATAAGAAAATATTATTTTATTTTATTATTTATTTTAATTTATTTGGTTGGGGTGGGGGGGGGGAGCTTTGTAACGTCATATATTTTCTTATTTTTAGTCTGTCTACGTTTTTTCATTCGGATCGGATCTAGGATCGATCTATGTTTTTGTGGAAGTGTTGGCTGGGTTTTTTCCCAAATTGTCACTGGCAGCACTGCCCAGTATTATGAACTTTGTGGGGCATTAAGGTTCACAATAAGGGGTGTACCGGATTTCGGCTCCGGCTCACGCAAATCCGGAATCCGGCCATTTTTACAATTGCGTCGCCGGCACCGGCCTTGGCCGGATTTCACAGCATAAATCTGGCCTAATCCGGTCGGACCGTGATTTAAAAAAATTGAATCCGATATATCACTATTCACAATACACTATGCCATTGCTATTCGTGTGGTTTACGTTCTTTACCGCCCCCCCCCAACCTACGAATGACAAAAAAGCGAATATTGGGTGCAGTTTTAAAACATTGTCCAAGTCTGTACTGGCTTAACATTGACCTTGTCCAAGTACTGGCTGAACATTGACATTGTCCAAATACTGGCTGAACATTGACATTGTGTTAGTAATGACTGAACATTGACATTGTCCAAGTTCTGGCAGCACACAAGTCTGGATAGTGCCACTTAATGCAGCATAACTCATTTTAAATCATCTCAGACATTAAACAGTGATGGTTGGCTTTCCTTATGTCTCGCGAGACGACGGAAGTTTCTGTGCTCCTGTGGGATCCTCGCGCATGGCCCTGCAGCTTCTGTTGTGGCTGTACAAGACCACTCGCGCATGACCCTGCAGCTTCTGTTGTGGCTGTACAAGACCACTCGCGAATGCCAGCCTTTGCCGCACTTCTGGCACTGAAAGGTAGCACCTGTGGTTGTCTGATTAGCTCTCCTTTTCCTCTTTTGGCGGTGTGCGTCTGCGACCTGCCGCAGGTCTCTTTCTCCTGCTTCTAGCCTGGCAGTCAACGATTGTCTCCATCTGTGTCTGTCCCCAGCGAGTTCCTCCCAGCCATTTATGTCAATGCCAATAGCTTTGAGGTCCATCTTGCAGACATCTCTGTAACGGAGGTGGGGCCGGCCTGTAGTCCTCTTTCCTTTGGCTAGCTCAGAATAGAGGATGTCCTTTGGGATTCTGCCATCCTCCAAT
Organism: Ampullaceana balthica; assembly: GCA_944989445.1. NCBI lineage: Eukaryota > Metazoa > Mollusca > Gastropoda > Lymnaeidae > Ampullaceana > Ampullaceana balthica. The sequence goes on along the minus strand of CALYLW010001023.1, from coordinate 109,641 downwards.
CTGCGAACATGTCCCAACCATCTGAGCCGACGCTGGCGGAGAAGAGTTGTAATACTTTGTAAACAGTGATACATGTCTGCCATTATGTAGACAACTTGTGAGGGAAACTATAACACAATAAATTGAAACAGTGAAACTATAACACAATAAATTGTAACAGTGAAACTATAACACAATAAATTGAAACAGTGAAACTCTAACACAATAAATTGAAACAATGAAACTATAACACAATAAATTGAAACAATGAAACTGTAACACAATAAATTGTAACAGTCAAACCGTAACACAATAAATTGAAACAATGGAACTATAACACAATAAATTGAAACAATGAAAATATAACACAATAAATTGTAACAGTGAAACTATAACCAAATAAATTGAAACAGTGAAACTATAACACAATAAATTGAAACAGTGAAACTCTAACACAATAAATTGAAACAATGAAACTATAACACAATAAATTGAAACAATGAAACTGTAACACAATAAATTGTAACAGTCAAACCGTAACACAATAAATTGAAACAATGGAACTATAACACAATAAATTGAAACAATGAAAATATAACACAATAAATTGTAACAGTGAAACTATAACCAAATAAATTGAAACAGTGAAACTATAACACAATAAATTGTAACAGTCAAACTGTAAAATATCAGGGGATCGTAAGCAACCAGCCAGTGGCGTAGCATGGGGGGGGGAGGGGGCGCGGGCGGGGGCGCAAGGAAGTGGCAACCAGAGGAGGGAGTGCATGACGTCACTTAATGAGCAGCAGACTCCAAGACATTTCTTATTGATAGGGCACTTTCACGTGATCTATCTCATGGAGATTGTGTGTGTAGGGTGTGGTGTTTTGTGTGTAGTGTGCAGTGTGTTGTGTGTAGTGTGTGGTGTGTAGTGTGTGGTGTGTGGTGTGTAGTGTGTAGTGTGTGGTGTGTAGTGTGTGGTGTGTAGTGTGTGGTGTGTAGTGTGTAGTGTGTGGTGTGTAGTGTGTGGTGTGTGGTGTGTAGTGTGTAGTGTGTGGTGTGTAGTGTGTAGTGTGTGGTGTGTTGTGTGTAGTGTGTGGTGTGTAGTGTGTGGTGTGTGGTGTGTAGTGTGTGGTGTGTAGTGTGTGGTGTGTAGTGTGTGGACTTGTTATGTAATGAGGACAAGACGTTAGTTGGAGGGTAGTTAGTTGTTATTCTAAGGTTGAGTGTGTTGTATATGTCTAGTGGTGTGTAGTGTGTGTTGTATATGTCTAGTGGTGTGTAGTGTGTGTTGTATATGTCTAGTGGTGTGTAGTGTGTGTTGTATATGTCTAGTGGTGTGTAGTGTGTGTTGTATATGTCTAGTGGTGTGTAGTGTGTGTTGTATATGTCTAGTGGTGTGTAGTGTGTGTTGTATATGTCTAGTGGTGTGTAGTGTGTGTTGTATATGTCTAGTGGTGTGTAGTGTGTGTTGTATATGTCTAGTGGTGTGTAGTGTGTGTTGTATATGTCTAGTGGTGTGTAGTGTGTGTTGTATATGTCTAGTGGTGTGTAGTGTGTGTTGTATATGTCTAGTGGTGTGTAGTGTGTGTTGTATATGTCTAGTGGTGTGTAGTGTGTGTTGTATATGTCTAGTGGTGTGTAGTGTGTGTTGTATATGTCTAGTGGTGTGTAGTGTGTGTTGTATATGTCTAGTGGTGTGTAGTGTGTGTTGTATATGTCTAGTGGTGTGTAGTGTGTGTTGTATATGTCTAGTGGTGTGTAGTGTGTGTTGTATATGTCTAGTGGTGTGTAGTGTGTGTTGTATATGTCTAGTGGTGTGTAGTGTGTGTTGTATATGTCTAGTGGTGTGTAGTGTGTGTTGTATATGTCTAGTGGTGTGTAGTGTGTGTTGTATATGTCTAGTGGTGTGTAGTGTGTGTTGTATATGTCTAGTGGTGTGTAGTGTGTGCTGTGTCAGAGAGCCAGTGGATGTGGTTAGGTGAAGTCCTTGTTAGAAGTTAATTAGGGAGCCAGCCATTGTGTAGAGTTAATTAGGGAGCCAGCCATTGTGTAGAGTTAATTAGGGAGCCAGCCATTGTGTAGAGTTAATTAGGGAGCCAGCCATTGTGTAGAGTTAATTAGGGAGCCAGCCATTGTGTAGAGTTAATTAGGGAGCCAGCCATTGTGTAGAGTTAATTAGGGAGCCAGCCATTGTGTAGAGTTAATTAGGGAGCCAGCCATTGTGTAGAGTTAATTAGGGAGCCAGCCATTGTGTAGAGTTAATTAGGGAGCCAGCCATTGTGTAGAGTTAATGACAGGATTTAGTTTGGTATTTATTTTAAACTATAGAAATATTCAAATATACGTCCAAACTTTCCACGACAAAGAAACAAACCTTCCACTAATATGCTTCTCTTGTTATTTGAAGTGCATTGCACAAAATAATTGACTTACTATTGGCTACCCTATCTATACTGGCTACCCTATCTATACTGGCTACATTAGCTACACTGGCTACATTAGGTACACAACCAGTCCTTGATAGAAGACTGGCCCAGGGTTCAGTAAGACAATTGATGTCAGCAGGTATATCACGTGATTGTTGCCAATAGCCTTGGGCCACAGTTATTCCAGGACATAAGAAATTCATTACCACCCCGAGAGCGGGGTCTGGGTTGGGGCTAATGTCACTACACGGGGGGGGGGCGGTGAGGTGACTTACAAACACCAGATAATGGGCTCCTTGTTGGGCATCTGCTGCATGATTTACACGGAAGTGTGTGTGTGGGGGGGGATAAAACCGTTGAATATTCTTGCTAAGGGGAGAGACACAAACCAAACGGGATGATTAGCTGGTAACGAGAGAGATGACTTTAGTTAGAAAACAAAAACCAAATAAAGAACACGACAAAAACTGATGGCGTCTATAAATAGGACAGCGTAAACTAGCAGAGTGAAAGAGTAGAGAGAGAGAGAGAGACAGAGATGGAGAGAGAGGGAGATAGAGAGAGAAATAACGAGCGAGAGAGAGAGATAACGAGATAGAGAGATAAGTATTTCATCACAGCTTGATGGCCATGTCTACACAAGTGTGTTTTCTATAAATGCTACTTTTAAGATTATTGTGTGACATGACTTCAAAGTCATGACTTTAAAGTCTAGCATTTGACCAACTTGTGAGTCTAGCATTGGGCCAACTTGTGAGTCTAGCATTGGGCCAACTTGTGAGTCTAGCTTTGGGCCAACTTGTGAGTCTACCATTGGGCCAACTTGTGAGTCTAGCATTGGGCCAACTTGTGAATCTAGCATTGGGCAAACTTATGAGTCTAGCATTGGGCCAACTTGTGAGTCTAGCATTGGGCCAACTTGTGAGTCTAGCTTTGGGCCAACTTGTGAGTCTACCATTGGGACAACTTGTGAGTCTAGCTTTGGGCCAACTTGTGAGTCTACCATTGGGCCAACTTGTGAGTCTAGCATTGGGCGAACTTGTGAACCTAGCATTGGGCAAACTTATGAGTCTAGCATTGGGCCAACTTGTGAGTCTAGCATTGGGCCAACTTGTGAGTCTAGCTTTGGGCCAACTTGTGAGTCTACCATTGGGCCAACTTGTGAATCTAGCATTGGGCCAACATGACGTAACGTTATTGTAAAATCTTATGAAAACCCATGAACATAAGACACAGACATATTGTTCCCGCCATCTGGGAAATGTTATTGTGTGTCTGTCTATATGTTTGTGAGTGCAGCCCCAGGCCCCGGTTCCACGAGTGCTTTCGGGTAAGTCTTCATGAACCTATTTATTTATGGAAAAGTCGCGAATCAATTCTTTGACAGGTACATCATTCCTGGCACTAACAATATACCATTAAACATTATCAGTGTCGGAGACAGGGATGGGTTCGGTGGGCTGTGCCCAGGGCGGCACTTTTTATTTTATTTTATTAGGAAGGGCGCTATTGTAAAGCCTAAATATATATTTTTTAATTTAATTAAAATGGAGTGACCAAACAATTACCCCGACCTGGGTGACCCTAACTGCCAGATCCGACACTGGAAAGCACATCACCATTTATAAAAGGCGTCCCCAGGCTCCGTACGGTGTACGGAACTGTTTAGTCAACGTAGTGGTGGAAAGTACAAACATAAATTTGAGATCCACTGATCGGGGGCCTTGTAGTTATGTGCCATTGAACACATGAAAGGGCTCTGATTACCTGGCCACTCTGATTACCTGGCCACTCAGCCGCATTAACGTGATGTCAACAAAAAATGTCCGGTATCATTAAACTTTTCAACGTCGGACAATTAACGGAAAAAGAAGACTCATTATTGTCTCATCTGACTTGTAGCCTCGCTTTCAACTTTTAGCCTCGCTTTCAATTTGTAGCCTCTCTTTGAACGGGCCGCGACCAGACAGATGAATCATTAATCAAACTCTCCGGATAAAGGAAAACGGTTTTGTTGTCCTTAGATCGTGCCTGTATCCCCGGGCAACCATTTTGACCTACATTTCTGTGTTGACAGAAGCAGATGAACTCATATTTTAGCGTCTGTTTCTGGGGCGCCAACTTGCGAGGGTGTATGATGTCACAAGCTGACCTAAATGGCCGAGTTTTTAAAGGCTTGTGAGAAGGTGGAAATAAGGGACAAAAATGTCTCAGCTTTATTTGAGACTTTGGAGGAATTGTTTTTTGCAGAATGGGAACACAACACGCTATGAGAACAACAGGTCTAAAATAAGCAACACCATATGAGAACAACAGGTCTAAAATAAGCAACACCATATGAGAACAACAGTTCTAAAATAAGCAACACAATATGAGAACAACAGGTCTAAAATAAGCAACACCATATGAGAACAACAGGTCTAAAATAAGCAACACCATATGAGAACAACAGGTCTAAAAAAAGCAACACCATATGAGAACAACAGGTCTAAAATAAGCAACACCATATGAGAACAACAGGTCTAAAATAAGCAACATCATATAAGAACAACAGGTCTAAAATAAGCAACATAATATAAGAACAACAGATCTAAAATAAGCAACATCATATAAGAACAACAGGTCTAAAATAAGCAACATCATATGAGAACAACAGGTCTAAAATAAGCAAGCCGTCTGAACACGTTGGAAATTCGGTTAAACGAGAAGCCCTAGAATATGGAAAAGCTTTGACAACCGAGGAGAGATTGAGGGCTTTAAGTTTGAGAAAACCTGAGGGTTTTATGGATGTGACACTTGGAACTAGAGATGGGCGTGGTTCACACACAAGCCACCATTGTTTCTGACTATGAGACCGAATTACGTGTCTTCATAGTCTACAGTCTACGACATCTGACTTGTACCACGTAGATATAAATAAATATGTACTCAATTTATTATTGCAAATATTCGTCTGAAATAATAGAACAAGAAATGATGACTACAGAACCTATGACTACAGAAACTATGACTACAGAAACTATGACTACAGAACTGTCTACACTACTGACATCTAAAAACATGTGACAACAACAAAGTGAAACAAACATTCAACATGTGACAAATAAAACATTTGTATTCCTTAAGAGATGTCAAGTTAATTGACATTTTATTAAATGCGTAATTTACATTTTAAAAAATAAGACTACATCTAACAAAAAGATACGGAACAAAAACAAAAACTCGTCCATCAAATCATCCAGGAAGGGTTGCTCCAGGGAGATGAATCTTACCTAATAATTCATGTCAGTTTCACAAAGCTAAAAGCTCAAAGGACAAAAGCTAAGTGATGCTGTGAATACAGACCATTAGAAAAAAAAGAATGGGCTAAAAGCATTGGCATGATATTCCTACGCTGGAGTGTACTGTCATGGCGGAGGGGGCGCCGAGAGAGAGCCTCAGTACAAACACGAGAGCTCACAATAATAATTTTGACAGTTGCAGCTGTTGGAGGGGGGTGGAGGAGGTTGGTGTACAGTGAAGGTAACGACAAGACACCAGTTTACTTGGCACAGTTTCACCACAGCGCCATTCGTCAGATCAGCTCATTCCGTCATTACTTAACAGTGCAACAAAAACTCTAGTCTGTGCTCTTGTTCTAGCTCGCATTGATTATTGCAATTCTCTTCTGCAAGGTGCACCAAAACAATGCATTGAAAAACTACAGAAAGTTCAAAATTCAGCTGCCAGATTAGTTCTAAAGGCAAACAAGCATGACCATGTTACTCCGCTACTTTACTCACTTCATTGGCTACCTATACAAGCTCGAATTGATTACAAACTGGGTGTTCTCTATCACAACTTCTTTTCTGACTCTTGCCCTTCCTATCTTTCTGAACTTCTGTCGGTCTACTCACCCAGTCATCAGCTACGCTCTTCTGCAGATACACGTATTCTCTGTGTTCCTAAGACACGAACTAAAACTTTTGGCGAAAGGTCATTCTCTTTTTTTTGCAGCCAAACAATGGAATTCTCTACCATTACACATCCGTAGTATTCCAACTACCAAGTCCTTCAAGACTACACTTAAGACGCATCTTTTCAAAATGTATTTACAAAATTAATGAAACAACATTTCTTTTAATGATTAGCGTAGCTTATGGGTAATGTACTGTCATTTATGTTGTTATTATGGTATGAATGGTTATTTAATTATTATATGTATGTTATGATCTCCATGTAAAGCGCTGTGAGCCCGGTTCCTTACTGGGATACAGCGCTATATAAATTATCAATTATTATTATTATTATTATTATTATTATTGGACAAGGAGAATAAGCAGTTGTGTACCCAATACACATGTTGCACACCCACATGTTGCACATCCACACATTAAAGCACCACTTACGACCGTAGCGCTATGTTCCCACGTCATTAAGCGGCAGATAATTCTGACAATGACACAAGCAGCTGCCACTAATTGAGAAGCTATCACTTTTGGCAAAGCGATCACCTCCCCTGCTAGAGTGTGTACGGCGTAAGGCTGTTGGTGGTGTACACAGACATAGTTAAACCAGCACACCACGCAATGTGCCATGTTAAACCAGCACACAACGCAATGTGCCATGTTAAACCAGCACACCACGCAATGTGCCATGTTAAACCGACACACCACGCAATGGGTCATGTTAAACCAGCATACCACGCAATGTGCCATGTTAAACCAGTACACCACACAATGTGCCATCTTAAACCAGCACACCACGCAATGTGCCATGTTAAACCAGCACACCACGCAATGTGTCATGTTAAACCAGCACACCACGCAATGTGTCATGTTAAACCATCACACCACGCAATGTGTCATGTTAAACCAGCACACCACGCAATGTGTCATGTTAAACCAGCACACCACGCAATTTGCCATGTTAAACCAGCACACCACGCAATGTGCCATGTTAAACCAGCACACCACGCAATGTGCCATGTTAAACCAACACACCACGCAATGTGCCATGTTAAACCGACACACCACGCAATGGGTCATGTTAAACCAGCACACCACGCAATGTGCCATGTTAAACCGACACACCACGCAATGGGTCATGTTAAACCAGCACACCACGCAATGTGCCATGTTAAACCAGAACACCATGCTATGCGCAATGTTAAACCAGCACACCACGCAATGGGTCATGTTAAACCAGCACACCACGCAATGTGCCATGTTAAACCAGAACACCATGCTATGCGGCATGTTAAACCGACACACCACGCAATGGGTCATGTTAAACCAGCACACCACGCAATGTGTCATGTTAAACCAGCACACCACGCAATGTGCCATGTTAAACCAGAACACCATGCTATGCGCCATGTTAAACCAACACACCACGAAATGGGTCATGTTAAACCAACACACCACGCAATGGGTCATGTTAAACCAGCACACCACGCAATGTGCCATGTTAAACCGACACACCACGCAATGGGTCATGTTAAACCAGCACACCACGCAATGTGCCATGTTAAACCAGAACACCATGCTATGCGCAATGTTAAACCAGCACACCACGCAATGGGTCATGTTAAACCAGCACACCACGCAATGTGCCATGTTAAACCAGAACACCATGCTATGCGGCATGTTAAACCGACACACCACGCAATGGGTCATGTTAAACCAGCACACCACGCAATGTGTCATGTTAAACCAGCACACCACGCAATGTGCCATGTTAAACCAGAACACCATGCTATGCGCCATGTTAAACCAACACACCACGCAATGGGTCATGTTAAACCAACACACCATGCAATGGGTCATGTTAAACCAACACACCACGCAATGTGCCATGTTAAACCAGCACACCATGCTATGTGCCATCTGAATGGCGAGATCACATCAACGTGTGTTTCACTAGTAACATCCATTAACACCAGCAATTTATTGGATGACCCTATTTCCTGGAAACGGTTTTACTGGATGACTTCTACAACAAAACTGCAACTTTCCATCAACATTTCGTTTCCGGCGAATCTTTCTATCATGGGCGGCGCCCACTCAAACATGGGACCAGATAAATAATTTATTTTAAGAGGCGGTCCAACAATTGTGTGTCCCAGTCCTCAATGGCCGACCACGAGACAAGATCGATACATTCGTCATACGACACCACTTAAACCGTTCTTTTATCTTCAAGTGACCCTCGTCAAACTCTCGGAGCCTCCAGCTCATCCTAAGCCCCTCGTGACCAAAGCTCGCCAAGAGTTCTCAACGTATGGCAGACAGGGCGTCTGACATCTTTGATGTTGGGGAGTTGGGGGGGGATGTTGTCAATTCTAGTTGTACCAGCTGATTAATCCCTCCCCCCTCCACCCCTTTTTAGACCGATGTCATTACTCATGTCATCACTTGTCATTTTATTCATCACACCCAAACATCTTTTGGGTACTGAGTGATGTCCCCTGACATTAAAACAAGAGCCAGACGACGACGGACGATCAAAGGTAACCACGTGGGCATGACGTCACAAGGTGATCAAAGGCCCAAGAACGTCTAAATATAATCAAGCTGGTCCCAGGTGCAACAGCTGGTCCCAGGTGCAACACAACAACTGGTCCCAGGTGCAACACAACAGCTGGTCCCAGGTGCAACACAACAACTGGTCCCAGGTGCAACACAACAAATGGTCCCAGGTGCAACACAACAACTGGTCCCAGGTGCAACACAACAACTGGTCCCAGGTACAACACAACAACTGGTCCCAGGTGCAACACAACAACTGGTCCCAGGTGCAACACAACAACTGGTCCCAGGTACAACACAACAACTGGTCCCAGGTGCAACAAAACAACTGGTCCCAGGTGCAACACAACAGCTGGTCCCAGGTACAACACAACAACGCTTCCCAGGTACAACAGTTGGTCCCAGGTACAACACAACAACTGGTCCCAGGTACACCAGCTGGTCCCAGGTACAACACAACAACTGGTCCCAGGTACAACACAACAACTGGTCCCAGGTACAACACAACAACTGGTCCCAGGTACAACACAACAACTGGTCCCAGGTACAACACAACAACTGGTCCCAGGTACAACACAACAACTGGTCCCAGGTACAACACAACAACTGGTCCCAGGTGCAACAAAACAACTGGTCCCAGGTGCAACACAACAGCTGGTCCCAGGTACAACACAACAACTGGTCCCAGGTACAACAGTTGGTCCCAGGTACAACACAACAACTGGTCCCAGGTACACCAGCTGGTCCCAGGTACAACACAACAACTGGTCCCAGGTACAACACAACAACTGGTCCCAGGTACAACACAACAACTGGTCCCAGGTACAACACAACAACTGGTCCCAGGTACAACACAACAACTGGTCCCAGGTACAACACAACAACTGGTCCCAGGTACAACACAACAACTGGTCCCAGGTACAACACAACAACTGGTCCCAGGTACAACACAACAACTGGTCCCAGGTACAACACAACAACTGGTCCCAGGTACAACACAACAACTGGTCCCAGGTACAACACAACAACTGGTCCCAGGTACAACACAACAACTGGTCCCAGGTACAACACAACAACTGGTCCCAGGTACAACAGTTGGTCCCAGGTACAACACAACAACTGGTCCCAGGTACAACACAACAACTGGTCCCAGGTACAACACAACAACTGGTCCCAGGTACAACAGTTGGTCCCAGGTACAACACAACAACTGGTCCCAGGTACAACACAACAACTGTTCCCAGGTACAACACAACAACTGGTCCCAGGTACAACACAACAACTGGTCCCAGGTACAACACAACAACTGGTCCCAGGTACAACAGTTGGTCCCAGGTACAACACAACAACTGGTCCCAGGTGCAACAAAACAACTGGTCCCAGGTGCAACACAACAGCTGGTCCCAGGTACAACACAACAACTGGTCCCAGGTACAACAGTTGGTCCCAGGTACAACACAACAACTGGTCCCAGGTACACCAGCTGGTCCCAGGTACAACACAACAACTGGTCCCAGGTACAACAGCTGGTCCCAGGTACAACACAACAACTGGTCCCAGGTACATCGCACCCAGACATACCACCCCCTCCCCACACTTCTTTAGAGTGTTCTCCCCTGATAGTTCAAGGAAGCAATCAGACACATGGACTTATATGTGAATATGTGACAAGACTTTGGCTAAAACTACAGCAGACACATGGATACATATGTGAACATGTAACAAGACTTTGGCTAAAACTACAGCAGACACATGGATACATATGTGAACATGTAACAAGACTTTGGCTAAAACTACAGCAGACACATGGATACATATGTGGACATGTGACAAGACTTTGGCTAAAACTGATGGACATTGTCACGAATGACCAATTCCCCACCCCCCTCCGACCCCACACCCATAACTTGTTGTGAGCTGCCTACGATGTGTTTGGTGGTCGTGCTGATGTTATTGGCTACTGGGGGTGAAAGCGTGCAAAAGTGAGCTGTGTTTGGTTGACGTGATTGGATGTGTGTTGAAGGCCGAACAGTTGATGGTGATGGTGTGTAGAAGGTCGAACAGTTGATGGTGTGTTGAAGGTCAAACAGTTGATGGTGATGGCGTGTAGAAGGTCGAACAGTTGATGGTGATGGTGTGTTGAAGGTCGAACAGTTGATGGTGATGGCGTGTAGAAGGTCGAACAGTTGATGCTGATGGTGTGTTGAAGGTTGAACAGTTGATGCTGATGGTGTGTTGAAGGTCGAACAGTTGATGCTGATGGTGTGTTGAAGGTCGAGCAGTTGATGGTGATGGTGTGTTGAGGGTCGAACAGTTGATGCTGATGGTGTGTTGTAGCAAGGAGGTCGAACAGTTGATGGTGATGGTGTGTTGAAGGTCGAACAGTTGATGGTGATGGGGTGTTGAAGGTAGGACAGTTGATGGTGATGTGGTGTTGAAGGTCGAACAGTTGATGGTGATGGGGTGTTGAAGGTCGAACAGTTGATGGTGATGGGGTGTTGAAGGTCGAAAAGTTGATGGTGATGGGGTGTTGAAGGTCGAACAGTTGATGGTGATGGGGTGTTGAGGGTCGAACAGTTGATGCTGATGGTGTGTTGTAGCAAGGAGGTCGAACAGTTGATGGTGATGGTGTGTTGAAGGTCGAACAGTTGATGCTGATGGTGTGTTGAAGGTCGAACAGTTGATGGTGATAGGGTGTTGAAGGTCGAACAGTTGATGCTGATGGTGTGTTGAAGGTCGAACAGTTGATGCTGATGGTGTGTTGTAGCAAGGAGGTCGAACAGTTGATGGTGATGGTGTGTTGAAGGTCGAACAGTTGATGCTGATGGTGTGTTGAATGTCGAACAGTTGATGGTGATGGTGTGTTGAAGGTCGAACAGTTGCTGGTGATGGTGTGTTGAAGGTCGAACAGTTGATGCTGATGGTGTGTTGAAGGTCGAACAGTTGATGCTGATGGTGTGTTGTAGCAAGGAGGTCGAACAGTTGATGCTGATGGTGTGTTGAAGGTCGAACAGTTGATGCTGATGGTGTGTTGAAGGTCGAAAAGTTGAAGGTGATGGTTTGTTGAAGTTCGAACAGTTGATGGTGATGGTGTGTTGAAGGTCGAACAGTTGATGGTGATGGTGTGTTATAGCAAGGAGGTCGGCGATTAAAGTTGTTTTCTTTTAGCGGTGTTGAATTACTTCTTGTGTAATTGGAATTTATTAATCTTGGAGCAAGCGGTCTAGATACAGATACGATGACGCTTGTGACAGATACAGATACGATGACGCTTGTGACAGATACAGATACGAGGACGCTTGTGACAGATACGAGGACGCTTGTGACAGATACAGATACGATGACGATTGTGACAGATACAGATACGAGGACGCTTGTGACAGATACAGATTCGAGGACGCTTGTGACAGATACGAGGACGCTTGTGACAGATACAGATACGAGGACGCTTGTGACAGATACATCTGTGAACATGTTACAAGACTTTAGCTAAAATTACAGCAAACAGGGGCGGTTACTCTAGTGATTGCCAGACACAAGTTGCCGTAACATGACTTGTTTTATATCTTATGGACGTGGTTAGCCAGGTACGCTACTGTTACTTGTTACTGTTACTTAGTACTGTTACTGTTACTTAGTACTGTTACTTGTTACTGTTACTTAGTACTGTTACTGTTACTTAGTACTGTTACTTGTTACTGTTACTTAGTACTGTTACTGTTACTTAGTACTGTTACTTGTTACTGTTACTTAGTACTGTTAGTTGTTACTGTTACTTAGTACTGTTACTGTTACTTAGTACTGTTACTTGTTACTGTTACTTAGTACTGTTACTTGTTACTGTTACTTAGTACTGTTACTGTTACTTAGTACTGTTACTTGTTACTGTTACTTAGTACTGTTACTGTTACTTAGTACTGTTACTTGTTACTGTTACTTAGTACTGTTACTTGTTACTTAGTACTGTTACTTGTTACTGTTACTTGTTACTGTTACTTGTTACTGTTACTTAGTACTGTTAGTTGTTACTGTTACTTAGTACTGTTACTTGTTACTGTTACTTAGTACTGTTACTTGTTACTGTTACTTAGTACTGTTACTTGTTACTGTTACTTAGTACTGTTAGTTGTTACTGTTACTTAGTACTGTTACTTGTTACTGTTACTTAGTACTGTTACTTGTTACTGTTACTTAGTACTGTTGCTTAGTACTGTTACTTGTTACTGTTACTTAGTACTGTTACTGTTACTTAGTACTGTTACTTGTTACTGTTACTTAGTACTGTTAGTTGTTACTTAGTACTGTTACTTGTTACTGTTACTTAGTACTGTTAGTTGTTACTGTTACTTAGTACTGTTACTTGTTACTGTTACTTAGTACTGTTACTTGTTTCTGTTATTTAGTACTGTTAGTTGTTACTGTTACTTATTACTGTTACTTGTTACTGTTACTTAGTACTGTTACTTGTTACTGTTACTTAGTACTGTTACTTGTTACTGTTACTTAGTACTGTTACTGTTACTTAGTACTGTTACTTGTTACTGTTACTTAGTACTGTTACTGTTACTTAGTACTGTTACTTGTTACTGTTACTTATTACTGTTACTTGTTACTGTTACTTAGTACTGTTACTGTTACTTAGTACTGTTACTTGTTACTGTTACTTAGTACTGTTACTTGTTACTGTTACTTAGTACTGTTAGTTGTTACTGTTACTTAGTACTGTTAGTTGTTACTGTTACTTAGTACTGTTACTTGTTACTGTTACTTAGTACTGTTAGTTGTTACTGTTACTTAGTACTGTTAGTTGTTACTGTTACTTAGTACTGTTACTTGTTACTGTTACTTAGTACTGTTACTGTTACTTAGTACTGTTACTTGTTACTGTTACTTAGTACTGTTACTTGTTACTGTTACTTAGTACTGTTACTGTTACTGTTACTTAGTACTGTTACTTGTTACTGTTACTTAGTACTGTTACTTGTTACTGTTACTTAGTACTGTTAGTTGTTACTGTTACTTAGTACTGTTAGTTGTTACTGTTACTTAGTACTGTTACTTGTTACTGAGTACTGTTAGTTGTTACTGAGTACTGTTAGTTGTTACTGTTACTTAGTACTGTTACTTGTTACTTAGTACTGTTACTTGTTACTGAGTACTGTTAGTTGTTACTGTTACTTAGTACTGTTAGTTGTTACTGTTACTTAGTACTGTTACTTGTTACTGTTACTTAGTACTGTTAGTTGTTACTGTTACTTAGTAATGTTAGTTGTTACTGTTACTTAGTACTGTTAGTTGTTTATGTTACTTAGTACTGTTACTTGTTACTGTTACTTAGTACTGTTACTTGTTACTGTTACTTAGTACTGTTACTTGTTACTGTTACTTAGTACTGTTACTTGTTTATGTTACTTAGTACTGTTACTTGTTTGTTACTTAGTACTGTTACTTGTTACTTAGTACTGTTACTTGTTACTTAGTACTGTTACTTGTTACTTAGTACTGTTACTTGTTACTTAGTACTGTTACTTGTTACTGTTACTTAGTACTGTTACTTGTTTATGTTACTTAGTACTGTTACTTGTTACTTAGTACTGTTACTTGTTACTTAGTACTGTTACTTGTTACTTAGTACTGTTACTTGTTACTTAGTACTGTTACTTGTTACTTAGTACTGTTACTTGTTACTGTTACTTGTTAATGTTACTTGTTACTGTTACTTGTTACTGTTACTTGTTACTGTTACTTGTTACTGTTACTTGTTACTGTTACTTGTTACCACGTACTAAACTAAAAACGTCTACAAAACACCATTAGACAACTTATCCAAAGTTGACACATCAAACATTACTACCTCAGTCTTAAAGTCAGTGTCCTATGGTATTCTTATTTTATTCTTTCCTGTCTTATTAGATATTAATTCATTCTTTCCTGTCTTATTAGATATTAATTCATTCTTTACTGTATTATTAGATATTATTTCTATACCTTTTCATCTTATCCCAAATTATTTCATACGTTGATTAATCGAATTAAGAAAAAATCTTATTTGTAAAGATAAACACAACTAAACCTTGAATGACGAAACTAATAACTTAATTAATTTGATCATGTTGACAGAAAAACATTTGTCCAAGAACCAGGACATCAAACCATAGCATACGGGGAAACTGGTGTAGGGCCGGGGAAACTGGTGTAGGGCCGGGGAAACTGGTGTAGGGCCGGGGAAACTGGTGTAGGGCCGGGGAAACTGGTGTAGGGCCGGGGAAACTGGTGTAGGGCCGGGGAAACTGGTGTAGGGCCGGGGAAACTGGTGTAGGGCCGGGGAAACTGGTGTAGGGCCGGGGAAACTGGTGTAGGGCCGGGGAAACTGGTGTAGGGCCGGGGAAACTGGTGTAGGGCTTCTTTGTCCCGTTTCAGATGTGACATAGACACTCTAGTCAGTCAGAGAGAGAGAAAGAGAGAGTGGTTGAGAGAAAGAGTTAGAGAGAGAAACGGCAGGACAGAAAGGGAGAGAGAGAGAGAGAGAGAGCAATTAACACTAGTCAGAAAGTGCCATAAAAGTAAACTCAAGGATCGCTATGTTTATCATAAAAACACGAGAAAACCGGAAGAAAAACACAAGAAAAACACAATAAAACCCCAATAAAAAACACGGCTAAATTCATCGCATGAAATGAACACAGTTAATTGTTTAATTTCATTGTTGTGTGACGTCAAATGTATAATTACATTGAACATTAACTGGCGTAAATCTAATCAAAGCCGCCATTTTGGCATGTTTTTCAAGGCCATCCGCTGGACTCTGTAGATTGGTGGACAGAATATTGCTACATCGGCTCAGGTGTGTGGCTCATTTGTGTGGCTCATTTGTGTGGCTCAGCTGTGTGGCTCAGCTGTGTGGCTCATTTGTGTGGCTCATTTGTGTGGCTCATTTGTGTGGCTCATTTGTGTGGCTCATTTGTGTCGCTCATTTGTGTGGCTCAGCTGTGTGGTTCAGCTGGGTGGCTCATTTGTGTAGCTCATTTGTGTGGCTCATTTGTGTTGCTCATTTGTGTGGCTCAGCTGTGTGGCTCAGCTGTGTGGCTCAGCTGGGTGGCTCATTTGTGTGGCTCATTTGTGTGGCTCAGCTGTGTGGCTCAGCTGTGTGGCTCAGCTGGGTGGCTCATTTGTGTGGCTCATTTGTGTCGCTCATTTGTGTGGCTCATTTGTGTGGCTCAGCTGGGTGTCTCAGCTGGGTGGCTCATTTGTGTAGCTCATTTGTGTGGCTCAGCTTTGTGGCTCAGCTAGGTGGCTCAGCTGGATGCAAGTGCGGCGTTAGGTACGCGCCAGACCTGGTGCAACAATGACTCCGCGGGGCCAGAGTACTGGTAACGATCACGAACCACCAATAGGCCCAAAAGGTCATAATGTCTTGATTAGATCAATTCTTGGGCAAACTCAGTAGTGCAATATCTGCCGGCTCTTTTGTTAGAAAAATATATTTATGTTCGTGTTTTATGAACAATGGTTTCTTTTTTGAAAAATACCGTAACAACTAAAGCTAAAATGCAATTTTTTGTACAAGTCAATATTTCAAATGCATGTTTCTAATCGCAAGTGCATTGTGTACATCAGTGCTTCTCAAAGTGGTGGTCCGCGGACCGGTGCCGGTCCGTGGGTCATCCGATGCCGTTCCGCAGAAGTTGCCAAGAAAGGACATTTCGCTACCACGTCAGTAGAGGGAAAGTAGTTCACCGGTCCCTGGTACAATGGAAAAAATTCCTGCCGGTCCGCAATACTACAAAGTTTGAGAAGCACTGGTGTACATGACTACATGCAGTGTACTTCGACATGCAGGATGACATTCTCATATGTCTTGGTCCATTACATCAGCGTATCACTTTATAATTTACATAGTCTAATTAATGAAGGCATGCAGCTTGTTTTACACTGTCAAGTTCAATGGTATTGTTTTTTACGGTGAATATAACTTGGTCGAAATATTCTCAAGTCTGAAGCGCGGGGCCCCCCTAAGCGCGGGCCCCCCTAAGCGCGGGGCCCCCCTAAGCGCGGGGCCTGGGGCGATTGCCCGAGCTGCCACACCCAAAGGTCGCTCCTGGCTGTGTGGCTCATTTGTGTGGCTCATCTGTGCGGCTCAGCTCAGTGGCTCATCTGTGTGGCTCAGCTCAGTGGCTCATCTGTGCGGCTCATCTGTGGCTCATCTGTGCGGCTCATCTGTGGCTCATCTATGTGGCTCATCTGCATGGCTCATCTGTGCGGCTCATCTGTGCGGCTCATCTGTGTGGCTCATCTGTGCGGCTAACCTGTGCGGCTCATCTGTGTGGCTCATCTGTATGGCTCAGCTGTGTGGCTCATCTGTGTGGTTCATCTGTGCGGCTCATCTGTGCGGCTCATCTGTGTGGCTCATCTGTATGGCTCAGCTGTGTGGCTCATCTGTGTGGTTCATCTATGCGGCTCATCTGTGCGGCTCATCTGTGCGGCTCACCTGTGCGGCTAACCTGTGTGGCTCATCTGTGTGGCTCATCTGTGTGGTTCAGCTGTGTGGCTCATCTGTGTGGTTCAGCTGTGTGGCTCATCTGTGTGGCTCAGCTGTGTGGCTCATCTGTGCGGCTCATCTGTGTGGCTCATCTGTGCGGCTAACCTGTGTGGCTCATCTGTGTGGCTCATCTGTGTGGCTCATCTGTATGGCTCAGCTGTGTGGCTCATCTGTGTGGCTCATCTGTGTGGCTCATCTGTGTGGCTCATCTGTGCGGCTGTAAAGCTATTTGTTCTCAAACCTCGCCACGTCACTGTGGACTAATTAATTGTAGATGTCAAGTTAGAGAACACAACTGTGAGTTCCCCATGGACTGGTCAGTTGGTCAGCTAGTTGACCCCAGTACACAAACGTGAGTTCCCCATGGACTGGTCAGCTGGTCAGCTAGTTGACCCCAGTACACAACCGTGAGTTCCCCATGGACTGGTCAGTTGGTCAGCTAGTTGACCCCAGTAAACAACGTCAAACACAGGTGGGCCTCTCAGACAAGGATCATAAAAGTGCCTTCAAGAGTTTGAACCTAAGTGTAGTGTTTAAGATACATGACAGGGTATAGAGGTGAACCAAGGGGCCCCCTTTTAGGACTGGGTAACTGGGTGCATATCGGAGTCAAGGGGCCCCCTTTTAGGACTGGGTAACTGGGTGCATATCGGAGTCAAGGGGCCCCCTTTTAGGACTGGGTAACTGGGTGCATATCGGAGTCAAGGGGCCCCCTTTTAGGACTGGGTAACTGGGTGCATATCGGAGTCAAGGGGCCCCCTTTTAGGACTGGGCAACTGGGTGCATATCGGCATCAAGGGGCCCCCTTTTAGGACTGGGTAACTGGGTGTATACCGGCATCAAGGGGCCCCCTTTTAGGGCTGGGTAACTGGGTGTATACCGGCATCAAGGGGTCCCCTTTTAGGGCTGGGTAACTGGGTGTATACCGGCATCAAGGGGCCCCCTCTTAGGGCTGGGTACCCGGGTACATGTCTGTACCATTAGGCTCTCATAAATAGAGAGACAGGAACTCCAGACAATGACGTCAACTCCAGACAATGACGTCAACTCCAGACAATGACGTCAACTCCAGACAATGACGTCAACTCCAGACAATGACGTCAACTCCAGACAATGACGTCAACTCCAGACAATGACGTCAACTCCAGACAATGACGTCAACTCCAGACAATGACGTCAACTTCAGACAATGGCGTCAACTCCAGACAATGACGTCAACTCCAGACAATGACGTCAACTCCAGACAATGACGTCAACTCCAGACAATGACGTCAACTCCAGACAATGACGTCAACTCCAGACAATGACGTCAACTCCAGACAATGACGTCAACTCCAGACAATGACGTCAACTCCAGACAATGACGTCAACTCCAGACAATGGTCCGTTCCTATTTCCATGAGATACTAGAGTAAATGCCTCGCAGGCCAAAGCAGCGTGGTGTGTCACGATGTCTCAAACTCCTATTGTCTGACTGACCACAGGTCAAGCGTGGTGTGTCACGATGTCTCCAACTCCTATCGTCTGACTGACCTCTGCTCAATCGAGTTATCGCCCAGTTACTTGCCCATTACTTCCCTCATATATCCTGTAACGTGTACGTTTTTTTTGTTGCGCGCCAAGATGATTTGCACTATTGCTGAACGGTGCGTCACAAAACGTGTCCGGTGTTTTTGTCTGGGCGGCAAATTTCATCAGCATTCATGTCATCCGTTGAGTGGGTTTAATACGACGTGGAGACGAATCTAACGCTTCACCGGGTGACGTCATGACACGGAGGGGGGGCAGGAGGAGGTGATATGTTCGCTTGACCAGGCAGTAGTGGAGCTCGCGGAGACAACGGGCGCAGGGTGGGCGATTATAACATTTACGTCTCAGAATTTTATTTATTTTGCCAAATTTAAGCCGCGATTGTTGTTTGTTTCCTTAAATAAAATTTCTGATTCCGTTTTAAAATAATTTTTTTTATTTTTAAAAATCAATTTTAACTCCTGGCGTCCTAAGTTCACCCCTGGCCCAGTCACGTGATCCATATAATCTAAAACAGGTGAGCCGTGCAAATTACTGGATGAATGTTTCAACACTTTGGAAAGGCGGTAACTCCAACATGACATGGACTTAAAACTTTAATGAGAATTTGACACTGGCTACATCTGTGCTACATACTGGTGGGAGGAAGTTAACACGAATACATGGACTTGATACTGACATGAACAAGTGAAGTACTGCTACTGACATGAGAATGTGAAGTACTGCTACTGACATGAGAATGTGAAGTACTGCTACTGACACGATAATGTGAAGTACTGCTACTGACATGAGAATGTGAAGTACTGCTACTGACATGAGAATGTGAAGTACTGCTATTGACATTAGAATGTGAAGTACTGCTACTTACATGAGAATGTGAAGTACTGCTACTGACATGAGAATGTGAAGTACTGCTACTGACATGAGAATGTGAAGTACTGCTACTGACATGAGAATGTGAAGTACTGCTACTGACATGAGAATGTGAAGTACTGCTACTTACATGAGAATGTGAAGTACTGCTATTGACATTAGAATGTGAAGTACTGCTATTGACATGAGAATGTGAAGTACTGCTATTGACATGAGAATGTGAAGTACTGCTCGACGCCCCAGACATTGAGGAAGTGCCCCCGCCCCGGGTAGCCAAGATATTCGCCACCATCTTTTATCCAGTTAATCTTTCATGCCGTTCACGGTGCCGCCCCTGATTGCATCAGAAAAATTGCCTTCAACAGCTTGTTTCATATGCCCTTGTACATGTAGTAGATTTGATATTTAAAACTATTGCCCCTGGACACTGGTGCCCATATGACGTCATAGGTCAGGCATGATCAAGGTCATCCATTCGGTCGTCAATTCTACCCTTTTTGACGTCACCGGCATGAGACTAGAGACCGTGAGACCATTGAGACTAGAGACCGTGAGACCATTGAGACTATTGAGACTAGAGACCGTGAGACCATTGAGACTAGAGACCGTGAGACCATTGAGACTAGAGACCGTGAGACCATTGAGTCCATTGAGACTAGAGACCGTGAGACCGTGAGACCATTGAGACTAGAGACCGTGAGACCATTGAGACTAGAGACCGTGAGACCATTGAGACTAGAGACCGTGAGACCATTGAGACTAGAGACCGTGAGACCATTGAGACTAGAGACCGTGAGACCATTGAGACTAGAGACCCGTGAAATTTAAGACCTTGTACATGAGACTTTAATGGAAATCGAATTATCGAACGCCTCAAGGTGACCTTGACGTAACGCACAATTTTGATTTTAGTCCTAAAAGATAGATGAGGCGAATGTCGTCTGTGTAATTGTAATCAACACGAAACTCACTCGTTTGTCGAGGGTTGAAATAGTCAGGAGCTGGCGTGGCAGGGAACACAACATAATACACTAGATTAAACACAAGACACACGATTAAACACAACACCAAAAACAAGGTTAAACACAACACCAACATAAGATTAAACACTACACACAAGATTAAACATTACCAAACACAAGATTAATCACAACAACAAACAAAAATTAAATACAACATCAAACACAATATTAAACGCAACACCAAACACAAGGTTAAACACAACAGCAACATAAGATTAAACACAATACACAATATTAAACACAACACCAACTAAAAGATTAAACACAACACCAAACGCAAGATTAAACACAACACCAAACACAACGTAACTAATTATTAAACGTCATCAGTAGAGACAAAAAAGGTAATTCTTGACAAATGTTTAGATGTTATAATGAACACTTTCAAGTAGGAAAGTTGCTACCTACAGACTTCCAGGGGGAGGGGGGGCGGCACCTTACTCTAATCTTGACCTATGACCTCCAACAACTCCAAACATGCAGTCCTTGACCTTTGTCTCTCATGCCTCAGAATTATTAAACAAACAAACAAACACTAAACGACAGATGAATGGGAATAAAACAAAATACGAACTTAGATAAAACGCCACCATACCAAGCAGACGTCAAGTTGTTGCTCCCCCACCCCGCGTCCAGAGATATGTAAGAGAGAGGAGACGAGCCATGAGTATTATTCCGGGTTTCTCCGAGCGAATGTTCTATCAATTACATTTGCATGAGATGGCATGTCCCCACCCCCCACCCCCAGCCCTAATGTCCAGGGACGAGTGCTGCTGTCAGGGGGAAACGATGAAACACAATTATGCCATTCCAGGCGTGTCTCGGAACCCGTTCACTCGGGGATTAACCAAACGCCCTTGCAATATCCCGGCTACCTCACGAGAGAGATAATCTGAGGTGAGCTGGTCGATGGGGAGGCGAGGGGGATATTCCGGGATACAAGCTACATGTTCTAACGCTTTGGGTCGGAGATTATGGCTTACAAATTGAGTCAAGACAGCCGGACAGTCAGACAAGAGAGCCGGACAGTCAGACAAGTCAGCCGGACAGTCAAGACAGCCGAACAGTCAAGACAGCCGGCCAATTATAATAGCCGGACATTCAAGACAGGCGGACATTCAAGATAGCCGGACATTCAACACAGCCGGACAGTCAAGACAGCCGGCCAGTTATGACAGCCGGCCAGTTATGACAGCCGGACAGTCAAGACACGAAAATTGTTACAGCTGAGACTGTCTAAGTACGACACACTCTTGGTTGAGAACAAGTCTGATCATAACTCGAGAAGCCCCGTGAAGTCCAGGACACACACGAGAGTATGAACACGAGAAGTTCTGTTCATAACATCAAGTCTGAGTTTCATCTCGTCTCCTGATAGTGGAGCACCAAGTTTATAACATCAAGGCTGAGTTTCATCTCGTCTCCTGATAGTGGAGCACCAAGTTTATAACATCAAGTCTGAGTTTCATCTCGTCTCCTGGTAGTGGAGCACCAAGCTTATAACATCAAGTCTGAGTTTATCCTGTCTCCTGGTAGTGGAGCACCAAGTTTATAACATCAAGTCTGAGTTTGATCTTGTCTCCTGGTAGTGGAGCACCAAGTTTATAACATCAAGTCTGAGTTTGATCTTGTCTCCTGGTAGTGGAGCATGGAGCTGTGCCAGAGTTAAGTGCGGCCATTTTTCTTAAGCCACGCCCACAGGATGACGTGGGAACAATGAGATTTGCTCGTCACGTGTCATCATTGACGTGTTAGCGGAGCGATTTGTCAAGGGCTGGAGTCATGGGATCTGTTCCACTTCCGAGAGGGATGGCTTCACAATTTGAGGATCTACCGAGTGCTTTACGGTGATTGACGCGCGGTTTATGAAACATGGCCACGGGCTCACATTTCTCGGCGCGTGGAGCTTGTTGGGGGCTGTAAGAGATTCCCAAGGGGTCAATGTCGGGTTGTATCTGATGGAGGGGTCAATGTGGGGTTGTATCTGATGGAGGGGTCAATGTCGGGTTGTATCTGATGGAGGGGTCAATGTCGGGTTGTATCTGATGGAGGGGTCAATGTCGGGTTGTATCTGATGGAGGGGTCAATGTCGGGTTGTATCTGATGGAGGGGTCAATGTCGGGGTTATGTATGATGGTTTAAGGATAAACAATTTCTTTTAAAAAATATCAAAAACTATTTTAATTGAAATTCCGCTTGGAATTTGTTGGAAGGCGACGGGTGTGCAAACTGACCAGAATGGACGGTAAACTCTGTGTACATCAATAGCATAACTGACCAGAGTGGACAGTCAACTCTGTGTACACCAAAAGTCTATTCAAACAGCATGGGAACAGTTAGCTGTAATAAGTTGAACACGAACAGAATTCCATGGCAAAATGTAAGAGTTTCCTGACCTATGAGCTTGCTGACCTAAGAGCTTGCTGGCCTATGAGCGTGCTGACCTATGAGCGTGCTGACCTAAGAGCTTGCTGACCTATGAGCTTGCTGACCTATGAGCTTGCTGACCTATGAGCTTGCTGACCTAAGAGCTTGGTGGCCTATGAGCTTGCTGACCTATGAGCTTGCTGACCTATGAGCTTGCTGACCTATGAGCGTGCTGACCTATGAGCTTGCTGACCTAAGAGCTTGCTGACCTATGAGCGTGCTGACCTATGAGCGTGCTGACCTATGAGCGTGCTGGCCTATGAGCGTGCTGGCCTATGAGCTTGCTGGCCTATGAGCGTGCTGACCTAAGAGCGTGCTGACCTAAGAGCTTGCTGACCTATGAGCTTGCTGACCTATGAGCGTGCTGACCTATGAGCGTGCTGACCTATGAGCGTGCTGACCTAAGAGCTTGCTGGCCTATGAGATTGCTGACCTATTTGTTCGAGCCATCCAGGGCCCGATTCGGAAGAAAGAATAGCATGAAGAGCTCTGGTAGGTTTCACATCAAAGACCTGAGAATCGGCTCTTGAAGATAGGACAGCTCGACACAACTCGCCACCGGTCCGTTGCCCGGCTGTCAAACCAATTGTTAGACCTCGCCACCGGTCCATTGCCCGGCTGTCAAACCAATTGTTAGACCTCGCCACCGGTCCATTGCCCGGCTGTCAACCCAATTGTTAGACTTCCGCCAATAAGTTGTTTGTAATCCAGTGACGTATCACGCGCCATTTCCCACAAAGTTACACGCCGCTGATGACATTCTTTAAATTAACCGATTCCATTTGACAATAAGTTACTTTCCGTTTAGAGATAGCACCAGTGGGAAGAGATGCATCGGTGAGTACTGAGTGCTTTGGTCAGGCGGTAAGTACTGAGTGCTTTGGTCACCTCGTATGTACTAAGCTCTTTGGTCAAGCGGTGATGCTGAACAGCGAAACTGAAAATCATTGTGGGTAGTTTCTCATATTGTCATACGCCGAGGTGGATGTTTGAATGTCTCATGATTTGTAATGACTTGTGTTTGGTAGTCTATCTAACATTGGATGATAAAACTATTTTTATAACAACATTAGCTACAACAGCTACAAGCAATGTTCCATTTAAGCTGCGTGGCTACGCGGCCGTGCAGTTATCTGAATAACACCGCGCAGCAGTTTACAGTTGCCACGCAGCAAATTAAAAAACAACAACATTGCAAATGGACAAACGAACCTTAGAGGGAACATTGGCGGCAAGAATAACATTTGTTTGTTAGTGCTTGAGATGACAGTGTAGTTCCACTAATTAACACTTTTGAGACAAGGTCAGATATTGGTTAAGACAACAAAAAGATGATGGGGTGTCAACAGGACGTGGGCAGTGACATCACTCAACTCAACGAACAAATGAAATATATGATGTCATATGACATCACTCAACTCAACGGACACATGACATATATGATGTCATATGACCTCACTCAACTCAACGAACAAATGAAATATATGATGTCATATGACATCACTCAACTCAACGAACAATTGAAATATATGATGTCATATGACATCACTCAACTCAACGGACACATGAAATATATGATGTCATATGACATCACTCAACTCAACGAACAAATGAAATATATGATGTCATATGACATCACTCAACTCCACGGACACATGAAATATATGATGTCATACACCTGCACTCTAGAGATGACGTCACTCAACACAACGAAGACGAGAAATCTATGATGTCATACACATGTACTCTAGACACATGGACACAAACAAATTTTCATTGTACTTTAGAGAGCAGAATAAGTTTAAAACTGTGCCTCGTTTTGATCTAACAGAATAATGGCGTCTGTCTTCACAATGGGGGGTTAGAACAGTCGTCTGGAAGCAACTTCCGGTCAATTTTTTGCTTTAAAAAATATATAAAATAAAAAAGTTCATTTTTTAAAGATTTATTCGATAACTATTTTATGAATTTTATAACAGACGCATTCGACGTGAAGATGTTGAATTTAAACAGGAGCTTCTTATCTCGGATGACGATTGTCTTGGTCAAATTGTCCATCTTGTGGTCAAAGTATTAATGGCATGGTCAAAGTATTAATGGCATGGTCAAAGTATTAATGGCATGGTCAAAGTATTAATGGCATGGTCAAAGTATTAATGGCATGGTCAAAGTATTAATGGCATGGTCAAAGTATTAATGGCATGGTCAAAGTATTAATGGTATGGTCAAAGTATTAATGGCATGGTCAAAGTATTAATGGCATGGTCAAAGTCTCCATTATTTGATTAGGTTGATGTCACATGATAGCCGCAATAACTTTCAATAAGACCTGGTTCTCTAGACAACAATAAGACCTGGTTCTCTAGGCAACAGTAAGACCTGGTTCTCTAGGCAACAGTAAGACCTGGTTCTCTAGGCAACAGTAAGACCTGGTTCTCTAGACAACAATAAGACCTGGTTCTCTAGGCAACAGTAAGACCTGGTTCTCTAGACAACAGTAAGACCTGGTTCTCTAGGCAACAGTAAGACCTGGTTCTCTAGGCAACAGTAAGACCTGGTTCTCTAGGCAACAGTAAGACCTGGTTCTCTAGACAACAGTAAGACCTGGTTCTCTAGGCAACAGTAAGACTTGGTTCTCTAGACAACAGTAAGACCTGGTTCTCTAGACAACAGTAAGACCTGGTTCTCTAGGCAACAGTAAGACCTGGTTCTCTAGGCAACAGGAAGACCTGGTTCTCTAGACAACAGTAAGACCTGGTTCTCTAGACAACAGTAAGACCTGGTTCTCTAGGCAACAGTAAGACTTGGTTCTCTAGGCAACAATAAGACTTGGTTCTCTAGGCAACAATAAGACTTGGTTCTCTAGGCAACAATAAGACCTGGTTCTCTAGGCAACAATAAGACCTGGTTCTCTAGGCAACAATAAGACTTGGTTCTCTAGGCAACAATAAGACCTGGTTCTCTAGGCAACAATAAGACCTGGTTCTCTAGGCAACAATAAGACTTGGTTCTCTAGGCAACAATAAGACCTGGTTCTCTAGGCAACAATAAGACCTGGTTCTATTGGCAACAATAAGACTTGGTTCTCTAGGCAACAGTAAGACCTGGTTCTCTAGGCAACAGTAAGACCTGGTTCTCTAGGCAACAGTAAGACCTGGTTCTCTAGACAACAGTAAGACCTGGTTCTATTGGCAACAATAAGACCTGGTTCTATTGGCAACAATAAGACCTGGTTCTCTAGGCAACAATAAGACCTGGTTCTCTAGGCAACAGTAAGACCTGGTTCTCTAGGCAACAGTAAGACCTGGTTCTCTAGACAACAGTAAGACCTGGTTCTATTGGCAACAATAAGACCTGGTTCTCTAGGCAACAATAAGACCTGGTTCTCTAGGCAACAATAAGACCTGGTTCTATTGGCAACAATAAGACCTGGTTCTATTGGCAACAATAAGACCTGGTTCTATTGGCAACAATAAGACCTGGTTCTCTAGACAACAATAAGACTTGGTTCTCTAGGCAACAATAAGACTTGGTTCTCTAGACAACAATAAGACTTGGTTCTCTAGGCAACAATAAGACCTGGTTCTCTAGGCAACAATAAGGCCTGGTTCTATTGGCAACAATAAGACCCGGTTCTCTAGGCAACAATAAGACTTGGTTCTCTAGACAACAATAAGACCTGGTTCTATTGGCAACAATAAGACCTGGTTCTATTGGCAACAATAAGACCGGTTCTATTGGCAACAATAAGACCTGGTTCTATTGGCAACAATAAGACCTGGTTCTCTAGACAACAATAAGACTTGGTTCTCTAGGCAACAATAAGACTTGGTTCTCTAGACAACAATAAGACTTGGTTCTCTAGGCAACAATAAGACCTGGTTCTCTAGGCAACAATAAGACCTGGTTCTATTGGCAACAATAAGACCTGGTTCTCTAGGCAACAATAAGACTTGGTTCTCTAGACAACAATAAGACCTGGTTCTATTGGCAACAATAAGACCTGGTTCTCTAGGCAACAATAAGACTTGGTTCTCTAGGCAACAATAAGACTTGGTTCTATTGGCAACAATAAGACCTGGTTCTATTGGCAACAATAAGACTTGGTTCTCTAGGCAACAATAAGACTTGGTTCTATTGGCAACAATAAGACCTGGTTCTATTGGCAACAATAAGACCTGGTTCTATTGGCAACAATAAGACTTGGTTCTCTAGGCAACAATAAGACCTGGTTCTATTGGCAACAATAAGACTTGGTTCTATTGGCAACAATAAGACCTGGTTCTATTGGCAGCAATAAGACTTGGTTCTCTAGGCAACAATAAGACTTGGTTCTATTGGCAACAATAAGACCTGGTTCTCTAGGCAACAGTAAGACCTGGTTCTCTAGACAACAGTAAGACCTGGTTCTCTAGGCAACAGTAAGACTTGGTTCTCTAGACAACAGTAAGACCTGGTTCTCTAGACAACAGTAAGACCTGGTTCTCTAGGCAACAGTAAGACCTGGTTCTCTAGGCAACAGGAAGACCTGGTTCTCTAGACAACAGTAAGACCTGGTTCTCTAGACAACAGTAAGACCTGGTTCTCTAGGCAACGGTAAGACTTGGTTCTCTAGGCAACAATAAGACTTGGTTCTCTAGGCAACAATAAGACTTGGTTCTCTAGGCAACAATAAGACCTGGTTCTCTAGGCAACAATAAGACCTGGTTCTCTAGGCAACAATAAGACCTGGTTCTATTGGCAACAATAAGACCTGGTTCTATTGGCAACAATAAGACTTGGTTCTCTAGGCAACAATAAGACTTGGTTCTATTGGCAACAATAAGACCTGGTTCTATTGGCAACAATAAGACCTGGTTCTATTGGCAACAATAAGACCTGGTTCTATTGGCAACATAAGACTTGGTTCTATTGGCAACAATAAGACCTGGTTCTATTGGCAACAATAAGACCTGGTTCTATTGGCAACAATAAGACCTGGTTCTATTGGCAACAATAAGACCTGGTTCTATTGGCAACAATAAGACCTGGTTCTATTGGCAACAATAAGACCTGGTTCTATTGGCAACAATAAGACTTGGTTCTATTGGCAACAGTAAGACTTGGTTCTCTAGACAACAGTAAGACCTGGTTCTCTAGACAACAGTAAGACCTGGTTCTCTAGACAACAGTAAGACCTGGTTCTCTAGACAACAGTAAGACCTGGTTCTCTAGGCAACAGTAAGACCTGGTTCTCTAGACAACAATAAGACTTGGTTCTATTGGCAAGAGGCGAAACACTGATGTGTGTTCAAAAACTAAACACTGGGAATGTGTTCATAGACCAAACACTGAGAATGAGTTCAGTAACTAAACACTGAGAATGTGTTCATAGACCAAACACTGAGAATGTGTTCAGTAACTAAACACTGAGAATGAGTTCAGTAACTAAACACTGGGAATGTGTTCAGTAACTAAACACTGAGAATGTGTTCAGTAACTAAACACTGAGAATGTGTTCAGTAACTAAACACTGGGAATGTGTTCAGTAACTAAACACTGAGAATGTGTTCATAGACCAAACACTGAGAATGTGTTCAGTAACTAAACACTGAGAATTTGTTCAGTAACTAAACACTGAGAATTTGTTCAGTAACTAAACACTGAGAATGTGTTCATAGACCAAACACTGAGAATGTGTTCATAGACCAAACACTGAGAATGTGTTCAGTAACTAAACACTGAGAATTTGTTCAGTAACTAAACACTGGGAATGAGTTCAGTAACTAAACACTGAGAATTTGTTCAGTAACTAAACACTGAGAATTTGTTCAGTAACTAAACACTCTGAATGTGTTCATAGACCAAACACTGAGAATGTGTTCAGTAACTAAACACTGAGAATGTGTTCAGTAACTAAACACTGAGAATGTGTTCAGTAACTAAACACTGAGAATGAGTTCAGTAACTAAACACTGAGAATGTGTTCAGTAACTAAACACTGGGAATGTGTTCAGTAACTAAACACTGAGAATGTGTTCAGTAACTAAACACTGAGAATGTGTTCATAGACCAAACACTGAGAATGTGTTCAGTAACTAAACACTGAGAATTTGTTCAGTAACTAAACACTGAGAATGTGTTCAGTAACTAAACACTGAGAATGTGTTCATAGACCAAACACTGAGAATGTGTTCAGTAACTAAACACTGAGAATGTGTTCATAGACCAAACACTGAGAATTTGTTCAGTAACTAAACACTGAGAATGTGTTCAGTAACTAAACACTGAGAATGTGTTCATAGACCAAACACTGAGAATTTGTTCAGTAACTAAACACTGAGAATGTGTTCAGTAACTAAACACTGAGAATGTGTTCATAGACCAAACACTGAGAATGTGTTCAGTAACTAAACACTGAGAATGTGTTCAGTAACTAAACACTGAGAATGTGTTCAGTAACTAAACACTGAGAATGTGTTCATAGACCAAACACTGAGAATGTGTTCAGTAACTAAACACTGAGAATGAGTTCAGTAACTAAACACTGAGAATGTGTTCAGTAACTAAACACTGAGAATGTGTTCAGTAACTAAACACTGAGAATGTGTTCATAGACCAAACACTGAGAATGTGTTCAGTAACTAAACACTGGGAATGTGTTCAGTAACTAAACACTGAGAATGTGTTCATAGACCAAACACTGAGAATGAGTTCAGTAACTAAACACTGAGAATTTGTTCAGTAACTAAACACTGAGAATGTGTTCATAGACCAAACACTGAGAATGTGTTCAGTAACTAAACACTGAGAATGTGTTCAGTAACTAAACACTGAGAATTTGTTCAGTAACTAAACACTGAGAATTTGTTCAGTAACTAAACACTGAGAATGTGTTCAGTAACTAAACACTGAGAATGTGTTCATAGACCAAACACTGAGAATGAGTTCAGTAAATTCACACTGAGAATGAGTTCAGTAACTAAACACTGGGAATGAGTTCAGTAACTAAACACTGAGAATGTGTTCATAGACCAAACACTGAGAATGTGTTCAGTAACTAAACACTGGGAATTTGTTCAGTAACTAAACACTGAGAATTTGTTCAGTAACTAAACACTGAGAATTTGTTCAGTAACTAAACACTGAGAATGTGTTCATAGACCAAACACTGAGAATGTGTTCAGTAACTAAACACTGAGAATTTGTTCAGTAACTAAACACTGAGAATTTGTTCAGTAACTAAACACTGAGAATTTGTTCAGTAACTAAACACTGAGAATGTGTTCATAGACCAAACACTGAGAATGTGTTCAGTAACTAAACACTGAGAATGTGTTCAGTAACTAAACACTGAGAATGTGTTCATAGACCAAACACTGAGAATGTGTTCATAGACCAAACACTGAGAATTTGTTCAGTAACTAAACACTGAGAATGTGTTCAGTAACTAAACACTGAGAATGTGTTCATAGACCAAACACTGAGAATGTGTTCAGTAACTAAACACTGAGAATGTGTTTAGTAACTAAACACTGAGAATGTATGTTAGTGTTGTGCCTTTACAAAAAGACGATTGTCCATTACATTTCTAAAACCATCATCTCGCCCAACACACGACACACACACACACAGCCCGCCAGTGAACGGTTCTCAAAACAAAACCAACGCCCCACAACGTTGCTAAGGAAAGCATAGGAAATTGATGATGGAACTTTTAAACCAAAATTAAAAGTAAAGGAAAAAAACCATGTCTGCCGCCTTCCAGCCCGAGAAACGTTTTATTTTTTGTACAGAGAAATCTATGACTTCCTGTGAGTGCTGCCAAGTCATTTAGCGGAACATCATAAGCTCTGCACACTACTGGCTGAATGAAGGCCAGTAAGAGACATCCTGTGAGTGCTGCCAAGTCATTTAGCGGAACATCATAAGCTCTGCACACTACTGGCTGAATGAAGGCCAGTAAGAGACATCCTGTGAGTGCTGCCAAGTCATTTAGCGGAACATCATAAGCTCTGCACACTACTGGCTGAATGAAGGCCAGTAAGAAGTTATTTGAGTTATGGAATAAGCAAAGTCAGAAAGCAGACGTCTATATTTTGTAGTTTAAAAGATAAGACTTTCAAATATTTTCATGAAGATTTTTTAGACCGTGTTTTCCATTGGAATAAGTTTTATAAAATTCTCGTTTTAAAAAAAATATTTTAAACGCACTGGAAACATTGGTTACAACTTTGTGTGTTAGAGAGGTTAGTCACGGGGAACAACTCATGTTACATTGACTTGGGGAACATCTCATGAAACATTGACTTGGGGAACATCTCATGAAACATTGACTTGGGGAACATCTCATGAAACATTGACTTGGGGAACATCTCATGAAACATTGACTTGGGGAACATCTCATGAAACATTGACTTGGGGAACATCTCATGAAACATTTGTCTATTTCCTTCAGTCAAGACTGTTGGCTAGGACATTATGAACAATACTGTTGGCTAGGACATTATAAACAAGACTGTTGGCTAGGACATTATGAACAATACTGTTGGCTAGGACATTATAAACAAGACTGTTGGCTAGGACATTATAAACAAGACTGTTGGCTAGGACATTATGAACAATACTGTTGGCTAGGACATTATAAACAAGACTGTTGGCTAGGACATTATGAACAATACTGTTGGCTAGGACATTATAAACAAGACTGTTGGCTAGGACATTATAAACAAGACTGTTGGCTAGGACATTATAAACAAGACTGTTGGCTAGGACATTATGAACAATACTGTTGGCTAGGACATTATAAACAAGACTGTTGGCTAGGACATTATAAACAAGACTGTTGGCTAAGACATTATGAACAAGACTGTTGGCTAGGACATTATGAACAAGACTGTTGGCTGGAACATTACAGTCAAGACTGTTAGCTAGGACATTACAGTCAAGACTGTTGGCTAGAACATTACAGTCAAGACTGTTAGCTAGGACATTACAGTCAAGACTGTTAGCTAGGACATTATATACAAGACTTTTAGCTAGGACATTAGTGAATGCAAGCGACAGTTGATCCAAGATTCCAGTACTTCCGACTAGAATCCTCTCGCCATATCTCGCTATTGCTCGCCATTACTCGCCATATCTCGCGATTACTCGCCATATCTCACCATTACTCGCCATATCTCGCCATTAATCGCGATATCAAATTTGATCCTCATGTTTTCTAACTATAATAATAATCTAATTCTAATTTCGATATTACCATTTTACCAATATTAGTGATAACAATGAAGATGATAATAATAATAGTAACTTTCATTCTAATGGAAATACCGTTGCCCTGATTCATCATATCCAATATGCCATTTGAACTGGGTGGCTACGCGGCCACGCCGATATCTGACCGACGCAGCGCAGCAGTTTAGAAATACCTTGCAGAAAATGTGGTAAATTTTAGTTAAGAAACGGATGCTGTGCAACTTTGCACACGATTTGTTTTTTTTTACTTTGCACACGAACCAACGAACCTTAGAGGGGAAATTGGGCATATCTATTCGTTATAAAACTATAACAAACAACAATTGTGTGTACATATGACTACAGACAACAACAGTGCAATGATTATACGGCAGATGATAAACATATAATGATGGGATATTCCTAAGACTTAAAATAATTGGTCATCATATCACCTTGAAATCAATGGTAGAAGCCATGTTTACTCACCAGTAGGTTAGGTTCCGATCTAGTCCAATAGAAACACACAAACACACACACACACATCAACGTCCTAAAAGACAGGAAGTGACGTCACGGGAAGAATGCTCCTCCGTCCAAAAATAAAGATGTTTCCATGTCCTCCCGCGCTTTGTTTGTCCAGGCGACGCCCTGGGGGAACCCGGCTCCCATGATGCATCCCAATATTATTGTAAGACTTTCTGGTCTATTCAATTGGCCGGGTGGCCCTTAGATGGCCAAGTTGGCCAGAGTTTTGTCACACATTTCCTTAGGACATTCATTCAGTCATCTCAGAAAAGTGGATCACTGATTGGTTGGTAAACAAACGAAAGGTAATCAATAGAGAATTCGTTGTCTTTAAATGATTAACTCGCTACCAACTGAAAGGTAGCCAATAATAGAATCGGTTGTCTTTAAATGATTAACTCGCTACCAACTGAAAGGTAGCCAATAATAGAATCGGTTGTCTTTAAATGATTAACTCGCTACCAACTGAAAGGTAGCCAATAATAGAATCGGTTGTCTTTAAATGATTAACTCGCTACCAAGTGAAATGTAGCCAATAATAGAATGGGTTGTCTTTAAATGATTAACTCGCTACCAAGCGAAATGTAGCCAATAATAGAATGGGTTGCCTTTTTTTTCATGATATATAGTTCTAAAGAAGAAAAATATGAAAACATAGAAAGTGATTCAAGATGAAGAGAGATAGAAAGACTGATATTTATATATATGGAGATACTGAACGAAAGTGAGAGAAGAGAGTTGAAGGAAAGAGAGAGATAGAAAGACTGATATTTATATATATGGAGATACTGAACGAAAGTGAGAGAAGAGAGTTGAAGGAAAGAGAAAGAGAGAGAGAGAGAGCGAGAGAGAGAGAGAGAGACTGCGAGATATTGAAATGGCAGTGTTAAAATGATTAAATCACGTAAATAAAATTTTAGAAAAAAATATTTTCGATATAAGCATCTTTCTAAAATTACCATTTTTTACAAAATATTTCCTCACTCATGAAATACGGTATCCATTATCCATGATCCACTTACAGAAAGGATAAATCTTTTCCCACCGTGTTATAATCACAATAAATCAGACAACAATATTAAGGCATGAATTCCAGCACACTATATTACAACAACACTTCAATCCTCAAACGCGGACCCCGGGTTTACGGCAGCCGTCCGTGGTTGGCATCGAAGACCAGCCCGCCCCCCTCATGCCAGGATCACCACGGCTCCCGTCACCATCACCACCAGCACCGCAGCAGTAGCACCGTCTGTAGACCACAGCGGTGGGAGATTCTCTACACTCAATGAACACTAACTCTGCCTGCGCCGTGTGAGTTATCTTCCCCTGCCCCTTCACCCCCCCCCCACCCACGAGCATCGATTTATGGCCGTCAAAGTTGTACCCCCCCCCCAGGGTGGACTAAGAGCCGCATGGGGAAGAGGGAGGCGCCACAATCAGGCGCCCCGACCCCCTGACGTGAAGAGTGTGGCGCCACAATCATGCGCCACGACCCCCTGACGTGCATGGCCGCGGTCACGTGTCCCAGGTCTCAGATCACTGACCGATTGAGCCCGACACCCTGACGTGCATGGCCGCGGTCACGTGTCACAGGTCTGAGATCACTGACAGATTTTTACACCTGCTTTAATGTGGGTCAAATCAACGACTTTCTAAACGGGGTTAACAGCGTGTGACGGTCAACATAACAGCGTGCGACAGAGTTTAACCAGTCAACAACACAGAGTGTGACAGACGCTGCCACAATGTCACCAACTTCCTAGATACACCGGGACATGACGTCATACAGGAACTAACCTAAAGCAGTCAGTCCGCAATGAAATACTCTACAAGCCAAGTTTCGCTTGTTGACAGTGTTGTTTACAAATATTAAGTCTGTGAAAACCCGCACTTGAAAACACATTTGACCTTTGAACTATTTGCACATTGCCTTCTTACGGAGAATGTCTGGTGTTAGCCACAGTAATGATACTCTCACCTGATTGGCTACCACAGTAATGATACTCTCACCTGATTGGCTACCACAATAATGATACTCTCACCTGATTGGCTACCACAATAATGATACTCTCACCTGATTGGCTACCATAATAATGATACTCTCACCTGATTGGCTAACACAGATGAACTTATCAGTTGCACAGGTTATTTATTGTATACAAGTTTCAACTGACCTTCACCAACCAAAGCAAAGTCAACTCACGTGATTTGTTATAAGACATTAGCACAGGCTTCTTCTTCACCATTGACCACACCATTGACCACACCATTGACCACACCATTGACCACACCATTGACCACACCATTGACCACACCATTGACCACACCATTGACCACACCATTGACCACACCATTGACCACACCATTGACCACACCATTGACCACACCATTGACCACACCTGGTGGCATACTGTAAACTTGACTTGGTCACTGTAACAGTGGGCAGTATCTGGAGGAGCGTTCATTTACAGGGTGGACTAAATGGGGCAACACGGGGGTCACGTATATAAGCCGTCAAAATAGCAGCCAGAGTAGCCTTCTCAAATAGCCTTCTCAAATAGCCTTCTCAAATAGCCGTCTCAAATAGCCGTCTCAAATAGCCGTCTCAAATAGCCGTCTCAAATAGCCATCTCAAATAGCCGTCTCAAATAGCCGTCTCAAATAGCCGTCTCAAATAGCCTTCTCAAATAACCTTCTCAAATAGCCGTCTCAAATAGCCTTCTCAAATAGCCGTCTCAAATAGCCTCCTCAAATAGCCTCCTCAAATAGCCTCCTCAAATAGCCTTCTCAAATAGCCTTCTCAAATAGCCTCCCCAAATAGCCTCCCCAAATAGCCTCCCCAAATAGCCTTCTCAAATAGCCTTCTCAAATAGCCTTCTCAAATAGCCTTCTCAAATAGCCTTCTCAAATAGCCTTCTCAAATAGCCTTCTCAAATAGCCTTCTCAAATAGCCTTCTCAAATAGCCTTCTCAAATAGCCTTCTCAAATAGCTTTCTCAAATAGCCTCCTCAAATAGCCTTCTCAAATAGCCTTCTCAAATAGCCTTCTCAAATAGCCTTCCCAAATAGCCTTCCCAAATAGCCTCCTCAAATAGCCTCCTCAAATAGCCTTCTCAAATAGCCCATCATTGAGAGTGTAGTGCTCCGAATGGAATCACTGCAGTCATGACAGACCCAGTGGTGTCATTATCTTTGGTGTGGGGCCCATATAATGATGGAATAACTGCAGTCATGACAGACCCAGTGGTGTCATTATCTTTGGTGTGGCGCCCATATTATGATGGAATCACTGCAGACATGACAGCCCCAGTGGTGTCATTATCTTTGGTGTGGCTAGCCCCAGTTTTATCTTTGGTGTGGCGCACATATTAAGGCGATACATGGGACTGAGAATAATGAAGACACCAGTCCAGTGATGCCATGCTTTCAAATATGAGAACCACTCCACTAAATAATCCCAGGCTATCAATTAACAGTCACGGCATGAACGCTGCATTCAAGGCTTATCATGATAAGTATCTTCAATTATAATTACAATTATCATATTAACTGATGCCAGGCAGACAGTTGGCGTGCTATGACCGACGCTACGCAGTAGTTTAGAATTACCACACATCAAATGTTGTACATTATAGCACAGAAAATTGATACTGTTCAACTTTATACTCAGATTTTTTTTAACTTTGCACATGGACCCAAACGAAACTTCCAGGGAACTTTGCACATGGACCCAAACGAAACTTCAAGGGAACTTTGCACATGGACCCAAACGAAACGTCAGGGGAACTTTGCACATGGACCCAAACGAAACTTCAAGGGAACTTTGCACATGGACCCAAACGAAACTTCAAGGGAACTTTGCACTTAGACCCAAACGAAACGTCAAGGGCACTTTGCACATGGACCCAAACTAAACTTCAAGGGAACTTTGCACATGGACCCAAACGAAATTTCAAGGAAACTTTGCACATGGACCCAAACGAAACTTCCAGGGAACTTTGCACATGGACCCAAACGAAACTTCAAGGGAACTTTGCACATGGACCCAAATGAAACTTCAAGGGAACTTTGCACATGGACCCAAACGAAACTTCCAGGGAACTTTGCACATGGACCCAAACGAAACTTCAAGGGAACTTTGCACATGGACCCAAACGAAACTTCAAGGGAACTTTGCACATGGACCCAAACGAAACTTCAAGGGAACTTTGCACATGAACCCAAACGAAACGTCAGGGGAACTTTGCACATGGACCCAAACGAAACTTCAAGGGAACTTTGCACATGGACCAAACGAAACGTCAGGGGAACTTTGCACATTGACCCAAACGGAACTTCAAGGGAACTTTGCACATGGACCCAAACGAAACTTCAAGGGAACTTTGCACATGGACCCACACGAAACTTCAAGGGAACTTTGCACATGGACCCAAACGAAACTTCCAGGGAACTTTGCACATGGACCCAAACGAAACTTCAAGGGAACTTTGCACATGGACCCAAATGAAACTTCAAGGGAACTTTGCACATGGACCCAAACGAAACTTCCAGGGAACTTTGCACATGGACCCAAACGAAACTTCAAGGGAACTTTGCACATGGACCCAAACGAAACTTCAAGGGAACTTTGCACATGGACCCAAACGAAACTTCAAGGGAACTTTGCACATGAACCCAAACGAAACGTCAGGGGAACTTTGCACATGGACCCAAACGAAACTTCAAGGGAACTTTGCACATGGACCAAACGAAACGTCAGGGGAACTTTGCACATTGACCCAAACGGAACTTCAAGGGAACTTTGCACATGGACCCAAACGAAACTTCAAGGGAACTTTGCACATGGACCCACACGAAACTTCAAGGGAACTTTGCACATGGACCCAAACGAAACTTCAAGGGAACTTTGCACATGGACCCAAACGAAACTTCAAGGGAACTTTGCACATGGACCCAAACGAAACGTCAAGGGAACTTTGCACATGGACCCAAACGAAACTTCAAGGGAACTTTGCACATGGACCCAAATGAAACTTCAAGGGAACTTTGCACATGGACCCAAACGAAACTTCCAGGGAACTTTGCACATGGACCCAAACGAAACTTCAAGGGAACTTTGCACATGGACCCAAACGAAACTTCAAGGGAACTTTGCACATGGACCCAAACGAAACTTCAAGGGAACTTTGCACATGGACCCAAACGAAACTTCCAGGGAACTTTGCACATGGACCCAAACGAAACTTCAAGGGAATTTTGCACATGGACCCAAACGAAACGTCAAGGAAATTTTGCACATGGACCCAAACGAAACTTCAAGGGAACTTTGCACATGGACCCAAACGAAGTTTCAAGGAAACTTTGCACATGGACCCAAACGAAACTTCAAGGGAACTTTGCACATGGACCCAAACGAAACTTCAAGGGAACTTTGCACATGGACCCAAACGAAACTTCGAGGGAACTTTGCACATGGACCCAAACGAAACTTCAAGGGAACTTTGCACATGGACCCATACGAAATGTCAAGGGAACTTTGCACATGGACCCAAACGAAACTTCAAGGGAACTTTGCACATGGACCCAAACGAAACTTCAAGGGAACTTTGCACATGGACCCAAACGAAACTTCAAGGGAACTTTGCACATGGACCCAAACGAAACGTCAGGGGAACTTTGCACATGGACCCAAACGGAACTTCAAGGGAACTTTGCACATGGACCCAAACGAAACTTCAAGGGAACTTTGCAGGTCACTTGTTATTTTACACAAAACATAAAAAACAAAACAAAACAAAAAATCATCATCAAGAATATGGTCCACATGTAGTGTCATCAAAATGGATCACAGTTATATCCAACTTTGTTCTAATGTAAAGATAAAGATCTACTTCTGTAGAGATATTATAATAAACAGAGTTTAATTTCCGGACAAGCTCAGACAAACGTAATATGGCATTTGTGACAATCTTCAGGTCAGATAGAACAAATGAAAATGCAGAAAGTCCATTGGTTTGGAGAATGGAAGTGTACAATAAAGAATTGTTCAATATGTTCTAAGTAAACAACGATGTTTTTGTCATTTGGTAAAACCAAGGAATCCAGAGATGTGATCACATGACCAGTGTCCTTAACGTACTATGGTTGCCACCATTCATGTAGTGTCTTTAAACACTTAAACTGTGTTAATAATCATGACGGGATGTTAGATATTGACATTCAGCTACTGGCATTCTATCTGCGAGCAATACCAACCCCCCACCAGATAGGATCTACATTGTTGAAAACAGATTAATAAAACGATTTCTTACGTTGGCTCAATGTGGTTTAACTAAGTTCACAATTTTAGGTCATCGTGTCATCTTTTTGGCAGTTTTGTTTTTTGAACTTGTTGAAACTTTCTTCCTCTTCTTCCATCCTGTATTTCTATCCGGTATTTCTATCCGGTATTTCTATCTTGTATTCCTGTCCTGTATTTCTATCCTGTATTTCTGTCCTTTATTTCTATCCTGTATTTCTATCCGGTATTTCTATCCTTTATTTCTATCCTATATTTCTATCCTGTATTTCTATCCTGTATTTCTATCCTGTATTTCTATCGTGTATTTCTATCCGGTATTTCTATCCGGTATTTCTATCTTGTATTCCTGTCCTGTATTCCTGTCCTGTATTTCTATCCTGTTTCTATCGTGTATTTCTATCCGGTATTTCTATCCGGTATTTCTATCTTGTATTCCTGTCCTGTATTTCTATCCTGTATTTCTGTCCTTTATTTCTATCCTGTATTTCTATCCTGTATTTCTATCCGGTATTTCTATCCTTTATTTCTATCCTTTATTTCTATCCTGTATTTCTATCCTGTATTTCTATCCTGTATTTCTATCCTGTATTTCTATCCTGTATTTCTATCCTGTATTTCTATCCTGTATTTCTATCCTGTATTTTATCCTGTATTTCTATCCTGTATTTCTATCCTGTATTTCTATCATGTATTTCCATCCTGTATTTCCATCCTGTATTTCTATCATGTATTTCTATCCTGTATTTCTATCATGTATTTCCATCCTGTATTTCTATCCTGTATTTCTATCCTGTATTTCTATCCTGTATTTCTATCCTGTATTTCTATCCTGTATTTCTATCCTGTATTTCTATCATGTATTTATTTCCATCCTGTATTTCCATCCTGTATTTCTATCCTGTATTTCTATCCTGTATTTCTATCCTGTATTTCTATCCTGTATATCTATCCTGTATTTCTGCCAAGTACTTGTACTTATTTTTCTCTGTCGCTTTTCCTCTATTTAATTTTTCTTACCATGATATAGGAAGTAATTTATGATGAAAATTTAAATTTATTGTGTTAATTTATTTTTATTAGTACTAATGTAGACATTAGCCGAGACGCTTACTTATTTATGTGTTCATTCAAGCTTTGGTTTATTGTTTTAATCACACAAGTCAATTGTGCATCTTCTATCGTGTCTTGGACATCACTGTTCTGCCAAATTGAGAAAATCTCCAGTACTAGTGTATTACCCGTCAAATATGACAGAAGTTTTCAAAGTAAATATATTTAGGTAATTCTCCCTTTTGCCTGAAAGCCGTATAGTAAATAATCAGAAAATGTTGAGACAAAGAGACAAAAATTAAATCTCATTTCCATATTGAACAATTTTGTGCTGACGTTCGAAAAGAGTTATTTTTGGTGCAGTAATTTTCTTTCAAGGGATTTTTTTTTAGCGGTGCGCTTTCTAAAATCTAGCGTTGCGAACGGACATACATTGTAAATTATATATTTTCATTATATATATATACGAATATATGTGTAATGAGAAAACCTTCAAACTTAGGCTGCCCGCTATATAGGTTTGTATGAAGTATGAATAATAATGATATAATCACGATAATAGTAAATGCATAGTGAATTACACACCGCATAAAGTGATACTGCAGCAAAGAAGTTCGAAGTATTCAAAAATATTTCTGAGGAGTCAGCCGGTTGTTTATAAACCGCCGGAAGCGCGTTCTGAACGTTAACTTGCGGCATTCAATAGTGCACACCCATTATGACTGCACCAATAATACAGCACAGTGTGTTAAAATAAATTATGTGACTGCGATGTGATCCATATCAAGGACATCTGTGATTTGAAACCGTTTAAGCTTCATTGAAGATTATGACTTGCCAGTTTATTCGCCCATTTGTCCACAATATTACCAAAACACGTAAAAAATAAAATGTAACTATTTACACATGTTAAAAACAAAGAACTATTTACACATGTTAAAAACAAAGAACTATTTACACATGTTAAAAACAAAGAACTATTTACACATGTTAAAAACAAAGAACTATTTACACATGTTAAAAACAAAGAACTATTTACACATTGTAAAAACAAAGAACTATTTACACATGTTAAAAACAAAGAACTATTTACACATGTTAAAAACAAAGAACTATTTACACATGTTAAAAACAAAGAACTATTTACACATGTTAAAAACAAAGAACTA
This sequence comes from Ampullaceana balthica, assembly GCA_944989445.1. Classification (NCBI taxonomy): domain Eukaryota; kingdom Metazoa; phylum Mollusca; class Gastropoda; family Lymnaeidae; genus Ampullaceana; species Ampullaceana balthica. The sequence continues at coordinate 68,067 of CALYLW010001023.1, read as the reverse complement.
TTTACACATGTTAAAAACAAAGAACTATTTACACATGTTAAAAACAAAGAACTATTTACACATGTTAAAAACAAAGAACTATTTACACATGTTAAAAACAAAGAACTATTTACACATGTTAAAAACAAAGAACTATTTACACATGTTAAAAACAAAGAACTATTTACACATGTTAAAAACAAAGAACTATTTACACATGTTAAAAACAAAGAACTATTTACACATGTTAAAAACAAAGAACTATTTACACATGTTAAAAACAAAGAACTATTTACACATGTTAAAAACAAAGAACTATTTACACATGTTAAAAACAAAGAACTATTTACACATGTTAAAAACAAAGAACTATTTACACATGTTAAAAACAAAGAACTATTTACACATGTTAAAAACAAAGAACTATTTACACATGTTAAAAACAAAGAACTATTTATTTTGCGTGAAACGTAATAAGTAAATTTTGTCACAGGATAAAAGAAAAGATTAAATTATCAACCTTTAATCATATTTACAATTTAATATACACGTGTTAGGAATTTCTCGTAAACGTTTTTATTATTGTCAAGGGGCGCGGTGGTCGAGTGGCAGCGCGCTCGACTGGTTCGAATCCATGTGAAGGCAAGGATTTGTTCCCGGGGCCTAGGGCGTCCCTGAGTCACCCAGCTGCGAATGGGTACCTAACACTAGTTAGGCGGCTGGGTAATGCGTGGAACCCACAAAGCCGTGGCCTGTGAACGCTGCATCACTTGCCAACAGATCATCTGTTATGATCTGTGGACGCAATTATCTTCTGCATAGAAAGAGCGTCTGTATAGATAAGATAAGTCAGCACCGTTTCCAGATCTATTGACTTGTCAGTTTATGGGCCCATTGGTCCAAACATTATTACCACCACATTATTAAAGATATGCAAAGAAATACACATAGCTATTAACAAATTAAATGTGATTAACAAAGAACTATATAATTTACATAAAACCTTTGAAGTAAAGTTTATCACAGGATAAAAGAAAAATATTAAAGTATCAACAGTTAATCGTATTTACACTTTAATATTTACGTTTTAAGAATTCAAATAAACGTTGTCATTGTTGTCAAGTCAGCACCTCAACGAGTTCTATATTAAAAGCAAAGTTGTTTTTTTTTCAAATTTAGTCTAAGACGCATTAAAATATTACATGTAAATAACAATCAAACAAAAACTATTGTGGGGGGGGGGTCCGATTTTTAAATATGCAATCTAAAAGGGTATAGAGGACAAATAAATGTTAAACTGAAGCATAAGTTGAACAATTTCATTTGCTGTAATAAATAAAGGCTTTGTAGTTCAAAACGCATCGAAACTTGACAACCAAACGACAACCAATTGTAAATCTCATAAACCGAAAGAACGGATGTTATACATTCATGTAGAAAACTAAATTTATAATTACGTACCTGATACTGACAAGCACGCATATACAAAAACGGACATTGAATACAATTTTTAAAAAAAAATATTAATCATATCAAATAAACCACGGCTCTTTTTACCTTGTTCCCTTTTCACACACGAATATAAGGTCAAATAATGACGTCACGTCACAATATTTTATGGCGAGAAACACGCTCGTTAATCTCGAAACCAACATTTTAAAAATTATTTTACGTCTATATTTTCATTGTTTTAAATCGGGAGTTACCTCGCATAGCGTTACGCACGGGACTGAGAAACGGGACGGACAGACGGGACGGACGGACATACATATCAAATTATGTATATTGATGTATTTCATGGCCTGTAAATTAATGTCCAGGTCTCTATTTAGAAGGCGTCCTAATTGCAGCGACACACTGTTTTATCACCCCTTAGTTTATTGTCTAAAACACCCAGTTGCTGTATTGAAAGACCTCAAACTACCGAATGACACCAGTTAATGTCCCCGGTGACATGCTGTAGCCATTGCCCTCGCCAGCGTCCTCGGTTTATGATTTCCTCACGAGGAGCCATTATCGGCGCTGAGTGGCGCGAGACACGTCTGTTGAGGGTGCAAGATGGCGGTGGTCCTCGTCTGACCCCGGCGGTAGTGGGCAGTGGGGAATAGGGTGGGGAATAGGGTGGGGAAAAGGGTGGGGAATAGGGTGGGGAATAGGGTGGGGAATAGGGTGTGGAATAGGGTGTGGAATAGGGTGGGGAATAGGGTGGGGAATAGGGTGGGGAATAGGGTGGGGAATAGGGTGGGGAATAGGATGGGAATAGAGTTTTAATGGGAATACATAGGATGGTTGAACATACATAGAGTATATAAGGTATGTTACGTTCGGTAGTTATTCTCAGATATAATTAATGAGAAAAATAAAAACACTAACACAAAGAGAAAGTTTTTTTTTAAATAAGAAGAAGAAAAGAAGAAAAAAACTCGCATTGAAAAAAAAATCAAGAGATTTCAAAACAAAGATTTGAAATCTTTGACAAAAAGTTATAAAAGACGAGAGATCTCGCAAAAACAATTACAATTTTTGATTAATCCACTCCTCATTTCTCCGGCCCTCGCCACATCCTCGGCCGTGCCACTCGGCGCCACCGCTAAACGACGAGAAGATGAAAAGGTTGTATTGGCGGCGTTCCCTCTCGATAGCCTCGAGCTGGATCTCCGATGAAAAGCCACCGTACTCAATAGTACTCGTGGCACAGTCAATGGGCAACAACTCCAATCAACCCCCGCCCTCCCCCACCGCCCCCCCCACACTTCCATCAGTAGTGATGTTAGTTACTGGCTGCTGCTGGATGTGGTACTCAACTCTCAGTTTGTTAGTCATTTAAAGACAAGTCTTTTACTGACATTTTTGACAGGACACCGGTCAATGTACAAGGGACACTTTTTGACAGGACACCGGTAAATGTACACGGGACACTTTTTTGACAGGACACCGGTAAATGTACACGGGACCCTTTTTGACAGGGCACCGGTCAAATTTAAACGGGGCACTTTTTTGACAGAACACCGGTAAATGTACACGGGACACTTTTTGACAGGGCATCGTAAATGCACACTGGACACTTTTTGACAGGGCACCGGTAAATGCAAACGAGATTTTTTTTGACAGGACACCGACCGGTAAATGCACTCGGGTACTCTTTGACAGGACACCGGTAAATGCACTCGAGTTCTGCCATACCGGACAGGAAGCTGTCATCAGCACACGTTTTCGTTCATCCTCTGAGAGCCGTGGTTGAGGGTGGTTGAGGGTGGTTGAGGGCGATGAGATGCAAAAGTATCTCGGTGATGTGTGTGTGGGGGGGAGGGGGGATCAAGCTCATGAGAGTGAGCAAACTGAGTGTCTTTTTTGGGGAGGGGCGGGGGCGGGGTGGGGGGGGTAATGTGCAGATGTCGGCTCAGGTGAAAATGACGGTCGTTGAGGGCTCACAGTAATCACAGACAAGACGTGTGTCAGGATTGTAAGGTTGTATTTAACACGCTAGTCGAATTGAGATGGATGCGCTTTACGGTAACTTGTGGTTTTTGTTATTTCTTGGCGGATATCTATTTAAAATTATCCGGGGCAATCTGTTAGACGATTTGCATTAAGATATGAACCGAATAGCCGGATGATTCTGTAAGGACTTCCACGTCAGAGTGGGGTCAGCTACGTGACTGGTCAGTCAACAAGTGTTTTTGAGGGGCGAGGGAGGGTAATGTGCCAGATGCCGATCAGGTGAAAATCACGTCATTAGACTTACGCTATTCACAGACAAGACGTGTGTCAGGATTGTAAGGTTGCATTAACACGCTAGTCGAATTGAAATGGATGCGCTTTACAGTAACTTGTGTTATTGTTATTTCTTGGCGGATATCTCTTTAAAATTATCCGGGGCAATCTGTTAGACCGATTTCATTAAGATATGAACCAAATAGCCGGATATTCTTTAAGGACTTTACCAGTCAGAGTGTACAGCATACGTGGACTTGGTCCAGTCAACAACGTGTTTACTGCCATGTTGTACCAATCAATTTGACAACATATTGTTACTGATCCAGTCAACAACGTGTTTACTGCCATGTTGTACCAATCAATTTGACAACATATTGTTACTGATCCAGTCAACAACGTGTTTACTGCCATGTTGTACCAATCAATTTGACAACATATTGTTACTGATCCAGTCAACAACGTGTTTACTGCCATGTTGTACCAATCAATTTGACAACATATTGTTACTGATCCAGTCAACAACGTGTTTACTGCCATGTTGTACCAATCAATTTGACAACATATTGTTACTGATCCAGTCAACAACGTGTTTACTGCCATGTTGTACCAATCAATTTGACAACATATTGTTACTGATCCAGTCAACAACGTGTTTACTGCCATGTTGTACCAATCAATTTGACAACATATTGTTACTGATCCAGTCAACAACGTGTTTACTGCCATGTTGTACCAATCAATTTGACAACATATTGTTACTGATCCAGTCAACAACGTGTTTACTGCCATGTTGTACCAATCAATTTGACAACATATTGTTACTGATCCAGTCAACAACGTGTTTACTGCCATGTTGTACCAATCAATTTGACAACATATTGTTACTGATGGTTACGCTGAAGAAGAAGTTTATACGAAAACCTGGTCCAAAATAGTAACACTATCAAAAGGACAAGCTACATCCCATTAAACTGTCTCGTCTTATACCTTTCAAACTGTAGGTTATTGCGTCCTACGCTTATCCAAAGACACACGAAAGTCTGAAGTTTACTCCAGTGGAGTAGAAAGGAAGTGTGGATTGCATCCAATAATTTTTCTCCTCTTCTCCTTTTCCCTATTTTCATAAAAGTTTCAATTTTTCAAAAACCGGAAGTCTGCATTTCAATCTGGATTCAGTATGGCAGTGTAAACATGCGCAGAAGGCATTAGAGCCGCAGTGGTTTCCGGGAGCAGAGAGACCCCGATCCGTTCCATCAAGAAGTACGTTGACCGGATGTCAAGGCCACAGGTCATTTGATGATGGGCCGCCATTAGGCCGGGCTCATTAGCGCTGCAGGAAATGCATTGTGTCATGCACAACAGTTGCCGATTTAGGGGCTGTTTCCTTGGGCTCGTTACGAAATACCATGGCAAAACAGATCAATAGATGTTTTCACACAAGTATCATTAGAATAGTCGTGTGAATAGCAGGTCGGGAGAGTAGCCTTTCAACGTTAATACTGAAATCCGTGTCAATACCCGTTGTTCTTTTTTCCCCTGATAACGCGACAGTTGTTGGAATAATTCAGGAAATAGCTGCATCTCCAGGACAACAATAATGGCATCTAAATTAGGAGTTACCACATACGGATCAAGATCGTTATGTTGTTTTCAATAGCTTTCCTAGAAATAGAAGCATGCTTGGGCTGAGGCGTGGTTTAAAATGTCAACACTTCTAAATCGTGTTTTCCAAACTGTTTTTTCGAGAGTTAAAATTCAAAGAGTTTGTTTTTAAAGTGATTCCATTTGATGAACTATTGGACGGTGTGCCAACTGACAGACTGACACATTGCCAACTGACAGACTGACACATTGCCAACTGACAGACTGACACAGTGCCAACTCACAGACTGACACATTGCCAACTGACAGGCTTACACATTGCCAACTGACAGACTGACACATTGCCAACTAACAGACTGACACATTGCCGACTGACAGATTGACACAGTACCAACTGACAGACTGACACATTGCCAACTGACAGACTGACACATTGCCAACTGACAGACTGACACATTGCCAACTGACAGACCGACACAGTGCCAACTGACAGACTGAGACAGTACCAACTGACAGACTGACACAGTGCCAACTGACAGACCGACACAGTGCCAACTAACAGACTGACACATTGCCAACTGACAGACTGACACATTGCCAACTGACAGACTGACACGTTGCCAACTGACAGATTGACACAGTGCCAACTGACAGACTGACACTTTGCCAACTGGCAGACTGACACAGTGTCAACTGACTGACTGACACAGTGCCAACTGACAGACTGACACAGTGCCAACTGACAGACTGACACAGTGCCAACTGACAGACTGACACAGTGCCAACTGACAGACTGACACAGTGCCAACTGACAGACTGACACAGTGCCAACTGACAGACTGACACAGTGCCAACTGACAGACTGACACAGTGCCAACTGACAGACTGACACAGTGCCAACTGACAGACTGACACAGTGCCAACTCACAGACTGACACATTGCCAACTGACAGGCTGACACAGTGCCAACTGACAGACTGACACATGACCTGATTAAAGAACCAACAAATGTCTTTAGTTCCCTACTAATCAATTAATTATCTCATCTGTTAGTAAGACTTGACAACATCTGTACAATGAATGTCAGAAACTTTCTAAAGCAAGCAACATGTCAACTCAGCTGAGACTCAAGGTTAGGGACAACGACCGGCTGACCGCTGTCCACTATGACCTTGTACGACCATCAGATCTCTGAAGACTGAGACCCCCTGCTTACCTCCAATTTAATATGAGAAAAGTGCACTGTATCATGATCGGGCCCTGGAGAGTTACCCCCCCCAACCCCGTTACCACCAACCCTTACCTCCCCTGACAAACACAAAGCACTAGTTCACTTCATCCGGTCATTGTCTCTAGAGATTTATTAGATTCCATTAGAAGTGAAAATTTCTCAAAAGTCTGCTACAACTTCAGACACCCCCCACCCCTATTTGATAGATCTTCAAATGTGTCTGTGTAACGTTGTCTACACTCACTTGACATACAAATATGTTTAAACATAAATGATCACTTCCAGATTTAACTTAAGTTTTGTCTCAATGAAGATCAAGGGGCGGTAAATTTTGTTTTGTTTTTGTGAGTGGTTTGTCATTGGGGCAGTAACCCTATTGTTTTGTTGTTTTTTCTTTCCAATGATCATAATGAAGATTAGTTCAATGAAACGACGATAAATACATAGATAATGGCCGCACCAACACAGGAAAATAAGAGTTCCTAAATGAAGCGACTGAATGATACGATTGTTGTCCATATTATTATGTTTATGGTTGATAAAACGTTTAGGATCAAGTCAATAATTTATCAACTATTTTATCAACATCGTCGTCATTGTTACAGCCCCCCCCATCCCCCCACACCACAATGAAATAGATATTACATTGGTTGAGTCTGAGTGGCATCCTGATGTCAGATAAACGTTTTAGGGGCGCCCAACCAGAGCAGGCGCCACACCAGAACAGGCGCCCCTCCATAACAGGCTCCTTTCGTTTCTCTATCAACATTCCCTAGAGACCGGCGCTAAAATATTGCAGATTTATCAGAAAGGTTTTAGACAATATTCTCGAATCAACTCTCGCGCCTCCGTGGAGAATCTCGTTTGAAGTCAACAATAACAATCTATAAATAAACTTTTCCCTTTAGACTCACTAACCACAATATAATATAACTAGACGCCCCGCGGCGTAGCATACGCCGCAGACTTGCTCATGGAGAGTTCATTTACCCCTTTAATGCACTTTTTAGGGCGCCTACGGCGCCGACCTTTTTCAAAAGGCCAACTAACTTGTCCATGTTTGATCAATACGAAATATTAAACTTTCTGAAATGTACACAAAGTATTTTATAATAGGGGTTGTAGGGCGCCTACGGCGCCCCCTTTGTTTTTTGATGTTATAATTAACCATCATAAAATCCTCTTTTTACATTGTTCCCTTTTTACAAAATTAAAATATCAGCGAAAACAATGACGTCATATAATATTTTTTTTACAGCGCATATTTAATTTGCACACATTTCGATGCATTGGTGCAGTAATTTGGTGCGCTGCTTTCTAAAATTAGTATCTGTTGCACATGCAGCTTCTTGTTGCCTCGCAGGGTCCGACCACGAAGAGAATTATATATATAGATACGTGGCTCTCAATGATGGAATGATAAACCCTATCATTTAATCAGCATGGAAAAAAACTTTATGAATCCCATTTAAAAAATCCGAGCGCATTATTTTATATGATTTATATTGCTTCAAATGCTAAATGTTGAAAAACAAAAAACAATGGATGTTCTGTTACTACTCTCAGATCTAACTGTACAAACCAGCATCACCACTCACACATCTAACTGTACCGCCATGTTGTCTTATTGGCCATCGTTTATCATCGTACATAATTGATGGGGGCCGGGGAATTGGTAGAACGGGGCGACCGCCAGGTTTGTGTGTGCCCTGGGGGAAATCTGGTTGACGAGCCTCTAACGGCGGCGCCCTTTAGAGCCAGGGGGGGGGACATTTATAAAAGCCACAGCGGAGGCTAACAACAGCAACAAAATAGTTTGAATGCAATCAGTTGACTGAACTGTCTCACGTCAATCAGTTGACTGAACTGTCACACGCCAATCAGTTGACTGAACTGTCACACACCAATCAGTTGATTGAACTGTCACACGCCAATCAGTTGACTGAACTGTCACACGCTCATCAATTGATTGAACTGTCACACACCAATCAGTTGACTGAACTGTCACACACCAATCAGTTGACTGAACTGTCACACGCCAATCAGTTGACTGAACTGTCACACACCAATCAGTTGACTGAACTGTCACACGCCAATCAGTTGACAGAACTGTCACACACCAATCAGTTGACTGAACTGTCACACGCCAATCAGTTGACTGAACTGTCACACGCCAATCAGTTGACTGAACTGTCACACACGCAATCAGTTGACAGAACTGTCACACACCAATCAGTTGACAGAACTGTCACACACCAATCAGTTGACTGAACTGTCACACACCAATCAGTTGACTGAACTGTCACACGCCAATCAGTTGACTGAACTGTCACACACCAATCAGTTGACTGAACTGTCACACGCGAATCAGTTGACAGAACTGTCACACACCAATCAGTTGACTGAACTGTCACACGCCAATCAGTTGACAGAACTGTCACACACCAATCAGTTGACTGAACTGTCACACGCCAATCAGTTGACAGAACTGTCACACACAAATCAGTTTCTGTCTAGTGAATTGTTGACTAACAACTCTTTCGTGTTTAGTTACAACGGGCTGGAATCACGTGACTTGGTGACGCTGGAGTTGATAGACAAGTCACGTGACTTGACGACTTCGGAGTTGATAGACAAGTCACATGACTTGGTGACGCCGGAGTTGATAAACAAGTCACGTGACTTGGTTACTTCGGAGTTGATAGACAAGTAACGTGACTTGACGACTTCGGAGTTGATAGACAAGTCACATGACTTGGTGACGCCGGAGTTGATAAACAAGTCACATGACTTGACGACTTCGGAGTTGTTAGACAAGTCACGTGACTTGGTGACGCCGGAGTTGATAGACGAGTCACGTGATTTGGTGACGCCGGAGTTGATAGTCGAGTCACGTGACTTGGTGACGCCGGAGTTGATAGACGAGTCACGTGACCTTGCTGTTGAGGAACTATGCATAATTGACACGACATTCTGCATCGAGACATTTGTTGAGATGAGAATTGTTTATGTCCTGGATGTGAGATGATGTCATAGAGACGGTCCTATCAATCATTCATGTCAACAGGATCAGATTTCGACAGGTGGCCCTTCAGTTCAATGGGGGTTTGGGGGGGCTAGAACACAAACATGAGTTATTGTTCTTGGTTTTATATTTATTCAAAATTAAACTCAACAGCATAGACTTGATTCTTGTTTATGTTTAAACGTCAGCCGAGAAGAGAGAGAGAGTGAGAGAGAGAGAGAGAGAGAGAGAGAGTGTGTGTGTGTGTGTGTGTGTGTGTGTGTGTGTGTGTGTGTGTGTGTGTGTGTGTGTGAGTGTGAGAGAGAGAGAGAGAGAGAGTATTAGATTAGATTTCTCTTTTTTTACCTGTGGGATTTCATGTCAGAACCACGATTTCGTGTGGAAAACTGTTTTTTTCACTCAAAGGGACTTAATCCAGGCGGTGCCAGTAATTTAGGCGTACAATCATCACAACACCACGGCGCCACTAACCAACGTCCCGTTGCCAATGGCAACCATTGAGGTGTCCCCTGCCTGGTAATTGGTTTAATGCGATAGCCACCCGTGCCATGTTATCGCATTATCCAGGATCGTTGTCTCTTTGGTCGCAGTACTTATGTGAGTGGTGGCCGCGCCAGGCCAGGGATTGTGTGTGAGTGGTGGCCGCGCCAGGCCAGGGATTGTGTGTGAGTGGTGGCCGCGCCAGGCCAGACATTGTGTGTGAATGGTGGCCGTGCCAGGCCAGGGATTGTGTGTGAGTGGTGGCCGCGCCAGGCCAGGGATTGTGTGTGAGTGGTGGCCTCGCCAGGCCAGGGATTGTGTGTGAGTGGTGGCCGCGCCAGGCCAGGGAATGTGTGTGAGTGGTGGCCTCGCCAGGCCAGGGATTGTGTGTGAGCGGTGGCCGCGCCAGGCCAGGGATTGTGCTACTTCTCATCGCATTTACTGCATCACTGAGTTCGTCGGTTGTACATGCGTACGCTGCATCAGTGTGTACACGGCTGTACACAGCAGTTGTCCCGCGCCGCTGTAAAAGGGCATGGGCGTGATTTGTAATCAGTTACGTGCGTGTTACGTCACACACTGATCTATTAATAGAAGGAGATGACTTACTGTACGAGTTGTACTTAATCCGCTGGACAGACGCCGCCTGGGATACGGGGCACTGAGACTGACCGATGGATTACATCCGTGGAATTTATCCCTGGATAACCCCAGGCTGTAGATTATATCCGTGGATGATATCCCTGGATAACCCCAGACTGTAGATTATATCCGTGGATTATATCCCTGGATAACCCCAGACTGTAGATTATATCCGTGGATTATATCCCTGGATAACCCCAGGCTGTAGATTATATCCGTGGATGATATCCCTGGATAACCCCAGGCTGTAGATTATATCCCTGGATAACCCCAGGCTGTAGATTATATCCGTGGATTATATCCCTGGATAACCCCAGGCTGTAGATTATATCCGTGGATGATATCCCTGGATAACCCCAGGCTGTAGATTATATCCCTGGATAACCCCAGGCTGTAGATTATATCCGTGGATTATATCCCTGGATAACCCCAGGCTGTAGATTATATCCGTGGATTATATCCCTGGATAACCCCAGGCTGTAGATTATATCCGTGGATGATATCCCTGGATAACCTCAGGCTGTAGATTATATCCGTGGATGATATCCCTGGATAACCCCAGGCTGTAGATTACATCCATGGATGATATCCCTGGATAACCCCAGGCTGTAGATTATATCCGTGGATGATATCCCTGGATAACCCCAGGATGTAGATTATATCCGTGGATGATATCCCTGGATAACCCCAGGCTGTAGATTATATCCGTGGACGATATCCCTGGATAACCCCAGGCTGTAGATTATATCCGTGGATGATATCCCTGGATAACCCCAGGCTGTAGATTACATCCGTGGATGATATCCCTGGATAACCCCATGCTGTAGATTATACCCGTGGATGATATCCCTGGATAACCCCAGGCTGTAGATTATATCCGTGGATGACGTCAAAATCAAAAATTTAAAAATCCTTTTTGCTGATTGCAAAATGCTGTTGAAATAATCACAATAAACTGACCATCGCTGTTATAAACACAGTATGATATAATAAGCAGCATGTGTCAATATAGAAATATTTCAATAATAAATTTCTTTGAGTTGATTGCATCCATTCCATCATGGCATGACCTGGCCTAGAGTAAAGACGAAATCGAGACCAAGAGACTCACTCTTATCTCCGAGAAGATAAGAAATCAAAGCGACCCCTGCCGGCCATTTGGCTGTTAAATTCATCAAGCTCCCAACAAAGGGATCGGCTCGTTGACTTGATTAACTCGAACATTACACAAATGAGCCGCCATTGATGTGGCCGTATCAGTCGTCTAATCTTGCACAAATATCAAAACGTCCGCCTTGAGGCTTCACTCCTCGAGTGTTGTGCCACGCCTCCACTCGTTCACTGTTGTGCCACGCCTCCACCCATCCACTGTTGTGCCCCGCCTCCACTCGTCCACTGTTGTGCCACGCCTCCACTCGTCCACTGTTGTGCCACGCCTTCACTCATCAAATGTTGTGCCACGCCTCCACTCGTCCACTGTTGTGCCACGCCTCCACTCGTCCACTGTTGTGCCACGCCTCCACTCGTCCATTGTTGTGCCTCACCTCTGTCACATCTGATTAACATAATTGTGTGACGTAAGGTCACGTGTACAAGAGACGCGGGAAGAAAGGAGCATTTCTACTGGTTGAAAGTGTTGGGCGAACAGTTGTGTGTAGACTTCCGACAGGGAAGGATGTATAGTGAATAACTCAAGATTTCCACGTTATATTACCTCAAATGATTCTTATGTGTACAATATATATATATATTAAAGTTGTTGTGGATATAAAAAGTTCTTCAGCTGATCATTGTGCCCTAAGAATTAATATTGTAACAGTTAGTATAAAGTAAAATCGTTATATTGGTGCAGAAGTAAAAGTTCTATGTGAACACTGTACAAGAGATTTCAAGAAAGAGGTTTCGTGGAAATAAGTATTGGATATTTCCAAAAAAGGAAAGTATTCTTTAAAATAAGAAATAATAACAGCTATAGTATTTTTTGAATATTCAAGTTCGTAAGAAGCTGTAAATAAACTTTTGTGGTTCAGTGAAAATACAAGAAGATTTCAAAATGGCGGCATAATCGGCACGTGTCCGCAGTGTATAAAACTGGATCAGACTAGTTGGTTCTACGTCACATTCGACGACAGTACAAGCATACTACACAGTACTGGAATCTGGGTCGTATAGGCTTACTGAATGGTGACACACGGTGAACATATATAGGTCGTGACGTCAACAGGCTCAATGCTAGTTGATTCCAGGAAATATTTGTAAACATAACATCGAACCGAGAAGCTATGGACTATTCAATGTGTTGGTGTGAATTATAAATAAAGAAACGGAATTTTTATCCATTCATTGTGTGAAGAGTTTGATTATCGCAATTTTTGGATTAATGGAGTGAACTAAATTGTTTAAAAACTACTCAAAAATTGAAATTTTAACCAAGTGACTTTTATTCAAAACGATTGGACCATTTAATATATTTTGTCAATCTGAGGGAGCGTATATATAAAGTATATTAAAGATCCCGTGTGAGGATTCTTTTTGTTGTCTCATCTTGTCAATAAATAGATTTCATGGTTTAGACGTGTCACTTATTTGAACTTAACATTTTGAATTCAAGATATTTCATTTGGACGATTTATAACTTTATCAATATATATCCATACATTCCTTACCGAATTGCTAGATTCATATTATTCAATCAAACAAAACATGGATTACTACGAAAGATTCACCGCCATAGCTAAAAGAGATGGGATTAAAGGGGGAAAAAATTAGAGATTTCATTGAAGAAAAAGTAAGAGAAGCTGAAGAAAAAGCAAGAATAGCTGAAGAAAAAGAACAGCGAAGAAAAGCTGAAGAAAAAGAAAATCAAAGAGAAGCTGAAGAAAAAGCAAGAATAGCTGAAGAAAAAGAACAGCGAAGAAAAGCTGAAGAAAAAGAAAATCAAAGAGAGGCTGAAGAAAAAGCAAGAATTGCTAATGAAGAAGAGAGGCAAAAACTCATAAGTGCAAGAGAACTTGAAAAAATGAAACAAGACACCTTAAAATTACAAATTGAGCTAGAGAGTAGAGGCCACAATCCTGGTGATGAAACAAATAGAAGGTCAGCACCAAGGGATACTATCAAAGTAAGAAAATATGATAGCCAAAAAGAAAAAATGGATGTTTATCTGGATTATTTCGAATCCATAATGACTATGAAAGGCTATAATGAAGAAGATTGGCCAGCACAACTAATGACTCAATTAACTGGAGAAGCATTTGAAGCTTATAACAGTATAGCCAAAGAAGACAAAAGCATATATAAGAATGTCAAAAAGGCACTTCTATGTCAGTTTGGAAAGTCAGAAAATGGTTATAGAAGAGAATTTCATGAAATGAGAATCAAGATGGACAAAGATCCACAGATCATAGTACATGAAGCACAAGTCAAACTAACAAAATGGCTGGAACTGACAGCAATAGATACGAGCAATCCAAAGGCCATAATAGACATGGTGTTAATTGACAAGTTTTTAGAAAATGCAACACCAACCCTATTCACATATTTGACTGACAAGAAAGTTCGTACTCAAGCAGAGCTAACAAATGCATTACGAACATTCAAAGACTCTCATCCGAATGTGGAAATGGATAAGAGACAAGACATATTTGCAGCAATACAAATTAAAAGTCAAGAAAAAAGGCAAGGTATGAGAAACCAGAGTCTGCCAAACCAAGGCAACAGACAAACTATTTGTTGGTACTGTAACAAGCCAGGACATATGGCTAAGCAGTGTTACCACAATAAAGAAAAACCAAATAGGGTGTCACCTAATGACAGCTCTATCAGAAAGAAAATAGAAGAAAGATCAAAACAAGATCATTTTGAAAACAAAGGTAGACAAGCATAGAAAGAAAAATATAATCATAACTCCAGACATAGAGATTATGATCAAGATCGACAATCATGGAGAGAAAAATATAATCATAATTCCAGACATAGAGATTATGATCAAAGTAGACAATCATGGAAAGAAAAATAAATCATAACTCCAGACATAGAGATTATGATCAAGATAGACAATTATGGAGAGAAAAATATAATCATAATTCCAGACACAGAGATTATGATCAAGAAAGACAATCATGGAGAGAAAGAAATAATCATAATTCCATAAATAGAGATTATAATCAAAGCAGAAGATCATGGAGAGGCAAATACAATTTTGACTCCAGAAAAAGAAATTATGATCAACCATGGAGAAAGAATGAAAACCAAGACATGAATGATAGAAAAATAATAAAGTTAAATCGAGCACAGACAGAAACTAGTGACATTTTAGCCACTATTAAAAATCAAGTATATGATAAAAGAAATGAAGACCATAGTAGCAGAGAAAGAGATGGTACTAGTGAATCTGAAACCATTTGTGTGAAATCATCTGAATTAGGAAGAACAATTGGTTGTGTATTAAGCAAAATCAAAGACTTTACAGATAGAGACAATATTTTTCAGATAAAAGTTTCTGACAGTGACTCATCTGTTCCAAATTCTATTGAATTATCTGGAAGCAAAAATGACATCTCAAAAGCTAAGCAATTTATTCAAGATGCTGGAATTGATATTGTGAATGAACATAATCGAAGTCATGTTTGGTGAATTATTGAACATTTAACAGTCTGAAGAAACATTCAAAGCCCATCGATTTGAATTCATACTCGTCAATTGAAGAATGACTATCTTTGAACTAGGCTATGCTATTAGCCGACTACAAATTTGACATTAAACCTGTGAAGGGAAAGGACAATATGGTTGCAGACATATTAAGTAGAATGACAATAAATAAAGACACTCTGTGAACTCCTAACTGATAAAACCAGAGACTATTAAAAAGACATTCTGTGAATTACTAAATGATAAAATAAGAGACTGTTTTAACATTAGTCTGTGAATTCCTAAAGGATACAAACAGAGACTGTAGTTATATTAATATTTTTATTTGTTGAACAATGGACAAGGAACAGTGTTTGAATTCCATTGGATTATTAGTTAATTTTAATAATATTGAGTGTTTAAATATTTTAGTTACACAAAATTACAGATGTGTTAAAATTTTCAATTTTCATTTTTTCAGCACAGGTAGACGGCTGCAGTCCTACAGATTTTTTCTCATTATTTCTTATGTTAAGACTGTTGCAGTTCTACAGATTTTTTCTTATTGATTCTATATCCAGAAGTTGTATGTAAGAAAATGAATGTTCATTGATGATAAATATTTGAAATTTGAATATAGATATAGATTGATTTGATTTTATGAAGACCAAAAATGTTGTATTTCATAAACATTTTTTTTTAAGGATGGGGGTGAATGTCACATCTGATTAACATAATTTTGTGACGTAAGGTCACGTGTACAAGAGACGCGGGAAGAAAGGAGCATTTCTATTGGTTGAAAGTGTTGGGCGAACAGTTGTGTGTAGACTTCCGACAGGGAAGGATGTATAGTGAATAACTCAAGATTTCCACGTTATATTACCTCAAATGATTCTTATGTGTACAATATATATGTATATTAAAGTTGTTTTGGATAAACGAATTCTTCAGTGAATTATTGTGCACAAGATTAATTACTGTGAGAACGCCTACATAAAAGAGTTATAAAGTCATAGTTACAACCTCCACTCATCCACTGTTGTGCCACGCCTCCACCCATCCCCTGTTGTGCCTCGCCTCCACTCATCAACTGTTGTGCCACGCCTCCACTCATCCAATGTTGTGCCACCCCTTCACCCCTCCCTTGTTGTGCCACGCCTCCACTCGTCCACTGTTGTGCCACCCCTCACCCCTCCCTGTTGTGCCACGCTCCACTCGTCCACTGTTGTGCATCCCCTCCACCCCTCCCTTGTTGTGCCACGCCTCCACTCGTCCATTGTGCCTCGCCTCCACTCATCCACTGTTGTGCCACGCCTCCACCCATCCCCTGTTGTGCCTCGCCTCCACTCATCAACTGTTGTGCCACGCCTCCACTCATCCAATGTTGTGCCACCCCTCCACCCCTCCCTTGTTGTGCCCCACCTCCACTCGTCCACTGTTGTGCATCCCCTCCACCCCTCCCTTGTTGTGCCACGCCTCCACTCGTCCATTGTGCCTCGCCTCCACTCATCCACTGTTGTGCCACGCCTCCACCCATCCCCTGTTGTGCCTCGCCTCCACCCATCCACTCTTGTGCCACGCCTCCATTTTTGTGCCACGCCTCCACCCATCCCCTACTGTGCCACGCCTCCACCCATCCCCTACTGTGCCATGCCTCCACCCCTCCCTTGTTGTGCCACGCCTCCACCCATCCCCTACTGTGCCACGCCTTCACCCATCCCCTACTGTGCCATGCCTCCACCCCTTCCTTGTTGTGCCACGCCTCCACCCATCCCCTACTGTGCCACGCCTCCACCCCTCCCTTGTTGTGCCACGCCTCCACTCGTCCACTGTTGTGCCCCGCCTCCATTTTTGTGCCACGCGTCCACTGTTCCACTGTTGTGCCACCCCTCCACCACATAGTCACAGTCATAGCCCCCCACCCCCTTTTGTTGACTACGTCATCTCGTATGAGGGTCTCGTCTCGGCGTCCAATCAGCGTTCACTTCCGCTTTGCTTACATTGATTAAGCATTCATTCCGTTAAGGTTTTTTAGGACAAATTTCTGCCGAAGCTGTTCTACCTTTCTACACTAGAACCAAATTTGTTACAATTATTTTAATTTGTCTTTAAAAAATTCAACAACTGTAATGTATGGATTGCTGCCGGCTAAAAAAAAACAACTCAAAATAAAACCGAAACGAAACCTAATTAAGTTTTTGAATCTACTGAAGCCACTTGAGACAAGATTTACACATAAATTTACAGAATTTCAATAAACTGGTTAATGAGCCAGACACTGCTGGGAGGTGAGGCAGTTACAGTATTTAAATGACGTACTTGGGACAAGGGATACGGATCTGGAGTTGTGACGTAGTTGGGACAAGGGATACGGACCTGGAGAAATGACGTAATTGCAAAAAGGGATACGGACCTGGAGTTGTGACGTAGTTGGGACAAGGGATACAGACCTGGAGTTGTGACGTAGTTGGGACAAGGGATACAGACCTCGAGTTGTGACGTAGTTGGGACAAGGGATACGGACCTGGAGTTGTGACGTAGTTGGGACAAGGGATACGGACCTGGAGTTGTGACGTAGTTGGGACAAGGAATACGGACCTGGAGTTGTGACGTTGTTGGGACAAGGGATACGGACCTGGAGTTGTGACGTAGTTGTGACAAGGAATACGGACCTGGAGTTGTGACGTAATTGTGACAAGGAATACGGACCTGGAGTCGTGACGTAGTTGGGACAAGGGATACAGACCTGGAGTTCTGACGTAGTTGGGACGAGGGATACGGACTTGGAGTTGTGACGTAGTTGGGACAAGGGATACGGGCCTGGAGTTATCACGTAGTTTGGAAAAGGATACCAACCTGGAGTTGTGACGTAGTTGGGACAAGGGATACGGACCTGGAGTTGTGACGTAATTGGAACAAGGGACCCTGATATAAAGTTAACAGTCCTATTCTATATATGTATTGCCCCAGATGGGAGAAATTCACGTGATAATGAAGTTAATCCTTCAGGAGAGTGACAAGCCCCGAGCCGACTTAACATTAATAATATTACGTAACCCGGACCTAAGTCACTGGCCTCTCCAGTGGTCCTCAAAATGTGTGAGCCGTGAGTCCCCAAAGTCAGCCATTGTCATGTAATCACGGAAATAAAAAACACAGACTCGTATATAATTTGAGCCGCTATATCCCCGGCCAAGAGCCGCTATATCCCCGGCCAATAGCTCCTATATCCCCGCCAAGAGCTCCTATATCCCCGGCCAAGAGCCGCTATATCCCCGGCCAAGAGCCGCTATATCCCCGGCCAAGAGCCCCTATATCCCCGGTCAAGAGCCGCTATATCCCCGGCCAAGAGCCGCTATATCCCCGGCCAAGAGCCAATCTTTGACCCAGTAACTATGTCAATCTTTGACCCAGTAACTATGTCAATCTTTGACCCAATAACTATGTCAATATTTGACCCAGTAACAATGTTAGTCCATGACTTATCAAATAGATGTATCTCAGTGCCCTTAGATTTAAACAGGAGTATCAGAACTTATGCCCCACTATCTTTATCTCTCTCTCTCTCTTTCTCTCTGTCTCTCTCACTCTCTCTCTCTCTCTCTTTCTTTCTCTCTATCTCTCTCACTCTCTTTCTCTTTCTCTTTCTCTTTCTCTCTCTCTCTCTCTCTCTCTCTCTCTCTCTCTCTCTCTCTCTCTGTCTCTCTCTCTCTCTCTCTAACCAACTTCTTTTTCTCAATATTACTCAACCTCTGTATCTCAATGTCATGTGTTCTTTCCCTCCCTATTCCCCCACCCCACATCCAGTATGTAACAACTTGATTCTATACAACTAGTGATGACGTCATTTGCAGTGTTTGTTCATCAAATCCAGCACAATCATCTCGACCAATCGCTATCAGATGTCGTGGTTTGGTGATCAAAGATAACATATTATCAGCAGTGTCCGGATAATCCAACGTCAGGACAAGCAGAGTGTCCGGAAAATCCAACTTGAGCTCTCCGTATGGGTCCCGTTCATCCTGCCCCAAGCTCCGCATCACGTGGGTGAGTCTATCAAATTATGATGAATGTCAGCATGTATGGATGCAAAACTAAATTGATTTCGTGCAACTCCTGAAATATGGAAATGTTCCCAGGGGAGGCGACTGACCGCTGTCCATGCATGAAGTTGAGCACGCGATGTTCCTAAATGTCCAATCGGGGCCCGACCCCTCCCCTCCCTCAGGGTGCACATGCACTGTGATAATGGCCCCCATGATGGCAGGTTTTCACAAAATGAGTTGACGTAAGGCTATTGACATTAAAACCAACTATAACAGGACAGAGCCAACTATAACATGCAGAGCCAACTATAACAGGACAGAGCCAACCATAACAGGACAGAGCCAACTATAACAGGACAGAGCCAACTATAACATGCAGAGCCAACTATAACAGGACAGAGCCAACCATAACAGGACAGAGCCAACTATAACAGGACAGAGCCAACTATAACAGGACAGAGCCAACTATAACAGGACAGAGCCAACTATAACAGGACAGAGCCAACTATAACAGGACAGAGCCAACTATAACAAGCAGAGCCAACTATAACAGGACAGAGCCAACCATAACAGGACAGCGCCAACTATAACAGGACAGAGCCAACTATAACAGGACAGGGCCAACTATAACAGGACAGAGCCAACTATAACAGGACAGGGCCAACTATAACAGCACAGGGCCAACTATAACAGGACAGGGCCATACCAACTATAACAGGACAGAGCCAACTATAAAAGGACAGGGCCAATACCAACTATAACAGGACAGAGCCAACTATAACAGCACAGGGCCAACTATAACAGCACATGGCCACCTATAACAGGACAGGGCCATACCAACTATAACAGGACAGAGCCAACTATAAAAGGACAGGGCCAATACCAACTATAACAGGACAGAGCCAACATCAACTATAACAGGACAAGGGCCAACATCAACTATAACAGGACAGAGCCAACATCAACTACAACAGGACAGAGCCAACATCAACTATAACAGGACAGGGCCAACATCAACTATAACAGGACAGGGCCAACATCAACTATAACAGGACAGAGCCAACATCAACTATAACAGGACAGAGCCAACATCAACTATAACAGGACAGGGCCAACATCAACTATAACAGGACAGAGCCAACATCAACTATAACAGGACAGAGCCAACATCAACTATAACAGGACAGAGCCAACATCAACTATAACAGGACAGAGCCAACATCAACTATAACAGGACAGGGCCAACATCAACTATAACAGGACAGGGCCAACATCAACTATAACAGGACAGAGCCAACATCAACTATAACAGGACAGAGCCAACATCAACTATAACAGGACAGGGCCAACATCAACTATAACAGGACAACATGCAGTTTGATAAGAACTATCACTCCGATTGTGATACAAATATTCCCTCTTCAAAGTTAACACCACGGACAACAACGGGGGTACAGGGCATATTAGTACTGGGCAAATGGGCATTGGGGCACAGGGGCATTGGGGCATTGGGGCACAGGGGCATTGGGGCACAGGGGCATTGGGGCACTTAAATTTAGGCGTGAGTGGTAAACTGCCTCTCTCCCCCAAAATGAGTCCATTACATCTCAAGAGGACAGCGGCCAAGGACCTTGAAATTTCACCGCATTTCACGGTCTAGTGGAGGATGGGTTAATGGAGGTGCGTGAAATAGGTACTTGTGGGGTGGGGGAGGGGGCGTGGTAATTGTGATCACAGCAAGAGAACCAGCCGAAGTGAAAGCCACTTTAACACAGGGGTTCCCTAAACTTTAACACAGGGGTTCCCTAAACTTTAACACAGGGGTTCCCTAAACTTTAACACAGGGGTTCCCTTAAACGTTAACACAGGGGTTTCTAAAAACATTAATAAAAGGGGCTTCAAAGTTCTCTTCAAATCATTGTCACACAGTGGTTTTGCTCACATCCCACATGTGACACCGGAGACCACATCTGACATCAGAGACCACATCTGACATCAGAGACCACATCTGACATCAGAGACCACATCTGACATTAGAGACCACATCTGACATCAGAGACCACATCTGACATCAGAGACCATATCTGACATCAGAGACCACATCTGACATCAGAAACCACATCTGGTATCAGAGCATATCTGACATCAGAGACCACATTTGACATCAGAGACCACATCTGACATCAGAGACCACATCTGACATCAGAGACCACATTTGACATCAGAGACCACATTTGACATCAGAGACCACAGCTGACATCAGAGACCACATTTGACATCAGAGACCACATCTGACATCAGAGACCACATCTGATTGGCTCTCTCATAGCTCCACCTATCGGTGTGCTTGTTGTCGCCGTATACTTGAGAGCTGTAAGCTCCTCCCCCTCCCCCACCCCAAATCCCCCTTCGATAACTGTCCCAATAAAATACCCGGAACCACCTGTCTGACAAGTAAGTGGAAAAGGTGTCGTGGCTCATCGTCTCTGGACAAACAACTGTCCAGGTTTCCGCGGCTATCTCGTCTATAACGTCATCAAACACTCGACACACTCTCGTGATCTGACCACCAAAAAACTCTGTCCGTTTTCTCGATCGTTTATCCAGCCAATCTCTTGCGAGAGATGATTGTTTTAGATTTCATGGTTATGGAAGGGGAGGGGGGAGATAATGCTACTTCCGGTTTTAAAATCGTGGTTCTCAAACATAGTTTATGACATCATTGCGACTCGTGACCCGTCAAAACGGCCACAAACAAATTGTTTACAATTTTTAATAAAAAAGTTACTTTTTTTTAAAGCTCTTGTCAACTTTTTCACCCTTAAAAAGTTGGTCAAATTGTACAATATTTCTTGTGATCTTATTATATCATTTCTTGTCCAAAAAAAAAGTGACTTGGTACCATATCCAGTATCTGTTATTAAATTCATTTTTGTGATGTCATTATTATTGTTTCTTGTGATGTCATTATTATTGTTCCTTGTGAACTAAACCTGACACTGAATCGGTAAGTAAAAAATACGAATATAATATTGGATTGTATTTTTGACTATTAGTCCATCTATTAGTCCAGGACCGTTTTGTCGGTTAACCATTGCGACTCTGTAATAAAAACAATATTGCCAACCTGGTCATTATAAATTATATATAATATAATAGGAATTCGATAAAAGTTTTAAATAAAATAACAAAATACACAAACTAAATGTGCAATGAAAACAATAAATTTGAGATTTATTATTAAACTAATACGACAATAAACGCTTCGGCTAATACCTTTATTAGTTTTAAAGAACCAGCTTTAACATGCGCTGTCAATCGAATTAAAGGCATGACCAGACTTTTAAATCATCTCTTTCTGATCAATGTGATCGATCCAAATTTATTTTAACGTTTCGTCCCCATAAATTTTAAATCCCGCCAGGTGATTCTCTAAAACCGACCAATCATCATGGCTGACCCTCTAACTCAGCAGGTCTTCAAAAAAACCTCCCCTTTGCAATTTCCGGGGAGATAAAAGTCTCAAAGATATACTTGTAAGAAGTCACCTCCCCACAATGAAAGCACATATTGGAACAAAAGGTTGCAAGCGTAACCGTTGCAATACTTGTCCATATGTGATTGAAATTGACAAAATTTCTTTCCCTCTTGAAAAATTCAAAAATAAAAGATGGATTCACTTGCACAAGTCGCAACGTGATTTATGCAATTCTTTGCAAGAGGTGTAATAAAATCAACGTGAGTGAGACAGGTCGTCGTCTTGGAGATCGGTTTAGAGAACACCTGTATAATATACATAAACAGGTTCAATGGCCTGAGTCTAAACATATCTGCAGTGTTGACCATGACGGAATTTCAGATGTTGCAGTTACTGGTATTTTATATGCGAGCAATACCCATGATAGGATCCACATGGAAAATAGACTTATAAAACGATTTGGTACGTTGGCTCCGTATGGAATTAACCAAATTCACAATTTTACCTAACTGTAGAAACATTTTCCCGTTGTGGTTTTCACTGTAACTTTTGATACTTCCTCCTTTTTCTTATATCCTGTCTGTTGGTTGTTGTTTTTCCTTCCTATTATTAAATCCTTTTATTATTATATAATATTAACTCGTGGCCTCTGCTTGATTTGTCTTTAGTTTCAGCCTGGACATAAGACCCTCGACAGAATCATGAAATAGAGTCACGTGACTTGATACAGTCCCCCCACTGGACATAAGACCCTCGACAGAATCATGAAATAGAGTCACGTGACTTGATACAGTCCCCTGGACATATGACTCTCGACAGAATCATGTAATAGAGTCACGTGACTTGATACAGTCCCCTGGACATATAACCCTTGACAGAATCATGTAATAGAGTCACGTGACTTGATACAGTCCCCTGGACATATGACTCTCGACAGAATCATGAAATAGAGTCACGTGACTTGATACAGTCCCCCCACTGGACATAAGACCCCCGACAGAATCATGAAATAGAGTCACGTGACTTGATACAGTCCCCCCACTGGACATAAGACCCTGACAGAATCATGTAATAGAGTCACGTGACTTGATACAGTCCCCTGGACATAAGACCCTCGACAGAATCATGTAATAGAGTCACGTGACTTGATACAGTCCCCTGGACATAAGACCCTCGACAGAATCATGAAATAGAGTCACGTGACTTGATACAGTCCCCCCACTGGACATAAGACCCTCGACAGAATCATGTAATAGAGTCACGTGACTTGATACAGTCCCCCCACTGGACATAAGACCCTCGACAGAATCATGAAATAGAGTCACGTGACTTGATACAGTCCCCCCACTGGACATAAGACCCTCGACAGAATCATGAAATAGAGTCACGTGACTTGATACAGTCCCCCCACTGGACATAAGACCCTCGACAGAATCATGAAATAGAGTCACGTGACTTGATACAGTCCCCCCACTGGACATAAGACCCTCGACAGAATCATGTAATAGAGTCACGTGACTTGATACAGTCCCCCCACTGGACATAAGACCCTCGACAGAATCATGAAATAGAGTCACGTGACTTGATACAGTCCCCTGGACATAAGACCCTCGACAGAATCATGTAATAGAGTCACGTGACTTGATACAGTCCCCCCACTGGACATAAGACCCTCGACAGAATCATGAAATAGAGTCACGTGACTTGATACAGTCCCCCCACCTCTCACCCCACTCCCGGCCTAACGGTTTTTATTGATTATTAAGAAGTACATGTACTTAAGAGCGATGCATGTTTGAAAAATATTTATCATAAGCCGATTTCGACTCCAGATTAGATCGATAAATTGAACAACATGTGAGCTAAAGACACACATCAAAATGTTCAGTGAACTATTTCGTTTCTCGGCATCAACCGGTGATATACACACACAAACATCAAGTCACTGTCCGTAAGAACTTCGTCAAGAACCAGGTGTTGTGCTTCTTCCTTTACACAATATTATGTTGGCCTGTCCACGAAAAAACTCTCTCATTGTTGTTTTTTCTGCCCATCAAATATTGAGACTCAAATGGATTAGAATTATCACTGCGACTGGTACACAAAGGGACGTAGGCTGGTACACAAAGGGGCGTAGGCTGGTACACAAAGGGACTTAGACTGGTACACAAACGGACGTAGGCTGGTACACAAAGGGACGTAGACTGGTACACAAAGGGACGTAGGCTGGTACACAAAGGGACGTAGGCTGGTACACAAAGGGACGTAGGCTGGTACACAAAGGGACGTAGACTGGTACACAAAGGGACGTAGGCTGGTACACAAAGGGACGTAGGCTGGTACACAAAGGGGCGTATGCTGGTACACAAAGGGGCGTAGGCTGGTACACAAAGGGACTTAGACTGGTACACAAACGGACGTAGGCTGGTACACAAAGGGACGTAGGCTGGTACACAAAGGGACGTAGGCTGGTACACAAAAGGGACGTAGGCTGGTACACAAAGGGACGTAGACTGGTACACAAAGGGACGTAGGCTGGTACACAAAGGGACGTAGGCTGGTACACAAAGGGACGTAGGCTGGTACACAAAGGGACGTAGGCTGGTACACAAAGGGACGTAGGCTGGTACACAAAGAAACGTAGGCTGATACACAAAGGGACGTAGACTGGTACAAAAAGGGACGTAGACTGGTACAAAAAGGGACGTAGGCTGGTACACAAAGGGACGTAGGCTGGTACACAAAGGGACGTAGGCTGGTACACAAAGGGATGTAGGCTGGTACACAAAGGGACGTAGGCTGGCACACAAAGGGACGTAGGCTTATACACAAAGGGACGTAGACTGGTACAAAAAGGGACGTCGACTGGTACACAAAGGGACGTCGACTGGTACACAAAGGGACGTAGGCTGGTACACAAAGGGACGTAGGCTGGTACACAAAGGGACGTAGGCTGGTACACAAAGGGACGTAGGCTGGTACACAAAGGGACGTAGACTGATACACAAAGGGGCGTAGACTGGTACACAAAGGGAAGTAGGCTGGTACACAAAGAAACGCAGGCTGGTACACAAAGGGACGTAGCTCAAATATCAGTGAACATGTGGTACGTCTGTTTAGACTCCACTACGCCAAACTGAACCAAGGGAAAAAAAACTAATTGCGGCTGAGTATTTTTCTTGTAATTGTATACTTAATGAGATCATTTGAACAGCTGTCTAATGGATGTACTTTGTTTTCAAATCTGGACTAGACAGGGTGGGGCAAGGCATGGGGATGGGGCTAGGCATCGGGGTGGGGCAAGGCATGGGGGGTGGGGCTAGGCATGGAGGTGGGGCTAGGCATCGGGGTGGGGAAAGGCATGGGGTGGGGAAAGGCATGGGATGGGGCAAGGCATGGGGGTGGGGCAAGGCATGGGGGTGGGGCAAGGCATGGGGGTGGGGCAAGGCATGGGGGTGGGGCTTGGCATGGGGGTGGGGCTAGGCATTTGGTTGGGGCAAGGCATGGGGTTGGGGCTAGGCATGGGAGTGGGGATAGGCATGGGAGTGGGGCTAGGCATGGGAATGGGGTAAGACACGGGGGTGGGGATAGGCAAAGGGCTGGAAGTCTAGCAAACTGCCAATCGTTAGGGCTGAGAACTCAACAGGTTTGTACCACAATTCGGAGAAGACCCGAGTGTCAATGTTCTTTCGAACACGTCGAGGCCAAAGTGGACCTTGGATCCCCTGGGATATAGGGGTCAGGTCACGACGTTTCAGGAACTGGGCCCGTCGAGTTTGTTAGCCCCCAGCACCGCCATGGTAATAGACTTACGTCAGCACCCAGCACCGCCATGGTAATAGACTTACGTCAGCACCCAGCACCGCCATGGTAATAGACTTACGTCAGCACCCAGCACCGCCATGGTAATAGACTTACGTCAGCACCCAGCACCGCCATGGTAATAGACTTACGTCAGCACCCAGCACCGCCATGGTAATAGACTTACGTCAGCACCCAGCACCACCATGGTAATAGACTTACGTCAGCACCCAGCACCGCCATGGTAATAGACTTACGTCAGCACCCAGCACCGCCATGGTAATAGACTTACGTCAGCACCCAGCACCGCCATGGTAATAGACTTACGTCAGCACCCAGCACCGCCATGGTAATAGACTTACGTCAGCACCCAGCACCGCCATGGTAATAGACTTACGTCAGCACCCAGCACCGCCATGGTAATAGACTTACGTCAGCACCCAGCACCGCCATGGTAATAGACTTACGTCAGCACCCAGCACCACCATGGTAATAGACTTACGTCAGCACCCAGCACCACCATGGTAATAGACTTACGTCAGCACCCAGCACCGCCATGGTAATAGACTTACGTCAGCACCCAGCACCACCATGGTAATAGACTTACGTCAGCACCCAGCACCGCCATGGTAATAGACTTACGTCAGCACCCAGCACCGCCATGGTAATAGACTTACGTCAGCACCCAGCACCGCCATGGTAATAGACTTACGTCAGCACCCAGCACCACCATGGTAATAGACTTACGTCAGCACCCAGCACCGCCATGGTAATAGACTTACGTCAGCACCCAGCACCACCATGGTAATAGACTTACGTCAGCACCCAGCACCGCCATGGTAATAGACTTACGTCAGCACCCAGCACCACCATGGTAATAGACTTACGTCAGCACCCAGCACCGCCATGGTAATAGACTTACGTCAGCACCCAGCACCGCCATGGTAATAGACTTACGTCAGCACCCAGCACCGCCATGGTAATAGACTTACGTCAGCACCCAGCACCACCATGGTAATAGACTTACGTCAGCACCCAGCACCGCCATGGTAATAGACTTACGTCAGCACCCAGCACCGCCATGGTAATAGACTTACGTCAGCACCCACTACTGCCACAGTTATAGACCATCTCGCCTTCTGTTCGCGTCTTATCGTTACGGCCTTCACCTTTGCCGGAAACTGTCACGGCGTTGCAAACATGGCCGGCGTGAGAATTTAATCGACCCTCAATTAACAACTGTCTCGTTTTATTCTAATAGTCAATAGGAGGAGGAAGGGAGGGAGAGGAAAAGGAGGAGGAGGGGAGGGAGAGGAAGGTACCAGAGATAAGCAGACCGAGGATGAAATAGAGCAGAGGTCTGCATGACGTCATGTCGGTCTAATCTTGTCCTTTGTTTAAGACAACCTCATACTATGAACTCATAGAGAAACCATAAAACTCAAACTTTGAATATTTAATGGACATGAAATCAATGTCTGCATCAGGTCTGAGACGGTGCTGTTGTTTGCTAAAGATGTTTCCCAAGGTGTGTGGGGGGATGTGGTTGTGGTCAGTACACGCCTGGTTCTAATGAGGGGCTGACTGCTAATGTAATATGATTATATCGGTGGGGTCAGGGCAAGGTTATCTGGTCGGTCAAGGGCTATAATCCGTGATATATTGGACATTCACCTTCCCCAATTTGTCCAGTGTTTGCTTGTCAGTGTCAGTGATTTAGAATCTATTGTTCTATAGAACAAAGCTCGAGGCAAACACTTGAATAGATCACAGTGATTTAGTATTTGATGTTCTATAGAAGAAAGCTTCAGCCAAACAGTTGAATAGATGAAAGTGATTAAGTATCTCATGTTCTATAGAGCAAAGCTTGGGCCAAACACTTGAATAGATCACAGTGATTTAGTACCTGATGTTCTATAGAACAAAGCTTAGGCCAAACACTTGAATAGAGACGAATACCTTGCGATGAACATCAATCTTCCAATTGGAGGTGAACGGCTGGGAGGGGATCACTCTTCCAATTGACCATTAACTTCAATTTCTTTAGCTCCGACAATAACTCAAGACTCTTGACTGTGATACATCCCTGTGTTTGTTGACTATAGTGATACATCACTGTGTTTGTTGACTATAGTGATACATCACTGTGTTTGTTGACTATAGTGATACATCACTGTGTTTGTTGACTATAGTGATACATCCCTGTGTTTGTTGACTATAGTGATACATCCCTGTGTTTGTTGACTATAGTGATACATCACTGTGTTTGTAGACTATAGTGATACATCACTGTGTTTGTTGACTATAGTGATACATCACTGTGTTTGTTGACTATAGTGATACATCACTGTGTTTGTTGACTATAGTGATACATCACTGTGTTTGTTGACTATAGTGATACATCACTGTGTTTGTTGACTATATTGATACATCACTGTGTTTGTTGACAATAGTGATACATCACTGTGTTTGTTGACTATAGTGATACATCACTGTGTTTGTAGACTTGTTTGCATCAGATAAAGTAGGACCCTGTCCAGAGCGAGCCGTCCGCCACAGTCATGACTAGACACAGATGACCTGGTCAAAATGGGTAACATGGATGTCCACTTCAGTCATGATAAGGGGAGGGAGGTTGGATCACAAACATCATCATAAACAAACATTCAAACAAACATTCAAACAAACATTCAAACAAACATTTAAACTTCCAAACAAACATTCAAACAAACATTAAAACAAACATTCAAACAAACAGTCCAACGACAGGGTATATACTACCCCCCCCCCACACACACACACCTTTAATGGCTGTTGATTTAAATAAGGGTGGTAACTTTGATGGAACATTTTAATCACAGAATCGATTGGTGCAGCTCAGCGCATATAATAAATAGATGATAAAGGGCTTACCGACCATGAGATAAACATTTATCTCCCCTGATAGTTGTTGTAAACAATGACCTCCCTTGATAGTTGTTGTAAACAATGACCTCTCCCTGATAGTTGTTGTAAACAATGACCTCCCCTGATAGTTGTTGTAAACAATGACCTCCCCTGATAGTTGTTGTAAACAATGACCTCCCCTGATAGTTGTTGTAAACAATGACCTCCCCTGATAGTTGTTGTAAACAATGACCTCCCCTGATAGTTGTTGTAAACAATGACCTCCCCTGATAGTTGTTGTAAACAATGACCTCCCCTGATGGTTGTTGTAAACAATGACCTCCCCTGATGGTTGTTGTAAACAATGACCTCCCCTGATGGTTGTTGTAAACAATGACCTCCCCTGATAGTTGTTGTAAACAATGACCTCCCCTGATAGTTGTTGTAAACAATGACCTCTCCCTGATAGTTGTTGTAAACAATGACCTCCCCTGATAGTTGTTGTAAACAATGACCTCCCCTGATAGTTGTTGTAAACAATGACCTCCCCTGATAGTTGTTGTAAACAATGACCTCCCCTGATAGTTGTTGTAAACAATGACCTCCCCTGATAGTTGTTGTAAACAATGACCTCCCCTGATAGTTGTTGTAAACAATGACCTCCCCTGATGGTTGTTGTAAACAATGACCTCCCCTGATGGTTGTTGTAAACAATGACCTCCCCTGATGGTTGTTGTAAACAATGACCTCCCCTGATAGTTGTTGTAAACAATTACCTCCCCTGATAGTTGTTGTAAACTTAGGGTTTTCCCTAGCCACGTATCAGATGTGTGTCCACAAGGGGAGGACACTCGCTTCTTCGTGACAATATGGCGCCCTTCGTTTCGTCCCCTTCTTTGAACACTAACAATTTGAGGTGTGCGTGTCGGGGGGGGGGAGGGGGTGTGATTGGGACACGGGACCTACCGAAATAGATTTTGTGACCAAACAGCAGACCTGAATTATTGACATCATGTGTTTAAACACCTCATCCATTCTTACACTGGGTGTTTCGTGGGTGCCTGGTGACGTCATGAACTCATTGAGGAGGATTGGGTGAAAAAACAACAACAAAATTCTATTTTTAGCTGCGTTGACGTCATTTCCTTTGACGACTACGGTGTGTGTTTTGTAGACAGAAGTTCTCCAATAATGCTAACAATCACTACGAACCACAAAGAATCGTCCAAGTCTTGGACTCACTTTCCGCCACATTTTAATTTGCCAAAAGGATAACAGAGCGACTTCAACCAAATGTTGTTGAAATTATTGTAAGCTGGACATGCTGTAAAGGCGGCGTTGGCAGTGTCTGGTGTTTGTGAAGGCGGCGCGCTGGAGTGGATCTCCATATGGAGACATAACTACACGTCTTTGATTTCTGGTTAGCGGATCTATTGCTGAGGTGATTGGTCTAACTCTACTAAATCATTCATTCAGATTTCTAAAACCAGAATCTGTTGGCCAATTTAATTTTCATTATCTCGGCCATGTTCTAGCATCATGTTAGGTCAGCTTAACTCCCCTTGGTGAGCCAAGGTTAAAGATCTGGAATCAATCAATGAACTCCCATTGTATATCATTATTTCCAGTAATCTCCTCACGTCATTCCAAAACAAGCAGCGGCTTTCGGCGGAAACCCTTGTGACATGACAAAAAATTCTCGTTAAAGTACAGCATGCTATGATGCGGGTGTTGGAGACGCCCTAGACGCTACCGGTAGGATCAGAACAGCATGTTGTATAATCGATGGTCGTAATGGCGGTGATGTCTTACAGCCGGGCAAGGGATGCTGTTGTAGAGATGGGTGGGGCCTGTGTCACACAAGGGGGACAATAATCACAGGTTACATAACTCCACGGCCAAGAGAGACAACTCTCGCCTAGGGAGGATGCATGCTGTTAATTGCTAGGCTTAAAATGAAACGGATTTATCTTTAAATATAAATTATATACATCATGGTGCGTGATCTCAATTGTAGTGTTTTATACCAGGGGTTCCCAGGCCTTTAAACCCTGACAACCATCAGGTCATACATCAAACCAGGGGTTCTCAGGCCTTTCAATGACAACCCTGTCTACATAGACCTAGAAATAACACTCAATAGGTCTTACAAACAAACAAAAGTTAGAGTAGATGAATATAGTCCATATAATATTATAGTTTCCTTCTCACGCTCCAGTGGACTGCAGGTCGAAAGACAGGACACAGAATTGGGTGACTGTATTATTGATCATAGAGAATTTCAAACTGTCCGTCTGATGGATAGGTCATCAAGGGTCATTCATCGGTCAGTTGTCTCCCCGAAATGTCTGTTCTCCACTTTGACATTCCCATCGACATTGTTAGACACGTGCTGTCCGAGGAAGTCAACAGATGATTTGACCTGTCCGCTTAGATAAGATGGTTATTCCCTGAGAGTCAAGGAAGCAGAACTTGTAGATTTGACCTGTCCACTTAGATAAGATGGTTATTCCCTGAGAGTCAAGGAAGCAGAACTTGTAGATTTGACCTGTCCACTTAGATAAGATGGTTATTCCCTGAGAGTCAAGGAAGCAGAACTTGTAGATTTGACCTGTCCACTTAGATAAGATGGTTATTCCCTGAGAGTCAGGGAAGCAGAACTTGTATATTTGAGCTGTCCACTTAGATAAGATGGTTATTCCCTGAGAGTCAGGGAAGCAGAACTTGTAGATTTGACCTGTCCACTTAGATAAGATGGTTATTCCCTGAGAGTCAGGGAAGCAGAACTTGTAGATTTGACCTGTCCACTTAGATAAGATGGTTATTCCCTGAGAGTCAGGGAAGCAGAACTTGTAGATTTGACCTGTCCACTTAGATAAGATGGTTATTCCCTGAGAGTCAGGGAAGCAGAACTTGTATATTTGAGCTGTCCACTTAGATAAGATGGTTATTCCCTGAGAGTCAGGGAAGCAGAACTTGTAGATTTGACCTGTCCACTTAGATAAGATGGTTATTCCCTGAGAGTCAGGGAAGCAGAACTTGTAGATTTGACCTGTCCACTTAGATAAGATGGTTATTCCCTGAGAGTCAGGGAAGCAGAACTTGTATATTTGAGCTGTCCACTTAGATAAGATGGTTATTCCCTGAGAGTCAGGGAAGCAGAACTTGTAGATTTGACCTGTCCACTTAGATAAGATGGTTATTCCCTGAGAGTCAGGGAAGCAGAACTTGTAGATTTGACCTGTCCACTTAAATGTCTAACAATGTATGTTAAACTCTTTTTTATTTGTAATAATTTGTCTAATAATACAAAAGTTCTAATTTCTCACTGACACCTCTTGTATTCACACTGTGATCATGATATACATACACCATCCTATCTCCTAACACCTTCCTATCTCCTAACACCTTCCTATCTCCCAACACCATCCTATCTCCTAACGACCCGTGTGTCGTCTTGTCTGAAACAGTTTTAATGTCTATTGCTCGAGTCAATCTCGTCTTATTCAGATACAACCCGTCCATCGTGCCACGCTCTGATCAGCTAGTGTTAATCATTGTTGACATTTAGATCAAACTCTGCAGCACATTTGAGGATCACTGTACTCTGCGGATCAGCTCAGAATCTACCATCAGCTCGTTTGAGGATCACTGAGCTCTGTGGATCAGCTCAGAATATACCATCAGCTAGTTGGAGAACCACTGTACTCTGTGGATCAGCTCAGAATGTACCATCAGCTCGTTTGAGAACCACTGTACTAAGCGGATCAGCTCAGAATATACCATCAGATCGTTTGAGAACCACTGTACTTTGCGGATCAGCTCAGAAAATATACCAGAACCTAAATATCGTCTGAAAGGTGACTGACCTTGGGTCACCACGTGTAAAGAGTAAATATGTTGTTGGCTGCCTGGATGGGTCGGCAGATGTCCCATCTCGTGTTGACGTAGTGGGACAAATTGCCAGGGGCGCTAAAAGACGAGAGAGTGGCGAGGGTGTGCAAGTAGCAGTTTGTTGTGAGAGGTGCTGGGGTAGGGTGGGGGGCTTTGGACAAATCAGTACCAGGGAGTTAAATTACAGACGGTTTAGAATGATACTAAAATCTCAACATGCCAAACGTCTTTCACATAAAGGATACATTTCACACACATACAGGATATATTTCACACACATACAGGATACATTTGACACACATACAGGATACATTTCACACACATACAGGATACATTTCACACACATACAGGATACATTTCACACACATACAGGATACATTTCACACACATACAGGATACATTTCACACACATACAGGATACATTTCACACACATACAGGATACATTTCACACACATACAGGATACATTTCACACACATACAGGATACATTTCACACACATACAGGATACATTTCACACACATACAGGATACATTTCACACACATACAGGATACATTTCACACACATACAGGATACATTTCACACACATACAGGATACATTTCACACACATACAGGATACATTTCACACACATACAGGATACATTTCACACACATACAGGATACATTTCACACACATACAGGATACATTTCACACACATACAGGATACATTTCACACACATACAGGATACATTTCACACACATACAGGATACATTTCACACACATACAGGATACATTTCACACACATACAGGAAATTGCGTTTTGATGTTTACTTTCGTGGAGCTACTAACCATTAGCCTTGCATCTACTCACGATAACGGTACCGGAAGTTGGAGTTTTACAGCGGTCTTTACAGTACTCGAAACTAATTTTATTG
This sequence comes from Ampullaceana balthica, assembly GCA_944989445.1. Taxonomy (NCBI): domain Eukaryota; kingdom Metazoa; phylum Mollusca; class Gastropoda; family Lymnaeidae; genus Ampullaceana; species Ampullaceana balthica. The sequence continues at coordinate 33,741 of CALYLW010001023.1, read as the reverse complement.
CAGTGTTTCTCGATCTTTTTGATACAAGGGTACACTTGACATGTTTGGAAATTGAGACGGCTCACCATTGAATGAAACACTTGATTTTCTAAATTTAACCCTGTCATAGGATTTAGTTGTTTTGCAGACACCACATTAAAAAAATAATAACTTTGAATATTTCAAAATGAAAAAAGTAATTTCTATTGTATTAATTTCAATGTTTTCATGACATTCCTTACACTCGATTCGTTTTGCTCATCATAAAAGTGTCGTCTTAAATTTTGTACTTTAATTTTATTTTTTAAAAAGTATTGTTAGTAAATTTGGTAGGTTTATATATGTGTGTGTATGTGTGTGTGTGTATGTGTGTGTGTGTATGTGTGTGTGTATGTGTGTGTGTATGTGTGTGTGTATGCGTGTGTGTATGTGTGTGTGTATGTGTGTGTGTGTTTGCGTTATAATTCTTTTCGATGGGTTGTCTTATGATAAATTTTAAATATATCTTTATATCATTTATATCTTTATATCATTTATATCTTTATATCATTTATATCTTTATATCATTTATATCTTTATATCATTTATATCTTTATATCATTTATATCTTTATATCAGTTATATCTTTATATCATTTATATCTTTATATCATTTATATCTTTATATCATTTATATCTTTATATCATTTATATCTTTATATCATTTATATCTTTATATCATTTATATCTTTATATCATTTATATCTTTATATCATTTATATCTTTATATCATTTATATCTTTATATCATTTATATCTTTATATCATTTATATCTTTATATCATTTATATCTTTATATCATTTATCAAAATAAGATTAAGGAACTACTTTGTATTTGAATACTGCTTCTGTTTCTGTAGTAACAAATAGAACTGTTTAGAGAAGTCATTAAAAAATCATTTGTCACGTGCGCAAGTTTATTTTTAGACGACCCTGAGCTATTTTGAGACTTATTTCAATAAAAACTTAAATGTGATATCTGACACTTTGATGAAACAAATTAGTTATTTTTTATTTGATCTTTGATTTTTTACGAGCTCTGCGGCACACTACTCTACCGGGGCACACAGGTGGTAAATAAAGCGTAGAAAAAATAATAGTTTTTTTTTAAAAAGGGAAACTACTGCAGTTCAACATCAACACTGACTCACAACCCCAATGTTATATACATTGTAAGAAATATTCGTAATCCTGGCTCAAAATTGAATTCCCGTGTTTCCTAATTCATCATCTGTCTACAAATGACCAGTACATTCAAACAAACAAAATCACTCACTCACACACAAAAACTCAAACACACATAAACACACACACACACAAACACACGCCTATTAAATATTTTTTTTAAAAAATCAAATCCACATCATCCCACGGACAGTCATGAACGAATTTTGTTGTTGAATTTTAAATAATAAAATAAATATGGCTTCCGTGACGTGACACGGATCTATAAATACACGGCGCGTGCTCAAGATTATCACGAGATTAACGTAGACTCTCGCGTGATTAACGTACGTATCAAGACGGCGGCTGTGCGTAAATCTTTGAGTTTTAAAAGTTATCCAGACTTCTCTCTACGTCTGACTTCGACCTTAAACCGAGGACAGACTTTAAGGTCTTCGTTGTTGACGTCATTTGGTCACTAGATTTACAAGAGACCACATGCAACGTCTCGATCAACTAACTCAAGCCCTTCCCCCACCCCCACCATACATTGACTGTATCTCTATGTCCAAGTTTCTAAATCCTGATTAACAGATGTTGGCGCCAGGTCACCATATTAAGAAACGGAACTAACAGGTGATACATTTTGTTACGCAACACTCATTAGAGGTCGTTGACCTACAAGGGACTTAACCATCCATCTCATGACCTAACCCACATCAGCCTGCACCAGATCCCTCCCCCCCACCACCTTGTGTCAGTGACCATTGTATTCCCATCGACCACGTGATTGGACAGTTCCATCACTCAGCATGCGTCCACTGAAACGTATTGGCCCTGTGCCTGGCTTGATCGCAAGGAATCCAATTTTGACAGCCGTGACATCTACGGACAGTCACAAGATAGGGCTGTCACAGATACGAGCTGTCACAGGATAGGGCTGTCACAGATACGAGCTGTCACAGATAGGCTGTCACAGGATAGGGCTGTCACAAGATACGAGCTGTCACAGATAGGGCTGTCACAGATACGAGCTGTCACAAGATACGGGCTGTCACAGATACGAGCTGTCACAAGATACGGGCTGTCACAGATACGAGCTGTCACAAGATACGGGCTGTCACTTCACAGATACAAGTTGTCATCTTTACAAGCTGTCACATGATATAGACTATCAGAGATACAAGCTACTTCTAGAACCTTCCACTTTAAACATGTGGCAAGCAGGTGCTAGAAGGAGATATGTAAGTGTGCAAGAGTCTTGTTGCAACTATTATGTATTGTGGCCATCCAAAATAACAATAACATACCTCTGTAGTCTTTAGTGAAACAAACGTGTCGTAAGGGTGGCCAAGGTGGTGATGTACTGTCACCTGACATTATTGTGGCCTGGTCCAGGTCTCAGATATCACCCAATTAAATACATGACATCAAGGAGTCTGTCGCATACCCAAGTCCTATGGAAATCTAACCCACCAGTTATGATACAGACACCTGCTAATCTCCCCTTGACCAAAGAGTTGTTCCCCTTCGCTAATCCTGGTTGGAAAAATAAAGTCCGTCCTTAATTCAAAGAATATTTCTAAAAACCTCAGACAATTTTGTGAGTCAGAAGAATGAAACGATAATCTTTTGGTTATTAACAGTTGAACTATTGTGTCATTAACAGTTGAACTATTGTGTCATTAACAGTTGAACTATTGTGTCATTAACAGTTGAACTATTGTGTCATTAACAGTTGAACTATTGTGTCATTAACAGTTGAACTATTGTGTCATAACAGTTGAACTATTGTGTCATCCGGACAAAAATGTAGGGCAGGAATGTAAGGCAAGATTGGGCAAGATTGTAGGGCAAGATTGTAGGACAAGATTGTAGGACAAGATTGTAGGACATGATTGTAGGACGAGATTGTAGGACGAGATTGTAGGACGAGATTGTAGGACGAGATTGTATGACGAGATTATAGGACATGATTGTAGGGCATGATTGAAGGGCATGATTGAAGGACTAGATTGAAGACTAGATTGTAGGTCGAGATTGTAGGACGAGATTGTAGGACATGATTGTAGGGCATGATTGTAGGACATGATTGTAGGACATGATTGTAGGACATGATTGTAGGGCATGATTGAAGGACTAGATTGAAGAACGAGATTGAAGGACTAGATTGTAGGACGAGATTGTAGGACGAGATTGTAGGACGAGATTGTAGGACATGATTGTAGGACTAGATTGTAGGGCATGATTGTAGGACATGATTGTAGGACATGATTGTAGGACATGATTGTAGGGCATGATTGAAGGACTAGATTGAAGGACTAGATTGAAGGACTAGATTGTAGGACATAATTGTCGGACATGATTTTAGGACATGATTGTAGGGCATGATTGAAGGACTAGATTGAAGGACTAGATTGAAGGACTAGATTGTAGGACGAGATTGTAGGACGAGATTGTAGGACGAGATTGTAGGACGAGATTGTAGGACGAGATTGTAGGACATGATTGTAGGACATGATTGTAGGACATGATTGTAGGGCATGATTGAAGGACTAGATTGAAGGACTAGATTGTAGGACGAGATTGTAGGACGAGATTGTAGACGAGATTGTAGGACGAGATTGTAGGACAAGATTGTAGGACAAGATTGTAGGACAAGATTGTAGGACAAGATTGTACAACATGATTGTAGGACATGATTGTAGGACATGTTTGTAGGACATGTTTGTAGGACATGATTGTAGGACAAGATTGTAGGACGAGATTGTAGGACGAGATTGTAGGACGAGATTGTAGGACGAGATTGTTGGACAAGATTGTAGGGCATGATTGAAGGACTAGATTGTAGGACGAGATTGTAGGACAGATTGTAGGACATGATTGTAGGACATGATTGTAGGGCATGATTGAAGGACTAGATTGTAGGACGAGATTGTAGGACGAGATTGTAGGACGAGATTGTAGGGCATGATTAAAGGACTAGATTGAAGGACTAGATTGAAGGACTAGATTGAAGGACTAGATTGTAGGACAAGATTGTAGGACAAGATTGTAGGACAAGATTGTAGGACATGATTGTAGGACATGATTGTAGGACATGATTGTAGGACATGATTGTTAGACATGATTGTAGGACATGATTGTAGGACATGATTGAATGACATATTGTAGGACATGATTGTAGGACAAGATTGTAGGACATGATTGCAGGACAAGATTGTAGGACATTTCAAGAGTTTAAAGATATAAATAGCACCGCAGAAACAATGCTGGATGTAACGGACCCATGGGGTCAAGGTCAGGGGTGCTACTTCTCCTTGACCCCCGTCTATTTTCTTAAGGTCAGCTCGGGACACTGTTATTGTCAGTGCTCTGTCCACTTTCATTCAATGTGACGTCATAGGAGGAGTCTTAAAGTACACCAAAAAACACAGCCATGAACTGACGTCATACAATCTCAATGTTACACCAATATCATACAATCTCAATGTTACACCAATATCTTACAATGCTCAATGTTACACCAATATCATACAATCTCAATGTTACACCAATATCATACAATCACAATGTTACACCAATATCATACAATCTCAATGTTACACCAATATCATACAATCTCAATGTTACACCAATATCATACAATCTCAATGTTACACCAATATCATACAATCTCAATGTTACACCAATATCATACAATCTCAATGTTACACCAATATCATACAATCTCAATGTTACACCAATATCATACAATCTCAATGTTACACCAATATCATACAATCTCAATGTTACACCAATATCATACAATCTCAATGTTACACCAATATCATACAATCTCAATGTTACACCAATATCATACAATCTCAATGTTACACCAATATCATACAATCTCAATGTTACACCAATATCATACAATCTCAATGTTACACCAATATCATACAATCTCAATGTTACACCAATATCATACAATCTCAATGTTACACCAATATCATACAATCTCAATGTTACACCAATATCATACAATCTCAATGTTACACCAATATCATACAATCTCAATGTTACACCAATATCATACAATCTCAATGTTACACCAATATCATACAATCTCAATGTTACACCAATATCATACAATCTCAATGTTACACCAATATCATACAATCTCAATGTTACACCAATATCATACAATCTCAATGTTACACCAATATCATACAATCTCAATGTTACACCAATATCATACAATCTCAATGTTACACCAATATCATACAATCTCAATGTTACACCAATATCATACAATCTCAATGTTACACCAATATCATACAATCTCAATGTTACACCAATATCATACAATCTCAATGTTACACCAATATCATACAATCTCAATGTTACACCAATATCATACAATCTCAATGTTACACCAATATCATACAATCTCAATGTTACACCAATATCATACAATCTCAATGTTACACCAATATCATACAATCTCAATGTTACACCAATATCATACAATCTCAATGTTACACCAATATCATACAATCTCAATGTTACACCAATATCATACAATCTCAATGTTACACCAATATCATACAATCTCAATGTTACACCAATATCATACAATCTCAATGTTACACCAATATCATACAATCTCAATGTTACACCAATATCATACAATCTCAATGTTACACCAATATCATACAATCTCAATGTTACACCAATATCATACAATCTCAATGTTACACCAATATCATACAATCTCAATGTTACACCAATATCATACAATCTCAATGTTACACCAATATCATACAATCTCAATGTTACACCAATATCATACAATCTCAATGTTACACCAATATCATACAATCTCAATGTTACACCAATATCATACAATCTCAATGTTACACCAATATCATACAATCTCAATGTTACACCAATATCATACAATCTCAATGTTACACCAATATCATACAATCTCAATGTTACACCAATATCATACAATCTCAATGTTACACCAATATCATACAATCTCAATGTTACACCAATATCATACAATCTCAATGTTACACCAATATCATACAATCTCAATGTTACACCAATATCATACAATCTCAATGTTACACCAATATCATACAATCTCAATGTTACACCAATATCATACAATCTCAATGTTACACCAATATCATACAATCTCAATGTTACACCAATATCATACAATCTCAATGTTACACCAATATCATACAATCTCAATGTTACACCAATATCATACAATCTCAATGTTACACCAATATCATACAATCTCAATGTTACACCAATATCATACAATCTCAATGTTACACCAATATCATACAATCTCAATGTTACACCAATATCATACAATCTCAATGTTACACCAATATCATACAATCTCAATGTTACACCAATATCATACAATCTCAATGTTACACCAATATCATACAATCTCAATGTTACACCAATATCATACAATCTCAATGTTACACCAATATCATACAATCTCAATGTTACACCAATATCATACAATCTCAATGTTACACCAATATCATACAATCTCAATGTTACACCAATATCATACAATCTCAATGTTACACCAATATCATACAATCTCAATGTTACACCAATATCATACAATCTCAATGTTACACCAATATCATACAATCTCAATGTTACACCAATATCATACAATCTCAATGTTACACCAATATCATACAATCTCAATGTTACACCAATATCATACAATCTCAATGTTACACCAATATCATACAATCTCAATGTTACACCAATATCATACAATCTCAATGTTACACCAATATCTTACAATCTCAATGTTACACCAATATCATACAATCTCAATGTTACACCAATATCATACAATCTCAATGTTACACCAATATCATACAATCTCAATGTTACACCAATATCATACAATCTCAATGTTACACCAATATCATACAATCTCAATGTTACACCAATATCATACAATCTCAATGTTACACCAATATCATACAATCTCAATGTTACACCAATATCATACAATCTCAATGTTACACCAATATCATACAATCTCAATGTTACACCAATATCATACAATCTCAATGTTACACCAATATCATACAATCTCAATGTTACACCAATATCATACAATCTCAATGTTACACCAATATCATACAATCTCAATGTTACACCAATATCATACAATCTCAATGTTACACCAATATCATACAATCTCAATGTTACACCAATATCATACAATCTCAATGTTACACCAATATCATACAATCTCAATGTTACACCAATATCATACAATCTCAATGTTACACCAATATCATACAATCTCAATGTTACACCAATATCATACAATCTCAATGTTACACCAATATCATACAATCTCAATGTTACACCAATATCATACAATCTCAATGTTACACCAATATCATACAATCTCAATGTTACACCAATATCATACAATCTCAATGTTACACCAATATCATACAATCTCAATGTTACACCAATATCATACAATCTCAATGTTACACCAATATCATACAATCTCAATGTTACACCAATATCATACAATCTCAATGTTACACCAATATCATACAATCTCAATGTTACACCAATATCATACAATCTCAATGTTACACCAATATCATACAATCTCAATGTTACACCAATATCATACAATCTCAATGTTACACCAATATCATACAATCTCAATGTTACACCAATATCATACAATCTCAATGTTACACCAATATCATACAATCTCAATGTTACACCAATATCATACAATCTCAATGTTACACCAATATCATACAATCTCAATGTTACACCAATATCATACAATCTCAATGTTACACCAATATCATACAATCTCAATGTTACACCAATATCATACAATCTCAATGTTACACCAATATCATACAATCTCAATGTTACACCAATATCATACAATCTCAATGTTACACCAATATCATACAATCTCAATGTTACACCAATATCATACAATCTCAATGTTACACCAATATCATACAATCTCAATGTTACACCAATATCATACAATCTCAATGTTACACCAATATCATACAATCTCAATGTTACACCAATATCATACAATCTCAATGTTACACCAATATCATACAATCTCAATGTTACACCAATATCATACAATCTCAATGTTACACCAATATCATACAATCTCAATGTTACACCAATATCATACAATCTCAATGTTACACCAATATCATACAATCTCAATGTTACACCAATATCATACAATCTCAATGTTACACCAATATCATACAATCTCAATGTTACACCAATATCATACAATCTCAATGTTACACCAATATCATACAATCTCAATGTTACACCAATATCATACAATCTCAATGTTACACCAATATCATACAATCTCAATGTTACACCAATATCATACAATCTCAATGTTACACCAATATCATACAATCTCAATGTTACACCAATATCATACAATCTCAATGTTACACCAATATCATACAATCTCAATGTTACACCAATATCATACAATCTCAATGTTACACCAATATCATACAATCTCAATGTTACACCAATATCATACAATCTCAATGTTACACCAATATCATACAATCTCAATGTTACACCAATATCATACAATCTCAATGTTACACCAATATCATACAATCTCAATGTTACACCAATATCATACAATCTCAATGTTACACCAATATCATACAATCTCAATGTTACACCAATATCATACAATCTCAATGTTACACCAATATCATACAATCTCAATGTTACACCAATATCATACAATCTCAATGTTACACCAATATCATACAATCTCAATGTTACACCAATATCATACAATCTCAATGTTACACCAATATCATACAATCTCAATGTTACACCAATATCATACAATCTCAATGTTACACCAATATCATACAATCTCAATGTTACACCAATATCATACAATCTCAATGTTACACCAATATCATACAATCTCAATGTTACACCAATATCATACAATCTCAATGTTACACCAATATCATACAATCTCAATGTTACACCAATATCATACAATCTCAATGTTACACCAATATCATACAATCTCAATGTTACACCAATATCATACAATCTCAATGTTACACCAATATCATACAATCTCAATGTTACACCAATATCATACAATCTCAATGTTACACCAATATCATACAATCTCAATGTTACACCAATATCATACAATCTCAATGTTACACCAATATCATACAATCTCAATGTTACACCAATATCATACAATCTCAATGTTACACCAATATCATACAATCTCAATGTTACACCAATATCATACAATCTCAATGTTACACCAATATCATACAATCTCAATGTTACACCAATATCATACAATCTCAATGTTACACCAATATCATACAATCTCAATGTTACACCAATATCATACAATCTCAATGTTACACCAATATCATACAATCTCAATGTTACACCAATATCATACAATCTCAATGTTACACCAATATCATACAATCTCAATGTTACACCAATATCATACAATCTCAATGTTACACCAATATCATACAATCTCAATGTTACACCAATATCATACAATCTCAATGTTACACCAATATCATACAATCTCAATGTTACACCAATATCTTACAATCTCAATGTTACACCAATATCATACAATCTCAATGTTACACCAATATCATACAATCTCAATGTTACACCAATATCATACAATCTCAATGTTACACCAATATCATACAATCTCAATGTTACACCAATATCATACAATCTCAATGTTACACCAATATCATACAATCTCAATGTTACACCAATATCATACAATCTCAATGTTACACCAATATCATACAATCTCAATGTTACACCAATATCTTACAATCTCAATGTTACACCAATATCATACAATCTCAATGTTACACCAATATCATACAATCTCAATGTTACACCAATATCATACAATCTCAATGTTACACCAATATCATACAATCTCAATGTTACACCAATATCATACAATCTCAATGTTACACCAATATCATACAATCTCAATGTTACACCAATATCATACAATCTCAATGTTACACCAATATCATACAATCTCAATGTTACACCAATATCATACAATCTCAATGTTACACCAATATCATACAATCTCAATGTTACACCAATATCTTACAATCTCAATGTTACACCAATATCATACAATCTCAATGTTACACCAATATCATACAATCTCAATGTTACACCAATATCATACAATCTCAATGTTACACCAATATCATACAATCTCAATGTTACACCAATATCATACAATCTCAATGTTACACCAATATCATACAATCTCAATGTTACACCAATATCATACAATCTCAATGTTACACCAATATCATACAATCTCAATGTTACACCAATATCATACAATCTCAATGTTACACCAATATCATACAATCTCAATGTTACACCAATATCATACAATCTCAATGTTACACCAATATCATACAATCTCAATGTTACACCAATATCATACAATCTCAATGTTACACCAATATCATACAATCTCAATGTTACACCAATATCATACAATCTCAATGTTACACCAATATCATACAATCTCAATGTTACACCAATATCATACAATCTCAATGTTACACCAATATCATACAATCTCAATGTTACACCAATATCATACAATCTCAATGTTACACCAATATCATACAATCTCAATGTTACACCAATATCATACAATCTCAATGTTACACCAATATCATACAATCTCAATGTTACACCAATATCTTACAATCTCAATGTTACACCAATATCTTACAATCTCAATGTTACACCAATATCATACAATCTCAATGTTACACCAATATCTTACAATCTCAATGTTACACCAATATCATACAATCTCAATGTTACACCAATATCATACAATCTCAATGTTACACCAATATCTTACAATCTCAATGTTACACCAATATCATACAATCTCAATGTTACACCAATATCATACAATCTCAATGTTACACCAATATCATACAATCTCAATGTTACACCAATATCATACAATCTCAATGTTACACCAATATCATACAATCTCAATGTTACACCAATATCATACAATCTCAATGTTACACCAATATCTTACAATCTCAATGTTACACCAATATCTTACAATCTCAATGTTACACCAATATCTTACAATCTCAATGTTACACCAATATCATACAATCTCAATGTTACACCAATATCATACAATGTCAATGTTACACCAATATCTTACAATCTCATGTTACACCAATATCATACAATCTCAATGTTACACCAATATCATACAATCTCAATGTTACACCAATATCATACAATCTCAATGTTACACCAATATCATACAATCTCAATGTTACACCAATATCATACAATGTCAATGTTACACCAATATCATACAATCTCAATGTTACACCAATATCATACAATCTCAATGTTACACCAATATCATACAATCTCAATGTTACACCAATATCATACAATCTCAATGTTACACCAATATCATACAATCTCAATGTTACACCAATATCATACAATCTCAATGTTACACCAATATCATACAATCTCAATGTTACACCAATATCATACAATCTCAATGTTACACCAATATCATACAATCTCAATGTTACACCAATATCATACAATCTCAATGTTACACCAATATCATACAATCTCAATGTTACACCAATATCATACAATCTCAATGTTACACCAATATCATACAATCTCAATGTTACACCAATATCATACAATCTCAATGTTACACCAATATCATACAATCTCAATGTTACACCAATATCATACAATCTCAATGTTACACCAATATCATACAATCTCAATGTTACACCAATATCATACAATCTCAATGTTACACCAATATCATACAATCTCAATGTTACACCAATATCATACAATCTCAATGTTACACCAATATCTTACAATCTCAATGTTACACCAATATCATACAATCTCAATGTTACACCAATATCATACAATCTCAATGTTACACCAATATCATACAATCTCAATGTTACACCAATATCATACAATCTCAATGTTACACCAATATCATACAATCTCAATGTTACACCAATATCATACAATCTCAATGTTACACCAATATCATACAATCTCAATGTTACACCAATATCATACAATCTCAATGTTACACCAATATCATACAATCTCAATGTTACACCAATATCATACAATCTCAATGTTACACCAATATCATACAATCTCAATGTTACACCAATATCATACAATCTCAATGTTACACCAATATCATACAATCTCAATGTTACACCAATATCATACAATCTCAATGTTACACCAATATCATACAATCTCAATGTTACACCAATATCATACAATCTCAATGTTACACCAATATCATACAATCTCAATGTTACACCAATATCATACAATCTCAATGTTACACCAATATCATACAATCTCAATGTTACACCAATATCATACAATCTCAATGTTACACCAATATCATACAATCTCAATGTTACACCAATATCATACAATCTCAATGTTACACCAATATCATACAATCTCAATGTTACACCAATATCATACAATCTCAATGTTACACCAATATCATACAATCTCAATGTTACACCAATATCATACAATCTCAATGTTACACCAATATCATACAATCTCAATGTTACACCAATATCATACAATCTCAATGTTACACCAATATCATACAATCTCAATGTTACACCAATATCATACAATCTCAATGTTACACCAATATCATACAATCTCAATGTTACACCAATATCATACAATCTCAATGTTACACCAATATCATACAATCTCAATGTTACACCAATATCATACAATCTCAATGTTACACCAATATCATACAATCTCAATGTTACACCAATATCTTACAATCTCAATGTTACACCAATATCATACAATCTCAATGTTACACCAATATCATACAATCTCAATGTTACACCAATATCATACAATCTCAATGTTACACCAATATCATACAATCTCAATGTTACACCAATATCATACAATCTCAATGTTACACCAATATCATACAATCTCAATGTTACACCAATATCATACAATCTCAATGTTACACCAATATCATACAATCTCAATGTTACACCAATATCATACAATCTCAATGTTACACCAATATCATACAATCTCAATGTTACACCAATATCATACAATCTCAATGTTACACCAATATCATACAATCTCAATGTTACACCAATATCATACAATCTCAATGTTACACCAATATCATACAATCTCAATGTTACACCAATATCATACAATCTCAATGTTACACCAATATCATACAATCTCAATGTTACACCAATATCATACAATCTCAATGTTACACCAATATCATACAATCTCAATGTTACACCAATATCATACAATCTCAATGTTACACCAATATCATACAATCTCAATGTTACACCAATATCATACAATCTCAATGTTACACCAATATCATACAATCTCAATGTTACACCAATATCATACAATCTCAATGTTACACCAATATCATACAATCTCAATGTTACACCAATATCATACAATCTCAATGTTACACCAATATCATACAATCTCAATGTTACACCAATATCATACAATCTCAATGTTACACCAATATCATACAATCTCAATGTTACACCAATATCATACAATCTCAATGTTACACCAATATCATACAATCTCAATGTTACACCAATATCATACAATCTCAATGTTACACCAATATCATACAATCTCAATGTTACACCAATATCATACAATCTCAATGTTACACCAATATCATACAATCTCAATGTTACACCAATATCATACAATCTCAATGTTACACCAATATCATACAATCTCAATGTTACACCAATATCATACAATCTCAATGTTACACCAATATCATACAATCTCAATGTTACACCAATATCATACAATCTCAATGTTACACCAATATCATACAATCTCAATGTTACACCAATATCATACAATCTCAATGTTACACCAATATCATACAATCTCAATGTTACACCAATATCATACAATCTCAATGTTACACCAATATCATACAATCTCAATGTTACACCAATATCATACAATCTCAATGTTACACCAATATCATACAATCTCAATGTTACACCAATATCATACAATCTCAATGTTACACCAATATCATACAATCTCAATGTTACACCAATATCATACAATCTCAATGTTACACCAATATCATACAATCTCAATGTTACACCAATATCATACAATCTCAATGTTACACCAATATCATACAATCTCAATGTTACACCAATATCATACAATCTCAATGTTACACCAATATCATACAATCTCAATGTTACACCAATATCATACAATCTCAATGTTACACCAATATCATACAATCTCAATGTTACACCAATATCATACAATCTCAATGTTACACCAATATCATACAATCTCAATGTTACACCAATATCATACAATCTCAATGTTACACCAATATCATACAATCTCAATGTTACACCAATATCATACAATCTCAATGTTACACCAATATCATACAATCTCAATGTTACACCAATATCATACAATCTCAATGTTACACCAATATCATACAATCTCAATGTTACACCAATATCATACAATCTCAATGTTACACCAATATCATACAATCTCAATGTTACACCAATATCATACAATCTCAATGTTACACCAATATCATACAATCTCAATGTTACACCAATATCATACAATCTCAATGTTACACCAATATCATACAATCTCAATGTTACACCAATATCATACAATCTCAATGTTACACCAATATCATACAATCTCAATGTTACACCAATATCATACAATCTCAATGTTACACCAATATCATACAATCTCAATGTTACACCAATATCATACAATCTCAATGTTACACCAATATCATACAATCTCAATGTTACACCAATATCATACAATCTCAATGTTACACCAATATCATACAATCTCAATGTTACACCAATATCATACAATCTCAATGTTACACCAATATCATACAATCTCAATGTTACACCAATATCATACAATCTCAATGTTACACCAATATCATACAATCTCAATGTTACACCAATATCATACAATCTCAATGTTACACCAATATCATACAATCTCAATGTTACACCAATATCATACAATCTCAATGTTACACCAATATCATACAATCTCAATGTTACACCAATATCATACAATCTCAATGTTACACCAATATCATACAATCTCAATGTTACACCAATATCATACAATCTCAATGTTACACCAATATCATACAATCTCAATGTTACACCAATATCATACAATCTCAATGTTACACCAATATCTAATACAACATCACGAGACCAATATCATACAATCACAATGTTACACCAATATCATACAATCACAATGTTACACCAATATCATACAATCTCAATGTTACACCAATATCTAATCAACATCACGAGGCAATATCATACAATCACAATGTCAATACAATCAACATACACAATATCATACAATCATGTACCAAACAATCATCACGAGGCAATATCATACATCACAACCATAGGGCTCTAATAACCAATGTCATACAACACAATCATAGAGGCTCTAATACCAATGTATACAATCACAAGCATAAAACATTATCATACAGTGGTGTAAAATAACTGAAAGAAGACAATATGTGATACCTTCCATACACCATTATCACGCAATCACAATCATAGAGGCTCTAATAAACCAATGTAATACAATCACAAGCACATAGGCTTAAATAAACCAATGTAATACAATCACAATCACATAGGCTCTAATAAACCAATGTAATACAATCACAATCACATAGGCTGTAATAAACCAATGTAATACAATCACAATCACATAGGCTCTAATAAACCAATGTAATACAATCACAATCACATAGGCTCTAATAAACCAATGTAATACAATCACAATCACGGAGGCTCTAATAAAACAATGTAATACAATCACAATCACAGAGACCTTTGAAATAAGGAGTTACCATTCGAAGACAAAGGATGAAACCACAATTATAGAAAATATAAATTTCTATAGGGCACTGAACTCCTAATGTCCATTTCCTCGGGACTGGGGGCCCTAAATTTGTTTTTACTAATCTTTTAGTATACATATATTGTATTCCCCATTCAATATTACACGATATTGAGCAAAATAGATAAATTATATATTTATATATTTGTAATGAAAATGAACATATTTTCGAACGTCATATGTTAAACTGATGGGCCCGGTGACCCTTAAAGTAATTTCTTTTTTTTATCTATATGTATTCCTTTTTACTGAGATCGTTGCAACGCACGACGGGTCTGCTAGTAGAAAATAAAACACTTAAAAACAACCACAAAGGTAAATAGACCCATTGAATAGATCCGTCGTGTCCAGCTCGTTTACCTCCCCTTTATATAACTGGTGCAACAATGTTGCAGTCAAACAGAGAAACGGATTTGTGCGTCGATCGATGGCCACTAAACTAATGAGCCACTGATGAACGCGGTGCACGCCTGGTGCGCAATTCGTGTACGACTGAATGGGTCCCTGACATTACAGAATGTCACTGGGTGAGGACACACGATTTAACTTATCCATGATCAAGGTGGATTGGTGGTTCGGGAACGAAATGACTTCGTGTTTGAGGTTTTCCACCGAGTTCCATGGGACAGCAATAAGTCGTCACGCAGTTTTATGACGGGCTTCAATCCAGGGATTAGACTGGAATTATAAGTGACGTCATTCTTCAGAGGTCATAGGTCAAACCAAACACCAGCCTTATGTTCGTGTACTTTTTATAGAGGTCTAAAGTTTTAATCTACCAGCATTAATCTGTGACAAAAAATACTCTTTGTATTTTGAGAACCACTGGCCAGTCCTAAAATGTACAATTGTTGCCACTCTACAACACGGATCTGACCTCACGCCCCTCACTCACTCACCATCAAAGACAACTTCTCATCTAGCGACCATTGTAAGGAGTGACCTCAGTTTTAGACAGGCTCGGGCCATGCTCCTGTCAAACTATCAAGATGTAATCTATGAAACTCGTTGTTGATGTTTCCCCTCCATATAATTAAGAGAAAAGTCAATATTTTCATGTACACTTGAAGCTAGGGAAGACATCACCTCACCCCCGTCTAAAACCTGCCCCCGGCCTCTCACAGGATGAGAACCGTCGCATAGACAGGTAAATGCAGTCTTTTTAAAGATTTCATTTCAAGATGACACTGATGTAAGTACTCCAGTCACTGATGTAAGCACTCCAGTCAATGATGTAAGCACTCCAGTCCCTGATGTAAGCACTCCAGTCCCTGATGTAAGTACTCCAGTCACTGATGTAAGCACTCCAGTCACTGATGTAAGTACTACAGTCACTGATGTAAGCACTACAGTCAATGATGTAAGCACTCCAGTCACTGATGTAAGCACTCCAGTCAATGTTGTAAGCACTCCAGTTACTGATGTAAGTACTCCAGTCAATGTTGTAAGCACTCCAGTCAATGATGTAAGTACTCCAGTCACTGATGTAAGTACTACAGTCAATGATGTAAGTACTCCAGTTACTGATGTAAGCACTCCAGTCACTGATGTAAGCACTCCAGTCACTGATGTAAGTACTCCAGTCACTGATGTAAGCACTCCAGTCACTGATGTAAGCACTCCAGTCACTGATGTAAGCACTCCAGTCACTGATGTAAGCACTCCAGTCACTGATGTAAGCACTCCAGTCACTGATGTAAGTACTCCAGTCAATGATGTAAGTACTCCAGTCACTGATGTAAGCACTCCAGTCAATGATGTAAGTACTCCAGTCAATGATGTAAGTACTCCAGTCAATGATGTAAGTACTCCAGTCAATGATGTAAGTACTCCAGTCACTGATGTAAGTACTCCAGTCACTGATGTAAGTACTCCAGACACTGATGTAAGTACTCCAGTCAATGATGTAAGCACTCCAGTCAATGATGTAAGTACTCCAGTCAATGATGTAAGTACTCCAGTCAATGATGTAAGTACTCCAGTCAATGATGTAAGTACTCCAGTCAATGATGTAAGTACTCCAGTCAATGATGTAAGTACTCCAGACACTGATGTAAGTACTCCAGTCAATGATGTAAGTACTCCAGTCACTGATGTAAGTACTCCAGTCACTGATGTAAGTACTCCAGTCACTGATGTAAGTACTCCAGTCAATGATGTAAGTACTCCAGTCACTGATGTAAGTACTCCAGTCACTGATGTAAGTACTCCAGTCACTGATGTAAGTACTCCAGTCAATGATGTAAGTACTCCAGTCACTGATGTAAGTACTCCAGTCACTGATGTAAGCACTTCAGTCACTGATGTACGTACTCCAGTCACTGATGTAAGTATTCCAGTCACTGATGTAAGTACTCCAGTCACTGATGTAAGTACTCCAGTCACTGATGTAAGCACTCCAGTCACTGATGTAAGTACTCCAGTCACTGATGTAAGTACTCCAGTCACTGATGTAAGTACTCCAGTCACTGATGTAAGTACTCCAGTCAATGATGTAAGTACTCCAGTCACTGATGTAAGTACTCCAGTCACTGATGTAAGTACTCCAGTCACTGATGTAAGTACTCCAGTCACTGATGTAAGTACTCCAGTCACTGATGTAAGTACTCCAGTCAATAATGTAAGCACTCCAGTCACTGATGTAAGTACTCCAGTCACTGATGTAAGTACTCCAGTCAATAATGTAAGTACTCCAGTCAATGATGTAAGTACTCCAGTCACTGATGTAAGTACTCCAGTCAATGATGTAAGTACTCCAGTCAATGATGTAAGTACTCCAGTCACTGATGTAAGTACTCCAGTCAATGATGTAAGTACTCCAGTCAATAATGTAAGTACTCCAGTCAATGATGTAAGTACTCCAGTCACTGATGTAAGTACTCCAGTCAATGATGTAAGTACTCCAGTCACTGATGTAAGTACTCCAGTCAATGATGTAAGTACTCCAGTCAATGATGTAAGTACTCCAGTCACTGATGTAAGTACTCCAGTCAATGATGTAAGTACTCCAGTCAATGATGTAAGTACTCCAGTCAATGATGTAAGTACTCCAGTCAATGATGTAAGTACTCCAGTCACTGATGTAAGTACTCCAGTCAATGATGTAAGTACTCCAGTCAATGATGTAAGTACTCCAGTCACTGATGTAAGTACTCCAGTCACTGATGTAAGTACTCCAGTCACTGATGTAAGTACTCCAGTCACTGATGTAAGTACTCCAGTCACTGATGTAAGTACTCCAGTCACTGATGTAAGTACTCCAGTCAATGATGTAAGTACTCCAGTCAATGATGTAAGTACTCCAGTCAATGATGTAAGTACTCCAGTCACTGATGTAAGTACTCCAGTCAATGATGTAAGTACTCCAGTCAATAATGTAAGCACTCCAGTCACTGATGTAAGCACTCCAGTCACTGATGTAAGTACTCCAGTCACTGATGTAAGTACTCCAGTCACTGATGTAAGTACTCCAGTCACTGATGTAAGTACTCCAGTCACTGATGTAAGTACTCCAGTCACTGATGTAAGCACTCCAGTCACTGATGTAAGTACTCCAGTCAATGATGTAAGTACTCCAGTCACTGATGTTAGCACTCCAGTCACTGATGTAAGTACTCCAGACACTGATGTAAGTACTCCAGACACTGATGTAAGTACTCCAGTCACTGATGTAAGTACTCCAGTCACTGATGTAAGTACTCCAGTCAATGATGTAAGTACTCCAGTCACTGATGTAAGCACTCCAGTCACTGATGTAAGCACTCCAGTCACTGATGTAAGTACTCCAGTCACTGATGTAAGTACTCCAGACACTGATGTAAGTACTCCAGTCACTGATGTAAGTACTCCAGTCACTGATGTAAGTACTCCAGTCACTGATGTAAGTACTCCAGACACTGATGTAAGTACTCCAGACACTGATGTAAGTACTCCAGCACTGATGTAAGTACTCCAGTCAATAATGTTAGCACTCCACTCACTGATGTAAGTACTCCAGACACTGATGTAAGCACTCCAGTCACTGATGTAAGCACTCCAGTCACTGATGTAAGTACTCCAGACACTGATGTAAGTACTCCAGACACTGATGTAAGTACTCCAGTCACTGATGTAAGCACTCCAGTCACTGATGTAAGCACTCCAGTCACTGATGTAAGTACTCCAGTCACTGATGTAAGTACTCCAGACAATGATGTAAGTACTCCAGACACTGATGTAAGTACTCCAGACACTGATGTAAGCACTCCAGTCACTGATGTAAGTACTCCAGTCACTGATGTAAGTACTCCAGTCAATGATGTAAGTACTCCAGTCACTGATGTAAGTACTCCAGTCAATGATGTAAGTACTCCAGTCACTGATGTAAGTACTCCAGTCACTGATGTAAGCACTCCAGTCACTGATGTAAGTACTCCAGTCACTGATGTAAGCACTCCAGTCACTGATGTAAGCACTCCAGTCACTGATGTAAGTACTCCAGTCACTGATGTAAGCACTCCAGTCACTGATGTAAGCACTCCAGTCACTGATGTAAGTACTCCAGACACTGATGTAAGTACTCCAGACACTGATGTAAGCACTCCAGTCACTGATGTAAGTACTCCAGTCACTGATGTAAGTACTCCAGTCAATAATGTTAGCACTCCAGTCACTGATGTAAGTACTCCAGACACTGATATAAGTACTCCAGACACTGATGTAAGTACTCCAGACACTGATGTAAGTACTCCAGTCAATAATGTTAGCACTCCACTCACTGATCTAAGTACTCCAGACACTGATGTAAGCACTCCAGTCACTGATGTAAGCACTCCAGTCACTGATGTAAGCACTCCAGTCACTGATGTAAGTAATCCAGTCACTGATGTAAGCACTCCAGTCACTGATGTAA
Organism: Ampullaceana balthica; assembly: GCA_944989445.1. NCBI lineage: Eukaryota > Metazoa > Mollusca > Gastropoda > Lymnaeidae > Ampullaceana > Ampullaceana balthica. The sequence continues at coordinate 12,442 of CALYLW010001023.1, read as the reverse complement.
GTACTCCAGTCACTGATGTAAGTACTCCAGTCACTGATGTAAGTACTCCAGACACTGATGTAAGCACTCCAGTCACTGATGTAAGCACTCCAGTCACTGATGTAAGTACTCCAGTCACTGATGTAAGTACTCCAGAAACTGATGTAAGCACTCCAGTCACTGATGTAAGTACTCCAGTCACTGATGTAAGTACTCCAGACACTGATGTAAGCACTCCAGTCACGATGTAAGCACTCCAGTCACTGATGTAAGTACTCCAGTCACTGATGTAAGTACTCCAGACACTGATGTAAGTACTCCAGTCAATGATGTAAGTACTCCAGTCAATGATGTAAGTACTCCAGTCACTGATGTAAGCACTCCAGTCACTGATGTAAGCACTCCAGTCACTGATGTAAGTACTCCAGTCACTGATGTAAGTACTCCAGTCACTGATGTAAGTACTCCAGTCAATAATGTTAGCACTCCAGTCACTGATGTAAGTACTCCAGTCACTGATGTAAGTACTCCAGTCACTGATGTAAGTACTCCAGTCACTGATGTAAGTACTCCAGTCAATAATGTAAGCACTCCAGTCACTGATGTAAGTACTCCAGTCAATAATGTAAGCACTCCAGTCACTGATGTAAGTACTCCAGTCACTGATGTAAGTACTCCAGTCACTGATGTAAGTACTCCAGTCACTGATGTAAGTACTCCAGTCACTGATGTAAGTACTCCAGTCACTGATGTAAGTACTCCAGTCACTGATGTAAGTACTCCAGTCACTGATGTAAGTACTCCAGTCAATGATGTAAGTACTCCAGTCACTGATGTAAGTACTCCAGTCAATGATGTAAGTACTCCAGTCACTGATGTAAGTACTCCAGTCACTGATGTAAGTACTCCAGTCACTGATGTAAGTACTCCAGTCACTGATGTAAGTACTCCAGTCACTGATGTAAGTACTCCAGTCACTGATGTAAGTACTCCAGTCACTGATGTAAGTACTCCAGTCACTGATGTAAGTACTCCAGTCACTGATGTAAGTACTCCAGTCACTGATGTAAGTACTCCAGTCACTGATGTAAGTACTCCAGTCACTGATGTAAGTACTCCAGTCACTGATGTAAGTACTCCAGTCACTGATGTAAGTACTCCAGTCACTGATGTAAGTACTCCAGTCACTGATGTAAGTACTCCAGTCACTGATGTAAGTACTCCAGTCACTGATGTAAGTACTCCAGTCACTGATGTAAGTACTCCAGTCACTGATGTAAGTACTCCAGACACTGATGTAAGTACTCCAGTCACTGATGTAAGTACTCCAGACACTGATGTAAGCACTCCAGTCACTGATGTAAGTACTCCAGACACTGATGTAAGTACTCCAGTCACTGATGTAAGTACTCCAGACACTGATGTAAGTACTCCAGACACTGATGTAAGTACTCCAGTCACTGATGTAAGTACTCCAGTCAATGATGTAAGTACTCCAGTCAATGATGTAAGTACTCCAGTCACTGATGTAAGCACTCCAGTCACTGATGTAAGCACTCCAGTCACTGATGTAAGTACTCCAGTCACTGATGTAAGTACTCCAGTCACTGATGTAAGCACTCCAGTCACTGATGTAAGCACTCCAGTCACTGATGTAAGTACTCCAGACACTGATGTAAGCACTCCAGTCAATGATGTAAGTACTCCAGTCACTGATGTAAGTACTCCAGTCAATAATGTTAGCACTCCACTCACTGATGTAAGTACTCCAGACACTGATGTAAGCACTCCAGTCACTGATGTAAGCACTCCAGTCACTGATGTAAGTACTCCAGACACTGATGTATGTACTCCAGTCACTGATGTAAGTACTCCAGACACTGATGTAAGTACTCCAGTCACTGATGTAAGTACTCCAGTCACTGATGTAGGTACTCCAGACACTGATGTAAGTACTCCAGTCACTGATGTAAGTACTCCAGTCACTGATGTAAGTACTCCAGACACTGATGTAAGTACTCCAGACACTGATGTAAGTACTCCAGTCAATGATGTAAGCACTCCAGTCAATAATGTTAGCACTCCACTCACTGATGTAAGTACTCCAGTCAATGATGTAAGTACTCCAGTCACTGATGTAAGCACTCCAGACAATAATGTTAGCACTCCACTCACTGATGTAAGTACTCCAGTCAATGATGTAAGTACTCCAGTCAATGATGTAAGCACTCCAGACAATAATGTTAGCACTCCACTCACTGATGTAAGTACTCCAGTCAATGATGTAAGCACTCCACTCACTGATGTAAGTACTCCAGTCAATAATGTTAGCACTCCACTCACTGATGTAAGTACTCCAGTCAATGATGTAAGCACTCCAGACAATAATGTTAGCACTCCACTCACTGATGTAAGTACTCCAGACACTGATGTAAGTACTCCAGTCACTGATGTAAGTACTCCAGACACTGATGTAAGCACTCCAGTCACTGATGTAAGTACTCCAGACACTGATGTAAGTACTCCAGTCACTGATGTAAGCACTCCAGACACTGATGTAAGTACTCCAGTCACTGATGTAAGTACTCCAGTCACTGATGTAAGTACTCCAGACACTGATGTAAGCACTCCAGTCACTGATGTAAGCACTCCAGTCACTGATGTAAGTACTCCAGACACTGATGTAAGTACTCCAGACACTGATGTAAGTACTCCAGTCACTGATGTAAGCACTCCAGTCACTGATGTAAGCACTCCAGACACTGATGTAAGTACTCCAGTCACTGATGTAAGTACTTCAGTCACTGATGTAAGTACTCCAGTCACTGATGTAAGTACTCCAGACACTGATGTAAGTACTCCAGTCACTGATGTAAGTACTCCAGACACTGATGTAAGTACTCCAGTCACTGATGTAAGTACTCCAGTCACTGATGTAAGCACTCCAGTCAATGATGTAAGTACTCCAGTCAATGATGTAAGTACTCCAGTCACTGATGTAAGTACTCCAGTCACTGATGTAAGTACTCCAGTCACTGATGTAAGTACTCCAGTCACTGAACTTTGACACACGACACCCAGCCAAATGTCCTCTGGTCCCCCAATCGTGATCTACTCGTCTGATTAAATTGCTACAGACAATGTCCCTAAGGACAAAATGTTCATTTTAATGAAATGTTCAAGTTCGTTTACAGAAGACATGAATAATATTACTCAAAAGTTCATTTTAATGAAATGTTCAAGTTTGTTTACAGAAGACATTAATAATATTACTCAAAAGTTCATTTTAATGAAATGTTCAAGTTTGTTTACAGAAGACATTAATAATATTACTCAAAAGTTCATTTTAATGAAATGTTCAAGTTTGTTTACAGAAGACATTAATAATATTACTCAAAAGTTCATTTTAATGAAATGTTCAAGTTTGTTTACAGAAGACATTAATAATATTACTCAAAAGTTCATTTTAATGAAATGTTCAAGTTTGTTTACAGAAGACATTAATAATATTACTCAAAAGTTCATTTTAATGAAATGTTCAAGTTTGTTTACAGAAGACATTAATAATATTACTCAAAAGTTCATTTTAATGAAATGTTCAAGTTTGTTTACAGAAGACATTAATAATATTACTCAAAAGTTCATTTTAATGAAATGTTCAAGTTTGTTTACAGAAGACATTAATAATATTACTCAAAAGTTCATTGTCAGAAACCTTTTCGTTCTCGACTTGACTTTATTTCAAGTGCGCATGGGCAAATGGTAAGGGCGGTAACTCAGACAACACCAGATATAGACCCCCCGACCCCTCCCCCCATTGGTGAGGTCGGCAACTCTGGGTTCTGATTAGATTCGATTAGATGAGAACAAACAGTGGCGTTGCCCTAGTGGGGGAGCTGAGATATTAGGCTGATGAGGAACGTTGTCACCTTTAATCAGGTCAGAGGACGCCTGGCTTATCAGCTGGACTAGGGGTCGTGGTGGTGGGTGTGACAAGGGGGTGAGAGAATAGAGGGCGCGGGGGGGTGGCCAGAGCTGTCGTAACTGGGAGCCAGTGCTTTTATGGGACGGTACGCACCGGTACAGAGTACTGGCACCTTTTTCAATGTGGGAAAAATTATTACTTTTCTTGTATTTTAACGTTTATATTATTGGTTAATTATAAAATAAAATTGTTTTAGACATTTCATTTAGACTTTGTATCATTTAGACATTTAGACATTTAGACATTTAGTCATTTAGACATTTAGACATTTAGACATTTAGTCATTTAGACATTTAGACATTTAGACATTTAGACATTTAGACATTTTACATTTAGACATTTAGACATTTAGACATTTAGACATTTAGACATTTAGACATTTTACATTTAGACATTTAGACATTTAAACATTTAGACATTTAGACATTTAGACATTTAGACATTTAGACATTTAGACATTTTACATTTAGACATTTAGACATTTAAACATTTAGACATTTAGACATTTAGACATTTAGACATTTAGACATTTAGACATTTAGTGTCTTCGCGGTTGTGATTTAGCTTCCATCGAGGTGCGAACTGATTGTTAAAAGTTAGGCAATCATCACTGAGTACAGGCACCTATTTTTGTTACAAAAAATCACTGCTGGGAGCCATTTAAAATATATAAAAATTGTACCGAGTCACATTAAAGTACTATTGGTCATTAAACCTGAATTGTAATTCTTACAGTAATCCATGTAACATATCTTTCTGAAATTGTACGCGAGCCGCAATGTCAACACATAATAGCCGCATGCTGCTCGCCAGCCGCGGTTTTGCCACCGTTGGAATAGTGGAAGGTGTGAAGGTGTGTAATGTCAGAGATGGGGGTGGGGGTGGAGGGGGTAAGAGACATGGTGAACGCTTTTATGTGCAGTGGATAGATTCACGGATTTCACATGTTATCATGGAAACATTTTATTTTCTTCTTTTTAGTGCACTTTCTATAGGTAAATAAAAGCGTGTCCTTTTTAAAAAAATAAGATTTTTTAAATATTTGATTTAAATTTATAGAAGATTCCCCCCCAACCCCCCCTCATGACATTTTTTATATTTTCAATATTGATACAGAAAAAAAACATGTCATGTTCATGTCTATGCTGACCGACTGGCCACTGGCCACGCCACATACAAACATCTCTTATTACTGGCCACCCATACAAACATCTCTTATTACTGGCCACCCATACAAACATCTCTTATTACTGGCCACCCATACAAACATCTCTTATTACTGGCCACCCATACAAACATCTCTTATTACTGGCCACCCATACAAACATCTCTTATTATTGGCCACCCATACAAACATCTCTTATTATTGGCCACCCATACAAACATCTCTTATTACTGGCCACCCATACAAACATCTCTTATTACTGGCCACCCATACAAACATCTCTTATGACGTAAGCTGAGAACATTTCGTTTTTCTGCTAACGAGAGTATCGTGTCCTGCCCACTACGTCATCCGGAGACTGTCATGGCGGAGACTGTCATGGCGGATATCCATCAAAGCTACACCATGATGTCTTTTCAAGGATCCATAGAGCCCAGCTGATATGGAGTCAGCAAATAAGCGGTCAGCAGTTGAGGGGCCAGGAGATGAGGGCTCAGTAGCTGTGGGGGTCAGTAGATGACGGGTCATTAGATTATGGGTCAGTAGATGAGTGGTCAGCACTTGGAAAGATTATGATCTTAGTGAGACCTCCAGATCTTGAAACGTGTCTATACCATCTTTGTGACGTGCCAATACCATCTTTGTGACGTTCCCATACCATCTTTGTGACGTGCCCATACCATCTTTGTGACGTGCCCATACCATCTTTGTTACGTTCCCCATACCATCTTTTTGTTTCTGTTTCATCGTTGAGGTGAGAAGGTCCTCACAGGAACAAATAATAATATTTGACAGTGTCATAAAATATACAAAATAAAATAGATGTCCCATGATTTATTAAGACCCGTATAACCAGTGGCGTAGCTAGAACTTTCGCCGCCCGGGGCGGTCTCCAATGTGCCGCCCTTTTTAGGGATCGTCCATAAATGACGTAACGCACCTGGGGCGGGGAGGGGAGTCATACACTTGTTACGATGTGTGACGAGGGTGTGTGTTTGAGAAATTTGACGTCACGTCGAAACGTGCAATTTTATATAAAATTTTCACTTAAATATTTATTACTGACACTTTATTTAATGACGTTTAAGTAAAACGCGTGTTACGATTTTAGAGTGCAGCCTGGCACTAAAAACATACTTAAATGAAAAAAAATCGATTTGAAATATGCTTATTTTCAGATAGAAAGTACGGCTTTTATGGTGGGGGTGGGGGAGAGAGGGGGAGAAATCAAAGCTTTATGACGTCATATTGAAGAAGGGGTCTAAGTTTTTGTAACCACGTGTGACGAGGGCGTGGGGGTGAAAAATCAGCCAAAATCGTGTGACCTCATTTGTGGACGCAAATTAGTCGATTATATGATGGTTTTTATCAAATTAGTCGATTATATGATGGTTTTTATCAAATTAGTCGATTATATGATGGTTTTTATCAAATTAGTCGATTATATGATGGTTTTTATCAAATTAGTCGATTATATGATGGTTTTTATCAAATTAGTCGATTATATGATGGTTTTTATCAAATTAGTCGATTATATGATGGTTTTTATCAAATTAGTCGATTATATGATGGTTTTTATCAAATTAGTCGATTATATGATGGTTTTTATCAAATTAGTCGATTATATGATGGTTTTTATCAAATTAGTCGATTATATGATGGTTTTTATCAAATTAGTCGATTATATGATGGTTTTTATCAAATTAGTCGATTATATGATGGTTTTTATCAAATTAGTCGATTATATGATGGTTTTATCAAATTAGTCGATTATATGATGGTTTTTATCAAATTAGTCGATTATATGATGGTTTTTATCAAATTAGTCGATTATATGATGGTTTTTATCAATTAATAATCATGAATAAAAAATTGTAATTGAAACGAAGTACAGGTGGGGAACATGTTAACCATTGCGTGCCATATTTATGTAAGCAGTAATAAAAGAGGCCGCTTAAGTGATATACCTATAAATACACATATATAAAAATACACTATACATTTTTAAAGGCCACAAGAAAATTACTGAGGTCGAAGGTCCCCCACAGCATGAGACAAAAACGCGATCCCAATTTACACCCAAAAAAACTTATCAATCACTATTCTTTTATTTTATATTTATAAATAAATGATTTTTTAAAACAAATAAATAAATTGTATACATTAGTATGTAATCATATTTATACATTTACTTTCCTAAATTTCTTAATAGAAAAATCGTGTATTATACCGTAAAAATTTAAATTATTTGTAATATCTTGTTCTATGGACAATATTGCAAGATTATTTTGTCTTAAATCGCTCATTGTGGAACGAATATAATTTTTATCAACTTAACTTTAGAGAAGCTCCTTTCACAACTAGCGACACTGATAGCAATGGTTGAAAAAAACATGATAGTAAAATTACAATGTTGGGTACCGAATTTTCCTATCTTACTGTTGAATAAACTTTAATAGATCAAGGGGGCCTCCCCCCGCCCCCCCCCCGTTTTTTCTAACATAATGCCTCTTCTTGTGGTGTAGGTACAGCCATAAAAACCCGGATCCTTTTTCTTTCAATATTAAACTGTTCTATGTCAATAAAGTAATTTATTTGATGTTCAAATGATTCATTTAGTGGATTACATGGTATTATATACGAATATTTTCTTGCAAGAACTTGCAACTCATAAAAGCGTTCTTTTATTTTCTTTTATAATTCCATCCATGGATAAAAAACATTTCCCGTTGTACTTCTCGTTCTAAAGATATAATCACGTCTTCTTAATTTTCCCCAATCATATATTTTCCTCCTTCTAGCTCAGCGTTCAGTTGATTTCTCCAACTCTTCACAAATTGTTTGGCTGATTTAACAGCGTTTTGTATTAGCACATCTCTTTGTTTCATGCAATGGGTTGCATTAATTTTAAAAAATGACGGGTACCCATAAATTGAGATAACATAGAAAAGAAAAAGATTACATTGAATTGAGTAAAATTCCAGCATCTGATCTCGTTTTACTAGTCACTTCTTCAGATGTCAATTTTTCCAAGATGCTTGAAATTTTAAAGTATGTCTTTTTCGAAATTATGTATGCCTATTTTGGTGTTTATTAATGGAGAAATTTGAATATGTTTATGTTCTTGCCATAAATCTAAATAATTTTCCATAAAATAGACGCATTCAAATTATTTACACATTACTTTAAATGGATAGGAGTAACATTTGTAATGAATGACCGTATTTTAATGAAAGACACATATTATGTGTGCTACTTTAGTACAATAGAAACAAAACAAATTTAATTTTTAATAACGTATCTTATAATAATCTTCTAAAAACTCAAACAGTAATATAAATTACCTACATTTTACATAAATTACTACTTGCAATTTAAACACAGTATTTGAACAACCATGAAATTGTAGGTACTTGTTCGCGCATAATTCTGCGAATGTCTAAATTCTGCGCAAAAACCATCGTGGCAAAATTAATAGCACATATTATTGGGCCCAGCGGTGATGTGTTTTTTGTGTAGTTTTCGTATAAAAGCGTCATCTGGTCGTAAACCGCTTAATTTTCCAAACAAATCGATACCTTTTTTTTAGTGATTTTAAATTTTTGAATGGTTTTGCGTTAGTTATAACATCCACTACGTAATCAAACAAATGTTGTGGGAATCCGTTAATTACAACTAGCAATTACGAATATTTTTGTTTCACCTTGGTTTTCCCCCTTCAAAAGAAAAAGTGTGGTTGTCGGAATAGGTTGCACTTTTCAAATGCCCACAAATGCCGCACCCTAAATGAGTGCCACCCGGGGCTGACCGCCCCCCACCGCCCTCTCTAGCTACGCCACTGCGTATAACCAACCGTAGCAGCACGCGAGGTAGGAGCTCCACTGGTTGGGAACCGCTGGTAGACCAGATTAGACTAGCATTACTGGTGATGGATGGTTTAAGATAGCGAGACATGAATCAAAGTTTGGCGATGTATGTACTAGTGTTAGAAATGACGTAGTGATGAGTGTTTTCTTTTTCTGTGATGTACTCCTAGGTGTCTATATTTAGACTTTTCCGTCGTGTTCTATATTTACTTACACTAGGGCACATTTAATGCTCAATTTCCTTTGATATATTAGCTGTGTTTTTCAACGATCGATTGTTTTCATGAGATCAATTTAAAGACGGCAACAGCTTAAATAAAGTCAATATATATTCCAGTTTTTGTTATTATTCTGAAACGCTAGAGATCAGGGGCATAGCCATGGATATTTTTATCACTTTTTACACGAAGGGTAAAACACTTTTTTTTTCATTCTTGAATTTAAAAAAACAAAAAACAAAACAAAAAAAACAGTTTTTGACTATAAATCCTTTATGTACGAGACGTAACTAAAAGAATGTTCATTATAATACGCAGCGCAAGACCATCCAACAATACAAAATTGTAGTTGTGTCGTAAAACATGTTTAAAATAATGCGCACTGATCAGGAATATGTTTATAAAAAGTGTTGTCAATAAAATACGCACCTTATTGCGCGACAGAAAGGTTGTTCAATATAATACGCACCACGACACTCTATCTCAAAAATTTAACTTGATACATAGAGATAAATAAAATAATCTAAAAAATCCATAATTTAATGACCGTACATGCGATCGATCTGAAATTTTGATACTTCGTTTTTATCATCGGCATGAGTCTGCCTGCAAAATTTCAGCTCGCTAGCTTACGGGGAAGTGGGTTAAAAATCGATCCAACGTTTTTTCGACAAGCAAACAATCAACCAGACACCACGAGTTAATGTAAAGGTTTTTAAAAACGCGCAGGTCAAGGTCACCTCAACCGCCCCGCCCCAACGTCATATATGACCGTGACAGTATTGGGAAGATACGTCATCTATGACCTTGACAGTGTTAGAAAGATACGTCATCTATGACCTTGACAGTGTTGGAAAGAAGCCAGAAAATGAAAGCGTTAAATATTCCACACATATACATGTCAGTTTCATTTTAAAGAAATCTCATGTGAGAATGCTCTGCTTACTTTAACTGTACAAGAGCATGCAGCAGCCAATTGATGTGAATGATACATTGTAAGGAGGAGATTCGAGAGTTCCCTAGCAACCCACGGCGTCTATAGCAACCCACGGCGCTTATAGAAACCCATGGCATTATAGCAACTCCCATCCCGACGCTTAAATAGCAAGCACTGAATGTTTACATACCACTGCCTCCACACGTGCGTACAAATAACATGGCCCCATTCGGCCAACAAAACACCTGGCGCTTACATCTAGCTGATGTAATGATTACATACCACCGTCTTATACCTTGAACGCCTCTCCTAATCATGACGTCAGATCTCCACCTTCACAAAAGCTTAACTACGACTCTTATTTATTTAAATTGTAATCCTATCTGAGTTTTAAAAGTACCAGCAAGGACGTAGAATCATGCACCAAAAAAACATTGGAGAGGTCGTTGAAAGTTTAATATGAAGCTCACAAACAAAAATAAAAACTTATTTTTCTCACAAGCTCATTGTTGTACTGGTGTGCAGCTTAGCCCAGATCCTGTCTTGTGTCCGTCACGATGCCAGTCTGGGGCTCACAGGATTTCCCCGGATGCCATTACATGGCCACAGTTCCTGTCTCAGTGTGGAACTACGTCATTCATTGCATTCAAGATAGGAAACTGTCATTTAAAACCTGTGTGTGTGTGTGCGCGGGACAGTGTGTCTGTGTTTTCTGTTGGTTTAAACAAACGCGTAATGAAAAAAAAGAAAACATGTAGTTTAAATACTTGAAACATGTTATTGTCATGTGTTTAAGTAGATGCCATCGTCAATGGTTGAAGTGCATGTGAATGTCATGACTTGAAGTGGATGTGAATGTCATGACTTGAAGTGCATGTGAATGTCATGACTTGAAGTGGATGTGAATGTCATGAATTGAAGTGGATGTGAATGTCATGACTTGAAGTGGATGTGAATGTCATGACTTGAAGTGCATGTGAATGTCATGACTTGAAGTGGATGTGAATGTCATGACTTGAAGTGGATGTGAATGTCATGAATTGAAGTGGATGTGAATGTCATGAATTGAAGTGGATGTGAATGTCATGAATTGAAGTAGATGTTTTGTCCTGACTGTATTTAGCACAAGATCACCAAATGACTTCGCGATGTCCCAAATGTGATTCAAATAATTTCTTTGAAACCAATCAACACCGATATCAATAAATGTAAAAGACACACTCACACACACACCATTTCACACACCATTCGCACAAACGTGTACCCAAAAACAACAACAAACCACCCCCTCACACAAGCACTTCCAATCACACAAGCCTTCCCACTGACATGCGCACTGACCAAGTACATCAACCATGTGACCAGGATTAGTGAACATAATGGGGGTGAGACTGCAATCAGACTTATAGATTAGTAAATGGATAACATGTAAACAGGGTATTGGTTACGGTTAGCCTGACAGGACGTAACGTTACGTCCTGTCAGGCTTACCCATACCCTGTTTACATGTTATCCATTTACTGACCAGGATTAGCAATGGGACTAACGCGAGTTCCCACTGACCACCGGACATGAAAACACAATCTCTCCAAATGCCTCACGGGATCAAATGTCCGGCTCAGGAGTCGACATGGGGGAGGGGGTGGGGTGGTGAGCTGACATGGGAGATTTCAAGAATTTATTTGAGTGTGTGTGTGTGGGGGGAGGGGGGGTGCGGGGGTCAGTTAGCGTCCCGTCACGTCAAAACGTTAGGAAGGGAGAACTGGACGACACTGGCCAAAAGTAGGTAGTCAGGTCGTCAGGTCCGGTGGGGGAGGGAGTCGCAGGTGTCAGTGGGTGGGGGAGGGAAGGAGTCGTCAGCGACAAGTCTAACAATAAACCAGGTGTTGTTTACATCAAATCATTTAAAGGCAGTACTTAAACTGAGATGGAAAATATGGCCCTCTTGCCGGTCTTTACGGCACTCGGTGGGCCGTCTGTATTCATGTATCATTGTAGCTGACATGACGGCTTAATGTCAAACACAGAGAATTACTTTGATGGATTCTTCACTATAGCTTCAACTAACATAATATAACATGACATCAAAAAGAAAAGTTTGATTTTTACTTTTACTTGAAAACTGGAACAAACAAAAAGAATGAGACAATATCAAGATAGATCAATGAGACAATATCAAGATAGATCAATGAGACAATATCAAGATAGATCAATAACAATATCAAGATAGATCAATAACAATATCAAGATAGGTCAATAACAATATCAAGATAGATCAATAACAATATCAAG